>JAZGTN010000063.1:0-420316 GCA_037783415.1 Leptasterias polaris | reverse complement strand
AATCTTGCTATGGTATTGGATTGTGGTGCTCGTTGTCCCTCCTGTTTATGTTGCTATACATGTAGTATTGGTACTAATTATGGCAGCGATTACCCAAATCTTGCTATGGTATTGGATTGTGGTGCTCGTTGTCCCTCCTGTTTATGTTGCTATACATGTAGTATTGGTACTAATTATGGCAGCGATTACCCAAATCTTGCTATGGTATTGGATTGTGGTGCTCGTTGTCCCTCCTGTTTATGTTGCTATACATGTAGTATTGGTACTAATTATGGCAGCGATTACCCAAATCTTGCTATGGTATTGGATTGTGGTGCTCGTTGTCCCTCCTGTTTATGTTGCTATACATGTAGTATTGGTACTAATTATGGCAGCGATTACCCAAATCTTGCTATGGTATTGGATTGTGGTGCTCGTTGTCCCTCCTGTTTATGTTGCTATACATGTAGTATTGGTACTAATTATGGCAGCGATTACCCAAATCTTGCTATGGTATTGGATTGTGGTGCTCGTTGTCCCTCCTGTTTATGTTGCTATACATGTAGTATTGGTACTAATTATGGCAGCGATTACCCAAATCTTGCTATGGTATTGGATTGTGGTGCTCGTTGTCCCTCCTGTTTATGTTGCTATACATGTAGTATTGGTACTAATTATGGCAGCGATTACCCAAATCTTGCTATGGTATTGGATTGTGGTGCTCGTTGTCCCTCCTGTTTATGTTGCTATACATGTAGTATTGGTACTAATTATGGCAGCGATTACCCAAATCTTGCTATGGTATTGGATTGTGGTGCTCGTTGTCCCTCCTGTTTATGTTGCTATACATGTAGTATTGGTACTAATTATGGCAGCGATTACCCAAATCTTGCTATGGTATTGGATTGTGGTGCTCGTTGTCCCTCCTGTTTATGTTGCTATACATGTAGTATTGGTACTAATTATGGCAGCGATTACCCAAATCTTGCTATGGTATTGGATTGTGGTGCTCGTTGTCCCTCCTGTTTATGTTGCTATACATGTAGTATTGGTACTAATTATGGCAGCGATTACCCAAATCTTGCTATGGTATTGGATTGTGGTGCTCGTTGTCCCTCCTGTTTATGTTGCTATACATGTAGTATTGGTACTAATTATGGCAGCGATTACCCAAATCTTGCTATGGTATTGGATTGTGGTGCTCGTTGTCCCTCCTGTTTATGTTGCTATACATGTAGTATTGGTACTAATTATGGCAGCGATTACCCAAATCTTGCTATGGTATTGGATTGTGGTGCTCGTTGTCCCTCCTGTTTATGTTGCTATACATGTAGTATTGGTACTAATTATGGCAGCGATTACCCAAATCTTGCTATGGTATTGGATTGTGGTGCTCGTTGTCCCTCCTGTTTATGTTGCTATACATGTAGTATTGGTACTAATTATGGCAGCGATTACCCAAATCTTGCTATGGTATTGGATTGTGGTGCTCGTTGTCCCTCCTGTTTATGTTGCTATACATGTAGTATTGGTACTAATTATGGCAGCGATTACCCAAATCTTGCTATGGTATTGGATTGTGGTGCTCGTTGTCCCTCCTGTTTATGTTGCTATACATGTAGTATTGGTACTAATTATGGCAGCGATTACCCAAATCTTGCTATGGTATTGGATTGTGGTGCTCGTTGTCCCTCCTGTTTATGTTGCTATACATGTAGTATTGGTACTAATTATGGCAGCGATTACCCAAATCTTGCTATGGTATTGGATTGTGGTGCTCGTTGTCCCTCCTGTTTATGTTGCTATACATGTAGTATTGGTACTAATTATGGCAGCGATTACCCAAATCTTGCTATGGTATTGGATTGTGGTGCTCGTTGTCCCTCCTGTTTATGTTGCTATACATGTAGTATTGGTACTAATTATGGCAGCGATTACCCAAATCTTGCTATGGTATTGGATTGTGGTGCTCGTTGTCCCTCCTGTTTATGTTGCTATACATGTAGTATTGGTACTAATTATGGCAGCGATTACCCAAATCTTGCTATGGTATTGGATTGTGGTGCTCGTTGTCCCTCCTGTTTATGTTGCTATACATGTAGTATTGGTACTAATTATGGCAGCGATTACCCAAATCTTGCTATGGTATTGGATTGTGGTGCTCGTTGTCCCTCCTGTTTATGTTGCTATACATGTAGTATTGGTACTAATTATGGCAGCGATTACCCAAATCTTGCTATGGTATTGGATTGTGGTGCTCGTTGTCCCTCCTGTTTATGTTGCTATACATGTAGTATTGGTACTAATTATGGCAGCGATTACCCAAATCTTGCTATGGTATTGGATTGTGGTGCTCGTTGTCCCTCCTGTTTATGTTGCTATACATGTAGTATTGGTACTAATTATGGCAGCGATTACCCAAATCTTGCTATGGTATTGGATTGTGGTGCTCGTTGTCCCTCCTGTTTATGTTGCTATACATGTAGTATTGGTACTAATTATGGCAGCGATTACCCAAATCTTGCTATGGTATTGGATTGTGGTGCTCGTTGTCCCTCCTGTTTATGTTGCTATACATGTAGTATTGGTACTAATTATGGCAGCGATTACCCAAATCTTGCTATGGTATTGGATTGTGGTGCTCGTTGTCCCTCCTGTTTATGTTGCTATACATGTAGTATTGGTACTAATTATGGCAGCGATTACCCAAATCTTGCTATGGTATTGGATTGTGGTGCTCGTTGTCCCTCCTGTTTATGTTGCTATACATGTAGTATTGGTACTAATTATGGCAGCGATTACCCAAATCTTGCTATGGTATTGGATTGTGGTGCTCGTTGTCCCTCCTGTTTATGTTGCTATACATGTAGTATTGGTACTAATTATGGCAGCGATTACCCAAATCTTGCTATGGTATTGGATTGTGGTGCTCGTTGTCCCTCCTGTTTATGTTGCTATACATGTAGTATTGGTACTAATTATGGCAGCGATTACCCAAATCTTGCTATGGTATTGGATTGTGGTGCTCGTTGTCCCTCCTGTTTATGTTGCTATACATGTAGTATTGGTACTAATTATGGCAGCGATTACCCAAATCTTGCTATGGTATTGGATTGTGGTGCTCGTTGTCCCTCCTGTTTATGTTGCTATACATGTAGTATTGGTACTAATTATGGCAGCGATTACCCAAATCTTGCTATGGTATTGGATTGTGGTGCTCGTTGTCCCTCCTGTTTATGTTGCTATACATGTAGTATTGGTACTAATTATGGCAGCGATTACCCAAATCTTGCTATGGTATTGGATTGTGGTGCTCGTTGTCCCTCCTGTTTATGTTGCTATACATGTAGTATTGGTACTAATTATGGCAGCGATTACCCAAATCTTGCTATGGTATTGGATTGTGGTGCTCGTTGTCCCTCCTGTTTATGTTGCTATACATGTAGTATTGGTACTAATTATGGCAGCGATTACCCAAATCTTGCTATGGTATTGGATTGTGGTGCTCGTTGTCCCTCCTGTTTATGTTGCTATACATGTAGTATTGGTACTAATTATGGCAGCGATTACCCAAATCTTGCTATGGTATTGGATTGTGGTGCTCGTTGTCCCTCCTGTTTATGTTGCTATACATGTAGTATTGGTACTAATTATGGCAGCGATTACCCAAATCTTGCTATGGTATTGGATTGTGGTGCTCGTTGTCCCTCCTGTTTATGTTGCTATACATGTAGTATTGGTACTAATTATGGCAGCGATTACCCAAATCTTGCTATGGTATTGGATTGTGGTGCTCGTTGTCCCTCCTGTTTATGTTGCTATACATGTAGTATTGGTACTAATTATGGCAGCGATTACCCAAATCTTGCTATGGTATTGGATTGTGGTGCTCGTTGTCCCTCCTGTTTATGTTGCTATACATGTAGTATTGGTACTAATTATGGCAGCGATTACCCAAATCTTGCTATGGTATTGGATTGTGGTGCTCGTTGTCCCTCCTGTTTATGTTGCTATACATGTAGTATTGGTACTAATTATGGCAGCGATTACCCAAATCTTGCTATGGTATTGGATTGTGGTGCTCGTTGTCCCTCCTGTTTATGTTGCTATACATGTAGTATTGGTACTAATTATGGCAGCGATTACCCAAATCTTGCTATGGTATTGGATTGTGGTGCTCGTTGTCCCTCCTGTTTATGTTGCTATACATGTAGTATTGGTACTAATTATGGCAGCGATTACCCAAATCTTGCTATGGTATTGGATTGTGGTGCTCGTTGTCCCTCCTGTTTATGTTGCTATACATGTAGTATTGGTACTAATTATGGCAGCGATTACCCAAATCTTGCTATGGTATTGGATTGTGGTGCTCGTTGTCCCTCCTGTTTATGTTGCTATACATGTAGTATTGGTACTAATTATGGCAGCGATTACCCAAATCTTGCTATGGTATTGGATTGTGGTGCTCGTTGTCCCTCCTGTTTATGTTGCTATACATGTAGTATTGGTACTAATTATGGCAGCGATTACCCAAATCTTGCTATGGTATTGGATTGTGGTGCTCGTTGTCCCTCCTGTTTATGTTGCTATACATGTAGTATTGGTACTAATTATGGCAGCGATTACCCAAATCTTGCTATGGTATTGGATTGTGGTGCTCGTTGTCCCTCCTGTTTATGTTGCTATACATGTAGTATTGGTACTAATTATGGCAGCGATTACCCAAATCTTGCTATGGTATTGGATTGTGGTGCTCGTTGTCCCTCCTGTTTATGTTGCTATACATGTAGTATTGGTACTAATTATGGCAGCGATTACCCAAATCTTGCTATGGTATTGGATTGTGGTGCTCGTTGTCCCTCCTGTTTATGTTGCTATACATGTAGTATTGGTACTAATTATGGCAGCGATTACCCAAATCTTGCTATGGTATTGGATTGTGGTGCTCGTTGTCCCTCCTGTTTATGTTGCTATACATGTAGTATTGGTACTAATTATGGCAGCGATTACCCAAATCTTGCTATGGTATTGGATTGTGGTGCTCGTTGTCCCTCCTGTTTATGTTGCTATACATGTAGTATTGGTACTAATTATGGCAGCGATTACCCAAATCTTGCTATGGTATTGGATTGTGGTGCTCGTTGTCCCTCCTGTTTATGTTGCTATACATGTAGTATTGGTACTAATTATGGCAGCGATTACCCAAATCTTGCTATGGTATTGGATTGTGGTGCTCGTTGTCCCTCCTGTTTATGTTGCTATACATGTAGTATTGGTACTAATTATGGCAGCGATTACCCAAATCTTGCTATGGTATTGGATTGTGGTGCTCGTTGTCCCTCCTGTTTATGTTGCTATACATGTAGTATTGGTACTAATTATGGCAGCGATTACCCAAATCTTGCTATGGTATTGGATTGTGGTGCTCGTTGTCCCTCCTGTTTATGTTGCTATACATGTAGTATTGGTACTAATTATGGCAGCGATTACCCAAATCTTGCTATGGTATTGGATTGTGGTGCTCGTTGTCCCTCCTGTTTATGTTGCTATACATGTAGTATTGGTACTAATTATGGCAGCGATTACCCAAATCTTGCTATGGTATTGGATTGTGGTGCTCGTTGTCCCTCCTGTTTATGTTGCTATACATGTAGTATTGGTACTAATTATGGCAGCGATTACCCAAATCTTGCTATGGTATTGGATTGTGGTGCTCGTTGTCCCTCCTGTTTATGTTGCTATACATGTAGTATTGGTACTAATTATGGCAGCGATTACCCAAATCTTGCTATGGTATTGGATTGTGGTGCTCGTTGTCCCTCCTGTTTATGTTGCTATACATGTAGTATTGGTACTAATTATGGCAGCGATTACCCAAATCTTGCTATGGTATTGGATTGTGGTGCTCGTTGTCCCTCCTGTTTATGTTGCTATACATGTAGTATTGGTACTAATTATGGCAGCGATTACCCAAATCTTGCTATGGTATTGGATTGTGGTGCTCGTTGTCCCTCCTGTTTATGTTGCTATACATGTAGTATTGGTACTAATTATGGCAGCGATTACCCAAATCTTGCTATGGTATTGGATTGTGGTGCTCGTTGTCCCTCCTGTTTATGTTGCTATACATGTAGTATTGGTACTAATTATGGCAGCGATTACCCAAATCTTGCTATGGTATTGGATTGTGGTGCTCGTTGTCCCTCCTGTTTATGTTGCTATACATGTAGTATTGGTACTAATTATGGCAGCGATTACCCAAATCTTGCTATGGTATTGGATTGTGGTGCTCGTTGTCCCTCCTGTTTATGTTGCTATACATGTAGTATTGGTACTAATTATGGCAGCGATTACCCAAATCTTGCTATGGTATTGGATTGTGGTGCTCGTTGTCCCTCCTGTTTATGTTGCTATACATGTAGTATTGGTACTAATTATGGCAGCGATTACCCAAATCTTGCTATGGTATTGGATTGTGGTGCTCGTTGTCCCTCCTGTTTATGTTGCTATACATGTAGTATTGGTACTAATTATGGCAGCGATTACCCAAATCTTGCTATGGTATTGGATTGTGGTGCTCGTTGTCCCTCCTGTTTATGTTGCTATACATGTAGTATTGGTACTAATTATGGCAGCGATTACCCAAATCTTGCTATGGTATTGGATTGTGGTGCTCGTTGTCCCTCCTGTTTATGTTGCTATACATGTAGTATTGGTACTAATTATGGCAGCGATTACCCAAATCTTGCTATGGTATTGGATTGTGGTGCTCGTTGTCCCTCCTGTTTATGTTGCTATACATGTAGTATTGGTACTAATTATGGCAGCGATTACCCAAATCTTGCTATGGTATTGGATTGTGGTGCTCGTTGTCCCTCCTGTTTATGTTGCTATACATGTAGTATTGGTACTAATTATGGCAGCGATTACCCAAATCTTGCTATGGTATTGGATTGTGGTGCTCGTTGTCCCTCCTGTTTATGTTGCTATACATGTAGTATTGGTACTAATTATGGCAGCGATTACCCAAATCTTGCTATGGTATTGGATTGTGGTGCTCGTTGTCCCTCCTGTTTATGTTGCTATACATGTAGTATTGGTACTAATTATGGCAGCGATTACCCAAATCTTGCTATGGTATTGGATTGTGGTGCTCGTTGTCCCTCCTGTTTATGTTGCTATACATGTAGTATTGGTACTAATTATGGCAGCGATTACCCAAATCTTGCTATGGTATTGGATTGTGGTGCTCGTTGTCCCTCCTGTTTATGTTGCTATACATGTAGTATTGGTACTAATTATGGCAGCGATTACCCAAATCTTGCTATGGTATTGGATTGTGGTGCTCGTTGTCCCTCCTGTTTATGTTGCTATACATGTAGTATTGGTACTAATTATGGCAGCGATTACCCAAATCTTGCTATGGTATTGGATTGTGGTGCTCGTTGTCCCTCCTGTTTATGTTGCTATACATGTAGTATTGGTACTAATTATGGCAGCGATTACCCAAATCTTGCTATGGTATTGGATTGTGGTGCTCGTTGTCCCTCCTGTTTATGTTGCTATACATGTAGTATTGGTACTAATTATGGCAGCGATTACCCAAATCTTGCTATGGTATTGGATTGTGGTGCTCGTTGTCCCTCCTGTTTATGTTGCTATACATGTAGTATTGGTACTAATTATGGCAGCGATTACCCAAATCTTGCTATGGTATTGGATTGTGGTGCTCGTTGTCCCTCCTGTTTATGTTGCTATACATGTAGTATTGGTACTAATTATGGCAGCGATTACCCAAATCTTGCTATGGTATTGGATTGTGGTGCTCGTTGTCCCTCCTGTTTATGTTGCTATACATGTAGTATTGGTACTAATTATGGCAGCGATTACCCAA
The DNA here is from genome assembly GCA_037783415.1 of Leptasterias polaris. Lineage (NCBI taxonomy): Eukaryota > Metazoa > Echinodermata > Asteroidea > Forcipulatida > Asteriidae > Leptasterias > Leptasterias polaris. The sequence goes on along the minus strand of JAZGTN010000063.1, from coordinate 412,443 downwards.
ATCTTGCTATGGTATTGGATTGTGGTGCTCGTTGTCCCTCCTGTTTATGTTGCTATACATGTAGTATTGGTACTAATTATGGCAGCGATTACCCAAATCTTGCTATGGTATTGGATTGTGGTGCTCGTTGTCCCTCCTGTTTATGTTGCTATACATGTAGTATTGGTACTAATTATGGCAGCGATTACCCAAATCTTGCTATGGTATTGGATTGTGGTGCTCGTTGTCCCTCCTGTTTATGTTGCTATACATGTAGTATTGGTACTAATTATGGCAGCGATTACCCAAATCTTGCTATGGTATTGGATTGTGGTGCTCGTTGTCCCTCCTGTTTATGTTGCTATACATGTAGTATTGGTACTAATTATGGCAGCGATTACCCAAATCTTGCTATGGTATTGGATTGTGGTGCTCGTTGTCCCTCCTGTTTATGTTGCTATACATGTAGTATTGGTACTAATTATGGCAGCGATTACCCAAATCTTGCTATGGTATTGGATTGTGGTGCTCGTTGTCCCTCCTGTTTATGTTGCTATACATGTAGTATTGGTACTAATTATGGCAGCGATTACCCAAATCTTGCTATGGTATTGGATTGTGGTGCTCGTTGTCCCTCCTGTTTATGTTGCTATACATGTAGTATTGGTACTAATTATGGCAGCGATTACCCAAATCTTGCTATGGTATTGGATTGTGGTGCTCGTTGTCCCTCCTGTTTATGTTGCTATACATGTAGTATTGGTACTAATTATGGCAGCGATTACCCAAATCTTGCTATGGTATTGGATTGTGGTGCTCGTTGTCCCTCCTGTTTATGTTGCTATACATGTAGTATTGGTACTAATTATGGCAGCGATTACCCAAATCTTGCTATGGTATTGGATTGTGGTGCTCGTTGTCCCTCCTGTTTATGTTGCTATACATGTAGTATTGGTACTAATTATGGCAGCGATTACCCAAATCTTGCTATGGTATTGGATTGTGGTGCTCGTTGTCCCTCCTGTTTATGTTGCTATACATGTAGTATTGGTACTAATTATGGCAGCGATTACCCAAATCTTGCTATGGTATTGGATTGTGGTGCTCGTTGTCCCTCCTGTTTATGTTGCTATACATGTAGTATTGGTACTAATTATGGCAGCGATTACCCAAATCTTGCTATGGTATTGGATTGTGGTGCTCGTTGTCCCTCCTGTTTATGTTGCTATACATGTAGTATTGGTACTAATTATGGCAGCGATTACCCAAATCTTGCTATGGTATTGGATTGTGGTGCTCGTTGTCCCTCCTGTTTATGTTGCTATACATGTAGTATTGGTACTAATTATGGCAGCGATTACCCAAATCTTGCTATGGTATTGGATTGTGGTGCTCGTTGTCCCTCCTGTTTATGTTGCTATACATGTAGTATTGGTACTAATTATGGCAGCGATTACCCAAATCTTGCTATGGTATTGGATTGTGGTGCTCGTTGTCCCTCCTGTTTATGTTGCTATACATGTAGTATTGGTACTAATTATGGCAGCGATTACCCAAATCTTGCTATGGTATTGGATTGTGGTGCTCGTTGTCCCTCCTGTTTATGTTGCTATACATGTAGTATTGGTACTAATTATGGCAGCGATTACCCAAATCTTGCTATGGTATTGGATTGTGGTGCTCGTTGTCCCTCCTGTTTATGTTGCTATACATGTAGTATTGGTACTAATTATGGCAGCGATTACCCAAATCTTGCTATGGTATTGGATTGTGGTGCTCGTTGTCCCTCCTGTTTATGTTGCTATACATGTAGTATTGGTACTAATTATGGCAGCGATTACCCAAATCTTGCTATGGTATTGGATTGTGGTGCTCGTTGTCCCTCCTGTTTATGTTGCTATACATGTAGTATTGGTACTAATTATGGCAGCGATTACCCAAATCTTGCTATGGTATTGGATTGTGGTGCTCGTTGTCCCTCCTGTTTATGTTGCTATACATGTAGTATTGGTACTAATTATGGCAGCGATTACCCAAATCTTGCTATGGTATTGGATTGTGGTGCTCGTTGTCCCTCCTGTTTATGTTGCTATACATGTAGTATTGGTACTAATTATGGCAGCGATTACCCAAATCTTGCTATGGTATTGGATTGTGGTGCTCGTTGTCCCTCCTGTTTATGTTGCTATACATGTAGTATTGGTACTAATTATGGCAGCGATTACCCAAATCTTGCTATGGTATTGGATTGTGGTGCTCGTTGTCCCTCCTGTTTATGTTGCTATACATGTAGTATTGGTACTAATTATGGCAGCGATTACCCAAATCTTGCTATGGTATTGGATTGTGGTGCTCGTTGTCCCTCCTGTTTATGTTGCTATACATGTAGTATTGGTACTAATTATGGCAGCGATTACCCAAATCTTGCTATGGTATTGGATTGTGGTGCTCGTTGTCCCTCCTGTTTATGTTGCTATACATGTAGTATTGGTACTAATTATGGCAGCGATTACCCAAATCTTGCTATGGTATTGGATTGTGGTGCTCGTTGTCCCTCCTGTTTATGTTGCTATACATGTAGTATTGGTACTAATTATGGCAGCGATTACCCAAATCTTGCTATGGTATTGGATTGTGGTGCTCGTTGTCCCTCCTGTTTATGTTGCTATACATGTAGTATTGGTACTAATTATGGCAGCGATTACCCAAATCTTGCTATGGTATTGGATTGTGGTGCTCGTTGTCCCTCCTGTTTATGTTGCTATACATGTAGTATTGGTACTAATTATGGCAGCGATTACCCAAATCTTGCTATGGTATTGGATTGTGGTGCTCGTTGTCCCTCCTGTTTATGTTGCTATACATGTAGTATTGGTACTAATTATGGCAGCGATTACCCAAATCTTGCTATGGTATTGGATTGTGGTGCTCGTTGTCCCTCCTGTTTATGTTGCTATACATGTAGTATTGGTACTAATTATGGCAGCGATTACCCAAATCTTGCTATGGTATTGGATTGTGGTGCTCGTTGTCCCTCCTGTTTATGTTGCTATACATGTAGTATTGGTACTAATTATGGCAGCGATTACCCAAATCTTGCTATGGTATTGGATTGTGGTGCTCGTTGTCCCTCCTGTTTATGTTGCTATACATGTAGTATTGGTACTAATTATGGCAGCGATTACCCAAATCTTGCTATGGTATTGGATTGTGGTGCTCGTTGTCCCTCCTGTTTATGTTGCTATACATGTAGTATTGGTACTAATTATGGCAGCGATTACCCAAATCTTGCTATGGTATTGGATTGTGGTGCTCGTTGTCCCTCCTGTTTATGTTGCTATACATGTAGTATTGGTACTAATTATGGCAGCGATTACCCAAATCTTGCTATGGTATTGGATTGTGGTGCTCGTTGTCCCTCCTGTTTATGTTGCTATACATGTAGTATTGGTACTAATTATGGCAGCGATTACCCAAATCTTGCTATGGTATTGGATTGTGGTGCTCGTTGTCCCTCCTGTTTATGTTGCTATACATGTAGTATTGGTACTAATTATGGCAGCGATTACCCAAATCTTGCTATGGTATTGGATTGTGGTGCTCGTTGTCCCTCCTGTTTATGTTGCTATACATGTAGTATTGGTACTAATTATGGCAGCGATTACCCAAATCTTGCTATGGTATTGGATTGTGGTGCTCGTTGTCCCTCCTGTTTATGTTGCTATACATGTAGTATTGGTACTAATTATGGCAGCGATTACCCAAATCTTGCTATGGTATTGGATTGTGGTGCTCGTTGTCCCTCCTGTTTATGTTGCTATACATGTAGTATTGGTACTAATTATGGCAGCGATTACCCAAATCTTGCTATGGTATTGGATTGTGGTGCTCGTTGTCCCTCCTGTTTATGTTGCTATACATGTAGTATTGGTACTAATTATGGCAGCGATTACCCAAATCTTGCTATGGTATTGGATTGTGGTGCTCGTTGTCCCTCCTGTTTATGTTGCTATACATGTAGTATTGGTACTAATTATGGCAGCGATTACCCAAATCTTGCTATGGTATTGGATTGTGGTGCTCGTTGTCCCTCCTGTTTATGTTGCTATACATGTAGTATTGGTACTAATTATGGCAGCGATTACCCAAATCTTGCTATGGTATTGGATTGTGGTGCTCGTTGTCCCTCCTGTTTATGTTGCTATACATGTAGTATTGGTACTAATTATGGCAGCGATTACCCAAATCTTGCTATGGTATTGGATTGTGGTGCTCGTTGTCCCTCCTGTTTATGTTGCTATACATGTAGTATTGGTACTAATTATGGCAGCGATTACCCAAATCTTGCTATGGTATTGGATTGTGGTGCTCGTTGTCCCTCCTGTTTATGTTGCTATACATGTAGTATTGGTACTAATTATGGCAGCGATTACCCAAATCTTGCTATGGTATTGGATTGTGGTGCTCGTTGTCCCTCCTGTTTATGTTGCTATACATGTAGTATTGGTACTAATTATGGCAGCGATTACCCAAATCTTGCTATGGTATTGGATTGTGGTGCTCGTTGTCCCTCCTGTTTATGTTGCTATACATGTAGTATTGGTACTAATTATGGCAGCGATTACCCAAATCTTGCTATGGTATTGGATTGTGGTGCTCGTTGTCCCTCCTGTTTATGTTGCTATACATGTAGTATTGGTACTAATTATGGCAGCGATTACCCAAATCTTGCTATGGTATTGGATTGTGGTGCTCGTTGTCCCTCCTGTTTATGTTGCTATACATGTAGTATTGGTACTAATTATGGCAGCGATTACCCAAATCTTGCTATGGTATTGGATTGTGGTGCTCGTTGTCCCTCCTGTTTATGTTGCTATACATGTAGTATTGGTACTAATTATGGCAGCGATTACCCAAATCTTGCTATGGTATTGGATTGTGGTGCTCGTTGTCCCTCCTGTTTATGTTGCTATACATGTAGTATTGGTACTAATTATGGCAGCGATTACCCAAATCTTGCTATGGTATTGGATTGTGGTGCTCGTTGTCCCTCCTGTTTATGTTGCTATACATGTAGTATTGGTACTAATTATGGCAGCGATTACCCAAATCTTGCTATGGTATTGGATTGTGGTGCTCGTTGTCCCTCCTGTTTATGTTGCTATACATGTAGTATTGCTACTAATTATGGCAGCGATTACCCAAATCTTGCTATGGTATTGGATTGTGGTGCTCGTTGTCCCTCCTGTTTATGTTGCTATACATGTAGTATTGGTACTAATTATGGCAGCGATTACCCAAATCTTGCTATGGTATTGGATTGTGGTGCTCGTTGTCCCTCCTGTTTATGTTGCTATACATGTAGTATTGGTACTAATTATGGCAGCGATTACCCAAATCTTGCTATGGTATTGGATTGTGGTGCTCGTTGTCCCTCCTGTTTATGTTGCTATACATGTAGTATTGGTACTAATTATGGCAGCGATTACCCAAATCTTGCTATGGTATTGGATTGTGGTGCTCGTTGTCCCTCCTGTTTATGTTGCTATACATGTAGTATTGGTACTAATTATGGCAGCGATTACCCAAATCTTGCTATGGTATTGGATTGTGGTGCTCGTTGTCCCTCCTGTTTATGTTGCTATACATGTAGTATTGGTACTAATTATGGCAGCGATTACCCAAATCTTGCTATGGTATTGGATTGTGGTGCTCGTTGTCCCTCCTGTTCTTGGTACATGTATGCCTCCGCCGGTACGGCGACGACGACAAAGAACAAATAGTAGAAGTTCAAGGTCTGACAACTTAGATTTATTCTTCAACCGCCTACGCACGTACGTGGGGGAGGCATCTGGATATGTTAGCGAACTCAGCCGACGCGGGGGAGGCCATGGTTTCTATAGTGCCCACCTACACCAGGATCAGCAACAAGAGCATCAACATGATGTATCCCTACATGTACAAGCAGAGTTACAAGCATTATCAAACACTGGGCATGCATACCTTGAGGTAGTTAGCGGTTTAGCAAATGAACTTTTTGAGGCTATGGCTAGATTAACAACCGATACAGAAGTTGAACCTGACCATCAACATCCTCATCGACCCCACAACTTTGATATAAGATCAGCACCATTTGGCCACCGTTTGACTGACTCTTCATACAATTACCTATTACGAATTCAAGGAGAACTGACTTCTCTTATTGAACTTTTACAAATGGCTGCTGAAGTATTCAGTGATGTCGGTCAAAACCAAAGTGATAATGGTAGCACTAATGCAAGTGCCAGTGGGAGTGATGTAGAAAGAGAAGCTAAAAATGATTTATTTTGTACACCTGTATCATTGCCTGTTGGTCGTCCACGAATAAATGTATCTCAAGATCAGCGGGTTCGGAAGAGTGCCATCTTGTGCGGTAATTTGGCCAACACTTTATATTTGTAAACTTTATGTATTTTAACACACATTGTATTTTTTAGTTTCACGGCAATTTCTTTTTCATCCTCGAATACAAGAGCGCCATCTTGTGTGGTAATTTAGCCAACACTTTATATAATTTGTAAACTTTTTATATTTTTTGAAAACATTTTACATTTCAGTTTGCACAAAATAAGGAAAACCGACATAACTTTATTTCCTCGTTGAATGCAAATAGTTTATTTCCTCGTTGAATGCAAATAGTTGTATCTTAAAAATAGTTTTCTGTGAATAAATATTTGTGTGCAATTATATTTCCGCCATTAAAATAAATGTTTAATGCCAAAATAATTGGTTTTAAATAAATAAAAAAAAATTTAAAGTATCTTGTTAACAAATATATTTTGTTACTTTACACACCGATATTTTTTAAATTTTTAAATATTTCGTAAGATATTTTATATATTTATGTTTTTTTTTATATTACATGTATATATATAATTAGTTTATTCCCCTTTGGCTTGCCATAATTTTGACTAAAGTTAGAATTGCAAAGTTCTCAGACTTCTTATTTCAGTTCTGTACTTGCCTGTGCAACACATCAATTTGTACAGTGCTATTCTGCAACGTGTTAGTGTCTAGTTAAACTTTTCTATGAATATGGATATTTATCAAAGCTGTTGGACTGTGGACCCGCATTGTATGTACTGCATGTACCGTAATCTTCGACATATAAGCTGCCCGCTGTATAAGCCGCAATGCCCAGAATTTGTCAAAACAAGATTTATGCGTCAGTGTATAAGCCGCCCGGCGTATAAGCCGCAGTGGTGACCGCACACACAAGAGGGGCCGTGCGTGTTTGCGGTCCTTTGTGGTGATGTACAATGACTAGCGGGCGGCACGACAGTCACTGTACATCGCCACAAAGTGCGTCTTGCGTTGCATTAAAAGTAAAAATGTACTGAAGTTAACACCATCGATCGTTATTGAAATCATTTATTAGAATGGTCTGCAGTCAAGTGGGTCTATTTTCTTTTCGTAAATTTTGAATGGCGATATATCGTCGGGTAAATATTGCCGATATTTCGATAATCGTGAAGTTTTTTCGAACGCAGAAAAACGGTTTTACCGCAGGGAGCTCGGAGGAAGTGAGCAATTATAAACAAACAAGACTTGACTGTATTGATAAACCACTGAGGTAAAATCACTGAATTTAATATCCATATTCCATGAAAACAGAACGTCTTACATTTTTATGTGCTTTTTTATCACTAGAGGTGATGACCATTAAAAAACAACAAGAAATCCATGTATACCGTTAATATTCTCTCTTTAAAAGCACCGAAAACATAACAGTGTATATTGTAAGAGCCTTTTCAATTGATTACGTGCTTAGTTTTAAATAAAAAGCGTAAAAATATTACCCAGTTTCACGACTCCTCGGCTCGAAAGATGTGCTGGGATTTTCAACAACATTTCGTCAAAACCATTTCGTTTTTTGTTGTTTTGTTTTTTTTCGGTTCAGAAAGTTGTTTCGTTCCAGAAATTGTTTACAAACGATCTTTTTAAAAACAAGTTTTATTGCTCGGTGTATAAGCCTCCCGGCGTATAAGCCGCAGAAGTGTTTCCAAGGGCCAAAATCAATGTATAAGCCGTGGCTTATATGCCGAAGATTACGGTACTGTTTATCCACAGTTGTGTGATGCGCATGGACTCCCCACCCTCTATCATGTACATGTAGGTTTCACGTGTTCCACACTCACAGTATAAATGAGAGAGCCATGTGGGTTTGTGATGTATTTGTAGTGATCACTTTTGCGGGCACATAAGAATGTAACATAATAACTTGTCGAACTGTCTTACAACTTTGAAAATAACCTTGCTATTAGCTTTTTCCACCGTACCCTTTATTTAATGTGACATACAAGGAATATTTTGTTGCCTCGCCCAGCGGTTTTCACTCCCCCACCACAGTTTCAAACCCTGTCTTCTTTGCATATGATAGGAAAATTTTGCACTTTCTGATGTACCTTATAATATATTCCGAGCGGATCATGTGTAACATGCAAATTGTGTTCATCATTAGTCTGAGGTTTTAAAGGCTGGGCCTTTTATCCTTTTATTAATTTTTGTTTTTAGTTTATTGTCACTATAAAATCCTGAACAGGTTTATCATTCGAGGTCAAATGAAAGCTAGTAACTTGTTTTACTCAGTAAAGGTAGCAGTTAACATTTGAATAAAGCTTTGACCATCAAATCAGCCTAAAATCAGGCAATGCATTTTTAATACAGTCAGCTTGGTGAAACATGGTTGATCATACAATTTGAGTTTAAAAAAAGTTAGATTTTCAACTTGTCCCCAGAGGATGCTGTCAAATAGAATGACATCATCATTTAAATACATGTCATGTTTACAAAACATGGAAATGTCTGACATGCTCAACCGGCCTGCGTAAAGTAGGCTGAATAGCCTTTCTGACATGCTCAACCGGCCTGCGTAAAGTAGGCTGAATAGCCTTTTTCCCATGAAAAATTGCATTTCTAAATTTTCATTAATCCCATATGCCAAGAAATATAAATGTTTTTGTGCAGGAGAGTCCAGATTTTTGTATTATTTTTTTATGATGTACAAGCCAGGCATATTAAACATATTGCATTCATTCTACATGTTTACAATTGAATGTATTAAGTTATTGTGGCATCCATATAGGGTGCAGCCAGTTCAGGTGCGCAATGTAAGCACATAACGTTCTTACATCACGCACAACAGGTTGATTATCGCATAGCAAGTCCCGCGCATGCCGATCGCTGCATAAGTACAAATTACTGATAATCAATAAATGATAAATCTACGTATGTATTTAAAATCAATTAATACTCATTCATGTAATTTCACAACAAATCTTTCATTTAAACTTTGTTTTCTGATACATCATTATGTACATACATGTAGCTAGTCAAAATGTTATTATATTTTCAACAGAAAGGTGTTCATCATCGTGACAGGAAAAAGTTAGTGCATGAGTTAACCCAAGACTTACAGCATTATGCCAGCCGTGTTCGGATTCTGCATGAAATGGCTGAATGTATTGCATCCCAGATACAGGCTGATGGGTTCACTCTCTACCTTGTCACAGAAAATGCAGCGGTAAGTACATATGCCAAGTTTTTACTGGTTGGACACTAAGCATCAACATCCAGCATATTTTCATCAGCAATCCAGCTCAGAATGGATTATGGTGGATCTTGATGATCACTGATCTGCCCATTTGTTTTTGCATTTCCAAAGATATTTCTTTCAAGGTAGATTTATTAGATGGCTGGGTCCATTGCTTTTAAGGTGTACTTATGTTCCTTAATATGTTTATTGTGTTCAATACATGTATATTAAACAGTAAAAACTTTTTCCTTTGATCATGTTTTTTTTTTCTTTTTTCAAGAAGTACTCTAGAGGTTGGGTATTAACATGGAATTGTTTTCTTTATTTCGGTACTTTGCTAACATGTACATGTAGATAACGTTATTGAAACGAACGATATTCTTATCAATATGTTTGGTTGAATGGGCATATTCCTTACTGGACTTTTTTTATTAATTTTGCTTTCTTTGCGTACATGTAGGTGTTGTTTTGTTACCCACCCAAATTCAATAAAACTGTAGCATAACATTAAATACTTAAATTGACACAAAACACATACAGTTACAGTGATGGTCAAAGCTAAGTGCCCCAAAATAATGAGAGTGAGATGAGCAAGAACAAGTTCAACAAGCGAGTTTAAGGTTGATGAAAATTACCTGCAAACTCATCCAAATTCCCACAAAAGTCATTCATTTGAAATAGTCTTTGAAAAGATTGTAAACAGATATTTTACTTGCCGCTCGGATTTACAGATTTTTTTCTGTAATTATAAAAATTATGCTCAAATTTTTGTTGTTGAAAATTTCAGAATAATTTGTTTTTGAGAGTATTGTCACAATGAAACCCTGACTGTATAAAGTAAAGACAACAGACATTATCATAAATGCAACTGGATTTTTGTACTCTTTCGAGAAAATGTGGAATGTCTTTGCTGTGAATCGGCCAACCATTGGCCTTAAACCACGCTCGGACTTCACTTCCATTTGCCGAATACAATGATACAATACCTTCATCTTGGGGAATGTTAGTGTACAAAGATAACACATCAAAAGTACCGATGATAGCTGTGTGTGGGACCTGGTTCTAAATACCTAAATTTTTGCAGAGAAAATCAAAATCTGGAGTCCATGAAAATATGAAGGGATCAGTGGAACTATCGGCTTGAGAATACATAGGTACTGTCAACACAAAGAGATACATATAGCCTTCAAGTTCAGATATTATGGGTCTCCCTGGGTTGTCTGTTCTACAGTCAACTGGCATGACTGGCTCTCCATTTGGCCTTGCAACCCATTTTTTTTTTACAATTTAAAAGCATTTTATAAGAGGGCACTGTCAAATTTAATTGTTTGTTCTTGGTTTTTTTTTAAAGAGTTTAAAGTTTATATTCTATTTCTTACACAGAAACCATCAAAATTCCATTTCATTTTCAACACAGATCTGAAAATATGGCAATTGAACATTTTTCGCTTTAACTTCTGGTTTGGACTCAAGTCGACAAGGTCAAACTGGGCTCATTCATATTGGTGTATTCATATTGGTATCCAAGACCTTTCCAGAGATGTAAAGATTGTTACAATTGTTCAGGACTTTCAAGGTTTCAAGGTTATATTAAGCTTCACAATGCGAACTTTCTAAGAGAATTTGCTTATACAATGTAGTATGGAGTGTCCTTAAACAAAAAATTTGTTTAAAAGGATACGTGGTAAACTGCACAAATACTAAAAAAGATTTTGTAGGAGTCTCTTTTATTTGGAAGCTCTTATTCAAGGGATTAAGAGATTACCACATTCCCAGTAACAAAGGAGCTGGGTAAATATTCTACCTCATGCACCAATATTATCTTTCTCTACATGTATGTCAGGATGGATAGAAGCCTGTAAATAGAATAGTTTGCATTGAGATCTGCTGCTTAAAACAAAACGTGAATCACAAACAATCAATAAGCTTTACAATTATTGTATTAGCAATCAAAGTGTTACCCAATCTACCCAATCTGAAGATCGGGCTTGCTCCAAGCGGTTGGTTTAAAAGGTCAATGTGAAATTGAGGCCTCAATGACCCTGGTTGATGGCAATGTGAAATTGAGGCCTCAATGACCCTGGTTGATGGCAATGTGAAATTGAGGCCTCAATGACCCTGGTTGATGGCAATGTGAAATTGAGGCCTCAATGACCCTGGTTGATGGCAATGTGAAATTGAGGCCTCAATGACCCTGGTTGATGGCAATGTGAAATTGAGGCCTCAATGACCCTGGTTGATGGCAATGTGAAATAATTTTGAGAATGGAAGATGATAAGAAAGCATTGTTAACTAGGAAAGGTTTCGTCTTGCTTTACTTCTACATGTATGAGAACGTGCACTCATGAGAAATGTGAATTATATTTAGAATGTCATTGTGGAAGACCGGAACTGTGAAACTATACTAAAAAGTAAGGTTTGGAAGAAAACTTCGAAAGGTTTAAAGTTACTTCTATATGTACAATGTAGTCCAAGTTACTGGACCCAACATTTGCTCATTATTTGGGTTTGTGTGTTTCTTAGTAAATAATGGCGTACATGAGTCAAAACTCAAAAACGGGAGTGATAAAAAACTGTTTGCATAATCCATGAAAGACCTGTATAATGTCCTTGAAACTCAACTGAGGTACGCAGGAGATTTTGAGGGTTAATTTTGGGGGTACGATTGTGTCAGATATGTATGTTAAAAAAAGAGAAATTTGTGAGTAAAATATGAACTAATGTCACACTGACAAGGTTCATCGTATAATAGTTAAGCCTTTCATTCTTCAAAAAAACTTCAAAGATTTAAGTAGCCTAAAGGATTATGGAGAAAAAAAAAGTTGTCAGACCGTTTTTGTAGTTTTTGAGCATTTTTCAAAAAACGAAGGTCACGTGGGTTATCCGAACCACCTTTTTGGTTCGGATAACCCTCGTGATCTTCGGAGTTAGTTTTACTTCCAGCCGTATAAAAATTAATTACTGCACCGAATTCAACTCTGTTTTTTAACAAGAATTCATGAGTATTTGACACACAAAAATAAGTATTCAAGTTATGGATACAAGTTGTAAATAATACAAAAAGGTCGAACGTAAGATTTTATTTCAGAGAGTCCGAGCAACGGAAGCGTGTCTTACAGTGCACAGCGTGGGGACTAGCTACACGTTACACAGGGGCAGTCGTGTCGCTTGCGAGCAGAGTATCTCGGCAGTGCTAGCACGACGTAAACCCACTATAGCCAAGAGATAGCTGTACCTGGAAGCTCATGAACATGTGGGAGGGGTAGGGAGCCAGACCACCAACTACGTTGTTGTTATTGCGGGTTTGCTAGTCGGTACACCTCGCTGATCGAATCCGCAACTTTTCAATGCTCTGTGTACGTTCCTTGACCCGATTTGTGTAATTAAATAAGATTTATGTCAATACATAGGAATACCACTGTTACGTACTGAAAAGCACGACAGCGATATCATATAAAACGGGACAAGAACAAAAGACCTTGTAAGTAAAAGCACAGAAGCAATCAATGAAATACATTGTACATTCAAAATGATATTTAATACATAAATCAATAAGCAGAACAATGAGTTAAAGCAAGATTAATAACGGTAAAGCCACATACATTATTACAAAGCAGTTAATAAAGCAGGATTTAAGCAAAACAGAGGCAAAACTGAATGGTAAGCCGGCAAAGATAAATAAAAGCAAATTAGGTAATATTTACCTTAAGGAGGCTGAATATGCCCCCGCCCAGTCAGTCCCCTAACAAGATTTAAATAGTGCAGACGTTAGGCCCAGCATCTCCAACAACAGCCAACACCAGATCAGCCCACAGTCACAGGTAGGTGGGTAGACGTTGACCCAGGAGTTCAGCTCAGGAGCCACGACAGTCCAGGGTCCGGTCCAGCAGCACCGTCACTCTTGGCCACGATCCATTGGTGGAGAGGGAGGAAGTCAACGAAGACGGAGGAGATGCGGGCCCAACGCTGCACCATACGGGTCTTACAATGTGTATGCCTGCATGGGCACTGACTGAGGCCCACACAAAATGTGGTCAAGCCTTTTAAAGGGTCTTACCCGCGCATAACCACAAAGACATTCCATAAAAGAAAAAGAACAAGTGGGGAGGGAAGTATGTCAAGAATGGGCTCGTAACACCACTTTTATATTGACGGCACAATTAGTTTAAACAAAATTTGTGACAAAATGAGCCCCCCCCAAAAAAAACCACACAAAACACGGAGCCCCTGAAGGGACAAGTGAAAAAGAAATTAAAAATTAAAAGGTGGGAAAAAAAAACCTCACTCAAAATTTCTATTGCATCCCTCGACACACAAAATTCCAAAAAAATCATTTCGTTTCCTCAAAATATTATTTAATTCGATGAAAATATAATTTTGTCTCACAAAAAATTATTTTTCATTTTGTGAACGCAATTTTTTCTAGGTAACGCAATGAGATTATTTCTAGAAAATAGGTTCTCGAAATAAGATTTTGTTCGCAAGAAATACACTTTCGTTCGCTCGAAATATGCTTTCCTTCCCTAAAATACGTTTTCTTTTCCTCGAAAGGAGATTTCGTTCCCTAAAAAAAAGCTTTTGATTCCTCGAAATACGACTTTGAATTTTTTACCCGAAATATAATTTCATTCACCCGAAATATACTTTCATTCACCCGAAATATGCTTTCGTTCTCTCGCAATGAGATTTTGTTCCCCAGAATTCCTCTTTCGTTTCCTCAAGATAGCTTTTGTTCCCTCAAGATAGCTTTCGTTCCCCTGAAGTCCAATCACACCAATTTGTTACATTCCTTTGTGAGGGGCGACTTTGAGAGGGGACGAGTTTGTACATATACAATGTATATGTGAGGGGCGACTTTGCTAGGGGGCGACTTTGTAGTTGGGGACTTTGTAATTGGCGAGTTTGCTGGGGGGCGAGTTGACGGGTTCCCGTGTCTGTTGTTTATACACACTTTCAGATGGATAACGTGGACTGGATCCTCATGCCTTGTCGTAGTAAAACACTTACATAAACAGAGCACCAGTCTACTTGCAACATTGCATAGCATGTATCCTGTAAATTTGACACTTGCAACGGCTGGTAAAGCATATACGGTGACCTTTGACCGCTTTTGGTTTTTTCGGTCATTTCTCGTTAATGCTCCGTATTTTTGACCGCGTGAGGGCGCTTTCAAAAATATTTCTATCACTTCCGGGGGTAAAGCGATTATCGTCTGCTCAGCTTTGTGTACAGTGTTAACATCGGCGTTGTGTCACTTCTGTGCGCGGTATAGTTTTTAGTTGCTTCTAAGGTGGGTTATCGGCTCCTTTAAATGTCTTATTGTTCGTGATGGATATGATGTCTGGTGGTAATGTGTTCCAGTCTTTAACTGTCTGGGGAAGTATTTGATGAAGCAGTATTTTTTGTTTGCGGAGAACATTTTGGTAGGCCTTGCTGTGAATGTGATTTTGTCTGGATTGGCGTTTGACCGGTTGTAATTTTAAAAACTTTCCTGCCGGGATCGGGACGGCAGCCTGACCATGGTGGGGAGTCTTGCGTATTTATTGGAGAGATTTCTGTATCAATTTGTAGTTTTACAAGACAAGGACAAGGCAGTACCCCCCCCCCCCCCCCCCCCCCCCCCCCCGCCCCCCCACACACACACACACGATGTAGTTTAGGATCATCCAAGATACATTAGGTTACAATGGATGGACAGTCAGTGAACGTGAACGTGCTCTTCTTCTGCGATAACCAACGTTTGAGCTGAATCACTGATGCTGCAGTAGGGTCATCAAGTTCTGGGATGTCTTTTTGTCACACGCCAATCCAGACACAATCACATTCACAGCAACTTCAAGGCCTACCAACTGTTCTCTGCAAACAAGTAAAGACTGCTTCAAATACTTCCCCGTAACAGTTAAAGACTGGAACACATTGCCACCAGACATCATATCCATCACGAACAATAAGACCTTTAAAGGATCCGTTACAACCCACCTTAGAATCAACTGAAAACTATACCGCGCAAGTGATGACAGAACGCCGATGTTAGTTAACACTGTACACAAAGCTGAGCAGACGATAATCGCTTATACCCCCAGAATTGATAGAATGATTTTTGAGAGCGCCCTCACGCGGTCAAAAATACGGCGCATTACGTGATATTTTTGTATAAAAAAAATATATAAAAACCATCTAGAAATAATTGTCTTTGATTCTACATGACTAAATTACATGTACGTAAACGGTGTGTCCCTTTAACCCAAGCTCATTTAAATATCAAATACAAAGTTTTACTTTGATTTAGAAGTATGTAAGAAGTTAAAAGGTAAACTGTCAACATACATGTAACATGACAATGGCCATGGTGGTAGTATGTTAAAGCCTGGGATGGCAAGAGTTGTATGCTTGTTGTCTGGATGTATGCAATATATTATGCAATGTATTCAGGTATTATAGTTGCTTTCTTAGTTTATCCAATTTAACCAGTTGACATATTCCATGCCAACGACCAATGTCCCCTTTACCCCCTCAAACTTGCTTTACCACTAATCTAGAATTTATGAAAATATGCTGCCACAACCCAAATTGTACCATTCCTGAGTACATGTACGAAATTTCATAATCTATTGGAAAATATGCATAATTGGCGGCACTGCATGACAAATGTGACACATGTTGCATTCTAAATTAGGGCCATATTCAAGTTTTGGCCTTAAAACAATGTTCGTTAGACAGAGTTCGATTATGGGGGCGTACATCAAGGGGCTCGTCGGTTGTTGGGGCCGAGGGGATTGAGTTGGTTTTAGAACCACCCCTATTTTTGAGAAGTGTCTGAATGTGTTATTGGTCTCTCTTCATAAGGCATGTCATCTAAAACCTTGTTGTGGCACATTTGCCTTTCTCATTCATTTATTTTACTTAAAGGTCCTATGAATTTGAAATATGTTCCAGTTTAAACTATAAGATAGTATATTAACCTATAAATGCAATTATATCACCCCCCCCCCCCCCTCCCCCTCTAAAAAAAGCACTACAATTAGGGAATAAAACCTGCATTCCCAAAAGGGGACAACTTTGTGACATACATGTACATAAAACATGTAGACA
Source organism: Leptasterias polaris (assembly GCA_037783415.1). Classification (NCBI taxonomy): domain Eukaryota; kingdom Metazoa; phylum Echinodermata; class Asteroidea; order Forcipulatida; family Asteriidae; genus Leptasterias; species Leptasterias polaris. Next base: position 395,798 of record JAZGTN010000063.1, on the reverse strand, counting down.
TAAAAACATGCCGTAGGTCAGTGTCAGTGTACAAAATCGTGTACATGTAGGTCAGTGTGAGGCGATCGGTATGTAAGGATGATACAACATGCAACTTTATGTAACTTCATGCACTTACATGTAGTTTATTTGGACAAGTGTCTTGATATTTGTGGTCTGTTATACAGAAAATGTCATCAAGGCCTATTATTGCTGGTACTTGTATTAAATACATCATACATGTATTTTAAACCCCTAAAATGTAATGTGAAAAAACACTACTTCATAGACCTTCAAAAGGGGCATATGTTCTGACAAGTTTGACCCTTAAATTTGTGAACAAGATAGCCTATACATAACTTGTTTTCTCTGGGAAGCTTATGCTAGCTCATGCTAGCTCACTCATTTCTATTTGATTGAATTGTTTTATACAATTGAAATATAAACCACTGTCTCATAGAGTTCTGTTCATAGTCTTTTACATGTAGATCACTATTTTATTCATTCAGCTTGACCACATGAGTTTAAAAATTTGCTTTATTTATTATTTCGTTTATTTAGGAACTGTATGAATACAATCCGGACCATGATGGGTATGTATGAACTGTCTTTTAGTTACAAAATATTACTCCTTTGTTGTGAATCAGGAATGCCACACATATAAATTAATTGTTGTGGCATAAATCTGGTTTATTCATTTAACCACCATCCCATGTACCAGGGCTCGAATTTGGGATAAAATTCCACGAGACCGCAGGGCCTGTAGCTCAAATCGTTTACCGGACCAGAATTTATTTTACAAGACCAAATTTCTAAATAAGAAAGAACTTTCTACACAGCTTAACATTATAACTATTCTTATTTGAACAAGCACAAAGAGAAGATTAGTCTCATTTGTCTTATAATAGGTAAGTATAGGGCCTACATCAATTCTCAACAGAATTGAAAGATATTTATCGGACTCAAAGTCAACATTTGAAAATAATAAAATGACAATTCAAAGTTATGTGTTCAATTGAAAAACACAAGCCCACCGGACTTGTCTGGTCAAGAGTTTACTGGCCCAAGACTAAAATCACTGGCCTTGGGCCTGTGGTCCAGTGTAAAATTCGAGCCCTGTGTACATGTAAAACATCAGTTTTCATGAATTTGTTGTTTATTCGGGGGGGGGGGGGGGGGGGGGGGGAGGGGTTTGGGAGGAAATGCTTCAACCCAATGTGGCCTTAAGGATTGTGCAATCTATTAGTATTACAGAAATGTCACTTCTGATATCCCGGTCTGTAAATGTATGGGCATGTGCAAGCAACTTGACTGTTACGAACCTGTTGCTTTTGGAACCCCAAACTACCTGAAGCAGATGTGCATTACATGCAAGTGTGTCGTGTCCATGTATGTGAGTGTTTAAACTGTACATACTTGACCCTTTGAGTGACATACTTAACCAGTCGTTTTATGAAGGAATCGTACCAGCTCAATGGAAAAGAGCAATAGTGGTCCCTGTCCCTAAAACTAAGCCAGCAATGTGGAACAAACTCAGACCTATATCACTGACAGATCACCTTGCAAAGGTCGCGGAAGGATTTGTAGCAAAATGGCTTCTCGAAGATATTGAGGACGTAATTGACACAAACCAGTATGGCAATCGAAAAGGTGACTCTACAACGCACTACCTGGTAAAACTCTTAGACACACTACACAAGCATGCTGACAAACCAGGCAGCTCCAGTACAATGGTGATAACGGACTTCAGTAAGGCATTCGACATGGTGGATCACAACATCCTGATCAAAAAATTAATCTCTATGGGAACACGCCCTTCACTTATTACCTGGATAGCCAGCTTTCTGAGTGGCCGAGAACAATGCGTTCGGTATCGCGGGGAACTTAGTGAGTGGAAGTCACTTAATGGGGGAGTACCTCAAGGCACCCGAATTGGACCGCTTGGGTTTTTAGCACTCATCAATGATGCTGTAACTAACACTCCACTTAATACATTTAAGTATGTTGATGATCTCACTGTAGTGGAGACTAATAGCCGCAAATCACCCTCCAATATGCAAACCCAGCTTGACCAATTCGAGGAGTGGGCTGAACTGAACCATATGAAATTAAACAATGACAAATGCTCAACAATGAAGGTGTCATTTCTGAGACAACCAATTCTTAGTCCACCTCTCACAGTTTGTAATATATCATTAAACACCGTCACTGTAACAAAAATCTTAGGACTCCATATCAATGCTGACCTTAAATGGGGAACCCAAGTTGCAGAGATACGGAAGAAGGCTAATGGGAGACTCTTCATGCTCAAAACACTGAGACATTTCAACCTACCACGCGCAGACCTAGTAACTATTTTTACGGGCTTTGTGAGACCTCTAGCTGAATATGCTGCGCCTGTTTGGCATTCAGGAATAACTGCAGCTCAAAATACAGCTGTAGAAAACATCCAAAAGAGAGCGTGTAAAATTATCATGGGCAAAGATTACACTAGCTATGAAGAAGTGCTTGCTATCCTCAACCTTGAAACCCTTGTGGAACGAAGGAAGCAGCTATGCCTGAGTTTTTTCAAGTCCCTGCTTTCTTCTGATCATTTCTGCAACTGGGTTCCACCATGTAGAAAAGAAATTCACCACAGGAACTTGAGAAACTCAAATAAAATCTCTTTACCAATTTGCAAAACCAAACGGTATCAAAATAGTCCGATTATATATATGGCCAATTTATGGAACAAAACTCAACTGTAAAGTAATAATAGTTATTTTTCTAATGTTGTAAATACAAATGCACACAATGTTCTGTTTTTATCTAATTGTTGTTAAATTGTTGTAATTCAGCCTTTGTGCTGCGAGGACAGTTTTTTTAATAAACCATTTTATCTATCTATCTACATGTATCTATCTATCTACATGCAGGGAAAGCACTCTTTTATGTTTCCTTATAAATTTGTGTATTATTTGAAAGATATAACCTTAGTGTATTTATTGTATTGTCTGCAGAAAGGAACCTAGTGTGACTTGGCCAATCAGTAAAGGCAAGTCTTTAGCAGGCTATGTGGCTCATTCTGCACTCTCCATTAATACCTCAGAGATGTATACGGTATGTACATATATCAAAACTGAAAGAATGGTGTAATTGGATTTATGTTGTGTTCTTTCTACCTGTAATGGTTTTGGCAGTGGTTCATGATTCAACTGAATGAAATGAAGGTTACAATAATGTTCCTGGAAAATTAAGGTATAAATTGAATTGAGTTAATAATAATAATATAATAACCAGTTCTTATATAGCGCATTTTACAATAATGTCTCAACGCGCTTTACATTAGTGTCCGGGTCATTGGGCCAATAACATTCCTTTAATCTTTCTCAGCTCCCTGGGGAGTATACAGTCCGAGCTGCTGTGCGCTCAGAAGGCTTTTTCAAACACAATATCAACCTCTACCCTCGCAGGTACCCATTTATACACCTGGGTGAAGAGAAGCAATTATAGCGAAGTGTCTTGCTCAAGGACACAAGCGTCACAACGGGGCTCAAACCCACACCCCGATGACTAAACCACCAGAACTTGAATCCGATGATCTTAACCACTCGGCCTTGACACCCTAGTTGAGTTGAGTCATCATGTTTGTGTTCATTAGTATTAATACAGTGCATTATTTGCATAATTCTAATCACATATATATTTGTCAATTATAAATTAAGCTACTTCAACATGTTTTTACAGACTGACTACCCAGAAGGTATAGCAGCAGACAATGTAGCTGCGTCTGCTGTACTTGCACTCCCAATCCTTCAAGCCAATGACGATGTAATAGGTAGGTGACCAACCAACTTTGCAAAACCTCAAATCCTACATCTAAACCTTATTGTTCATGATTCTACAACAGTAAATACGAAAAACGGTAAACTGGTATGCTCCTTTAATGTACATGTATTGTGAATGTTTTTATGAAATATCAATCTTGTGTGTATTTTTTAGACTCTTAATATTTTTGCACTTTGCGGGACGAAGAATTTCATGTTGTTTGATTAATATGATAAATAAATAAATGAATGGGTGATTAAATAAATAATTAATGAGGTCATGCAGAAAAAAACTAAATTCATGGATCAGCAACCCAAATGACTTGTTTTTATGATGTCACAAAAAATGAATTTTTAGTTAAGTCATTGGATTTATGCCATAAGTATCATTGTTGTCAAATGTAGTGAGATACATGTTGAGATTCTGCCATTCATGCCTGTTTTACTTGTTGTACCTTTATATCAAAGAACATGCATCATTAGTTTATTTACTGGTTGTATGTTTTAGGAGTGATGGAGTTTTATCTCGACAGTGATCATGGTCAAGAGCTGTTCTCTGAAGATTCACAAGAGGTAAATAATGTACACAACTATTTAGGATTAAGATCTTCACTAACGCTTGATATTGAAGGAGTCAGTGTGTGCAGGTATACATGAGGATCTGCCTGGTCGGGTTTAATAAGGACATGGGTATTTATTAGTCACTACTTCATGTCGGATGACGTGTATATAGGCCAAACTTTTCCAAACTGGTTTATGGTGGACATTTTTATATGCCCGCCCCTGAAAACATTGGAGGGCCCTCTACTCTTTTTTGATAAGTTGACTGGCTGATGAATGTTCACCCAGACATTTCATTGTGTAGTGTGCATAGCCACGCACTTATCTTGCTGTCCTTCATTTCCCCTGTACAGATGGTACTGTAATTCATTTTCAAAATCTCCCTTTCTTCGGATGTAATTGCAGACTATTTCCCTCATTGGCAAACAAGAATGAACAGGGTACACCATTGTTTACCATTGAATTTAGCTCAATAGGAGTTATAAGTCCGAGTGATCCGAGATTCAAGAATAATGCCATGGTAGATTATCGGCTGTGGCATACGGCAAAGGTTTTGCAATTCATGATGAATCTTTGTTACCTTTCTTTTATAAATTTCTTTTATCTGGGTTTCATTGTGACAATGATATTTTTAAGAAAAATCATTTCTCGGGAAGCTTTGAAAAGTTCAAAAAAATAATACCGCACAGAGGTACGGTCTGACTTGAAAAGGGTTAAAACCATCAGAATGACCTGATTTCATTTAACTTTCCAGGTACCAACCATGCCAACTTGTTAACATTTAGATTCTTCTTATGGGTGAAGACATGACAATGCCTTTTGCATCTCAATTCAATAGATTGGCTATAAAGATATTCATAGCTTTTGAATTTGGCAAGTACTGCAAGGACAATGCCTTCCTAATGAATAACACATACAATGTAAAAATTATCTTACATGTATGTTTAATTACATGTTAACTGTCGTAAGGTTTTTAACTCAAACCAATTTTAAATTCACTTTATTTATTTGATTACTTTCATTTAATCTTTGTGAATATTTTCAGACGGCCAGTGCCTTCATTGTATGGGCAAGTATTGCTGTTCACTTTGCTCAGGTAAACAGAGATAAGTTATTTATCAGTGTGGCTTGCATGTGTATAAGGCCACTGCTCTGAAAAGAACCAGCAGTACATACATTGTACATGTTTGAATGTCTCCATGAAAGTTGTATGTAATAGGGTCAACTATTAGACAAGCATTGTGGAATTTAAAGGAGTTAACCATTTGTAAATGTCTTGACGCACATGACGACTCATAAAGCAATTCATTGTTCCCAAGCTTTCAAACATTCACATAAACAGAAATTATAAAAATCTTGCCATTAAAAAAAAAAATGTTGTAACATCTTTACACAGTTAATGACTAAATTAAAAGGTGTACATTTCCAAGGGCAAAGAAAATACAAATAGTTGATGAATGAGTGCATTGTCTGAAAATCTGGACTGTATACTGTTTCATGAGGCGAAGCTGAGTGAAATGGAACAGCCAGATTTCAACAAATGAGTAAATTCTGCAACAATGCACAAACAAAATGCATCTGTTGTATAAACTGTTTAATAAGTCACATAGATCCTTGTCATTTGAAAAAATGTTCCAAATAAGCACAAAATAGACACGGAAACCAGCCCACCTCACACACTGAAAACTAAAAACTTTGTTCGTTTTTTCTTTCTTTCTTTTTTCTTAATACTTCTTCTTCTTCTTCTTCTTCTTCTTCTTCTTCTTCTTCTTCTTCTCTCCGTCGCTTGTCCGCTAACAAAAGCACACTTCCCAAGCTCATATAAACTTGAAACTTCACATATAGTTAGATAACCATAAGGAGATGAAACCGCTTCAGTTACGTCATGATGACAGCATCAGGTGTCAAATTACAAGGTTTTTAAACATTACAAATTTTAATCTTTGAAAATCTATATCAAATCAAGAAGAAGAGACCGTCGGTTGCTTTTTGCGGGATTATATAGAGGTAATATAGGTCTTCATTTTTTATTGTGTGAGTGACATGACATGACCTCTACTTCCGGTCGAAACCGGAAGTGCCTTGTAATTTAAAAGTGGCAACTTTTTTGAAGTTGTTTTCAATGATGTTATGGTCCAGCAAGGGTCTAGTTTTAAAAAATCGGACCGGTGACGTCATAACATCTAAAAGCGCCCTCAAGCGGCAGGTTGAAAACAGACCAAAATACACTTTTACTAGATGTCTGTGGCGAAGTTTATGACAATCGTTTCAAAATTGGTATACATAATGACCTTCATGCAGACAACATATGTGTGGAGTTTCAGATTGATGACATCATCATGTGTCACGTGGTATTGCCTTAAAGGTTTACAATGTTAATAGACAATGTTAATGAATACTCATAGCTAAAATGAGGACTTAATGACGTCATCGTAATAATTTTTATGATTTTTTGAAATTTTGACCAATTATTACGTATCTTGAGTACAAAGCAAGCTACAGTCCAGTTTTATTTTGAGAAAAATTAACGAAACTCTTCACGATACCACATGTATTTAAAAACTCTGAATCTCTAGTTTATTATTATTGTTATTATTTCATTTTATCACAGCATACAAAAGAAAGATCGTATTTTCTTTTGTGCCGGTTACTCCTCAAGCGAGCTACGTCCCGTAGCCTTAGATCTCAAGGGTCTTTCTCAGGATTCTCGCTGTTCCCAAAAGTGCTGGCTTCTGTAACAGATCTACCCTTACAGTTGAACCTATTTCATCTACATGTAGATGTTTCCCCAGTGCTTTCGGAATGGTGCCAAGTGCTCCAACCACCACAGGGACTACTTTCACTTTCACCTGCCAAATCTTATGAAGTTCCCTGGCCAGGTCTTGGTACTTTGGATCTTTTCTACCTCCTTCGAAGCTACCCTTATATGTATGTCACCTGGCACTGCTATGTCAATGAGATGACACATCTTCTTCGCCTTATCTAGGACTACAACATCCGGATGCCTATGTTCTATAACATGATCAGTCTGAATGTTAAAGTCCCAGAGGATCTTGACCTGGTCGGTGTCTATAACTTTCTCCGGAACATGGTCGTACCATTTCGCAGTGACTTGGACATCATACTTCTTACACAGATCCCAGTGGATCACCTTGGCCAACTTGTCATGAATTCCTTTGTAATGCACTCTGTCTGGGCCATCATACTACATTCTCTGACAATATGAAATACGGTCTCCTCTCCTTATTATACATTCTACACATAGGAGAGATGTTTGCTTTCTATATCCTTGCCTTCTTTACATTTGTCCTTAGCAACTGGTCTTGCGCCGCAGTAATCAAGCCCTCAGTTTCCCTTTTCAGCTCTCCGCTCCTTAACCAATTCCAGGACTTGGCGCTCGCCACTTCTTCATTACATCTCAAGAATCGGCCATGAAGTGGTTTATTCCTCCAATCTTGTTGTCTTTCCTCTTTCATTACCCTTTTGTACTCCTTTTGCCCAAATTCGTCTGCCCTCGTATACTTTTGACAGCTTTCAACATCCTCTCCTCGGTCCTCCTGACATGACATTATTAGGTGTTCGTGCAATACAGCATGAACACCTCTTGATATTGTTGTTGTTTTTTTTCTTTTTTCTCCATCTTCTTCTTCCACGGAACTCAAGATTAAAACTGAATTGAACCTTAAAACTCAATATGAAGACGGCACAGTTATGATGACGTCATGAGCATCAGGTGTCGAATTACAAGGTTTCTAAAGTTGAAAAGGACCATTTGCAATTTGTTGTTTTTCCTTAAAAAATCATTTTCGGGCTTATTTATATACTGTGTCGTGGCCGAGCGGATAAGAGCACCGGATCCAAGCTCTGGTGTTTCTGATCAGCAGAGTGTGGGTTCGAGTCCCGGTTGTGACACTTGTGTCCTTGAGCAAGACACTTAACTATAATTGCTTCTCATCACCCAGGAGTAAATGGGTACCTGTGAGGGCAGAGATGGTTCTTGTGATTGATTTAGCTTGATGCGCTACATATTTGGCAGCACAGGCTGTATACTCCCCAGGGAGCTGAGATGGTTAAAGGAATGACACAAAAATGGCCCAGTGACCAGGGGTAATAATGTTGAAGCGCCATGAGCGTCACTGAGTGACGGACCCGAGCGCTATATAAGAAGCCACTATTATTATTATTATTATTATATACATACTGATTAACTCGAGATTGAGATTGAATTGAACATTGAAACTCATCAGATAGTTGAAACTCAGTATCAAGACGATACAAACCTAATGACGTCATGATGACGTCATCGGGCATCGAATTATAATAAATCAAAGTTTAATATTTGTAAAAATCATAACTCGTGAACCATAATTCGGATTCTGACAATTTACACATCATCGGATATATAGGTCGTTCAAATGCTACACAACATCTAATAACAATTGACCTAAACTTCCGGTTCAAATCGGAAGTTGAAACTTTCATAGTATCTTATCGTATTCATGTCTTTAAAACTACTGATCATTTCAGCAAAATTTTTGTGTCGGATTGTAGAACGTTAATCCCGCTCAAACTTTTGCACATAAATAACAACATTTTGACCTAAACATCTGGTCGAAAAAGGACGTTTAAGCGCACCTGTTGACCCATGTTTTTCCCCATTTTGATTGACAACGCACTATGTACATGCTGAAACTGATGTATGCTACAGTGCACGCGCTGACTGTGCACGGTCGTCTTTGTTTGTTTGATGTGTGGCTGGAAACAAGTTTTCCCAACAGTGCCCTCTTTCGTTGGATATTTAGGAAACAGCGCTGAGTCCAGAGAGCGGAGAATCGCGATAGTTGAGTGATAATGAACAACAACGTCTCGCACCAACACTACATGCAGGAATACATTGATATTGATGATACAAGATATATTGCCCACACACAGATAATCCATCTAATATTTGAAAACTCTTTACTCCTGAACCACATATTGGATTTTTACAAGTCATACATCAGCTGAAAGGTTTTAATGAACTGAACACGCTCTACACAAAATGAACAGTTTGACCTTGGCTTCTGGTTCAAACCGGAAGTGGAAATTTTATTTTCCAAAAAATAATACCTTCTGAACCACACATTTGTTTTTTTCAATTTACACATCATGGGGAAGAAATGCAACAACTTAAGAAATTGTGCAACAAATATGACCCCATTTGACCTTGCTTCCGGTTCAAACAGGAAGATGAAATTTAATATTTGAAAAAATCATAACTCCTGAACCAGACATTGGTTGTTTATTATCTGTTCGTCGTCAGCTAACTAACGCAATAATTTGTGACCTCATTTGACATTAACATTCCGGTTCAAACCGGAAGTTTAAACTTTTTATTTGAAAAAATCATAACTTCTGAACCACACATTGGATTTTTTTGAAAACTTTGGATAGCCCTTATAGTAAATTCAGTTGAAGTGTTATTGAGAAATGTTGCATACTTTGAGGACCCATATCCTCTATTTACTCTGAAACATGTAGATCTACATGTGTATAAATTCATAAAGCAAGTAAACCATCATTGAAACTGAATGTGTGTAACTGCATATTTTTCTTAATGTTATTTCTCTAGATGTATGTTACTATGAGCAAGCAGCGGAAACTAAATGACTTCCTTTTGACTGTAACCAAGTAAGTTTGGGTGTCATAAGAAGAGAACATTATAATGTAATCATTTTTTTATGTTGTGTTTTATATCCGCATATTATGGCTTCAATAAAATTATTTGCTATCTGAAACTCTAGAAAAATCTGTGCTGTGAAAAGTTTAGTTACCCCTGATATTATTTTTCTAAACTTTTTGGAGCTTCTGGATTAATTGTTTTCCCTTTAAAATATCATTGCCACAATGAAACCCAGACTTAAAAAAGGAAAGACAACAAAAAACAAAAAAAGCCAAGATTAAGTCTCCAGTTCCTTTTTGAAAACAAGTAGACATCAGTTAAATGCATGCTTATTAATTTCCTGCTCCCATGTGGACATTAGCTCATCAAATGATTTTTTTTTCTATAATTAAATGTTCTTCTGGCTAGTGGTCAGCAGCTTCCCAAGGAAGCTTTCACCAAGGTAACTTTCGCTGCTCTAGTTTATAAACTTAAATTTAAAAAAATAAATTAAAGTAGGCATTGGTGCTTACCAAATGAAGGAGGTTACTGTGCTGGCCAATCAGTTCAGCGATTAAAAACCTTGTGTCTTTGTGTGTTTATTTCTGAGTTAAAAATTTGTTTTCCCTTTTTCAGGTCTATTTTTCAAGATATAATCAGCATGGATACTGTAATCATGAAGATAATGGTAAGAACTTGTTTTAAAGGAGTAGAATTGAACAAAATCTCTCATACTAAATGACTGTTAATTATTGTTTATGTTGTGTTTAGTTATTGTTTCTTTATCATTGGAATGGTTTTCTTCACTGTAATATTTGATCCCCCCCCAAAAATAAAAAAATAATAATAACTTCAATTTTTGAATGAGCTATTTAATGGTTCCCAGCGAAGGCTCGTAGAACTGCAATACAAAACCTAATAATAAAGACAATTTCTACTTTCGCATTGGATTAACAAAATTCTTGTCTTTTGTTCCCTGCTTAAGTTCTACTTTACAAGTGAGTTTTTTGAGAAAATATTACATGACACTTTACAATCATAACCAAAATAGGAAATGTCTTCGGCATGAATGCCAAATGCAGTCATCACAACCTGTCAGCAATTCTTGAAGTTCAGGGTAAACTCAAGGAGGTTGAGTCATGTGTCAAAGTTGTTAAAGCACTGTAGATCTGCTTGTCTGCAGGAAGATTGCAGTCTTAACTCACTTCAGAGTCTCAGAAATCTTGTTCTTCTTCCTATAATTTATACTATCACACAGCTGTCAGCCCTAAGCTAATTTTTCCTTTACTTTTGAAGCCTTCGAATGGGCATAAAGTGTTGTACATCGGTCTGTGTGGGTGTGTGCAATCATTATCTCAAGAAGGACTGAACATATCAACTCTAAACTTGATGTGTGGGTTGGTCTTGGGATCCCCCAAAAGCCTGTTGCAGGCATAATATGTTGCCCTACTTCAGTCGGATTTTCGTAAAGCATAAACAGATGTCTTCTAAAGCCTACATGTATGTACATGTAGGTCAGCTATTGTACTCAATGAAATGTTCCAACTTTTTTTCCCAAGGACTAAAGGTCATGTCTGCTATTGTTTTTGGACCCCTATATTAAATGTGAAGGTCATTATGGCTAAAAGAAAAGAAATGTCATCTGAGCGATAACTCAAGAAGGACATGGCATATCAATTCCAAACTTGGTGTGGGGATTGATCTTGGGATCCCCAGAAGCCTAATGTTTTTAGATCCCCTAGGTCAAATGTCAAGGTCATTATGGCTAAAACAAAATAAATGTTGTCTGAGTGTTAACTCAAGATGAATGAGATTAATGTCAGTGGGGCAATTGTGTTTGTCAAAACACCATTCTTGTTTCTTCTTCTAATATCTCACATAGTCTTTTAGCTATACAGAAGGATGCTTTGTTTTGTACCTCTCCTTCTTTGCTTATTTCTTGTTTCCAGGTTCCTTTGGGTTTCTTTAGAAGTTTGCCCTAGGTGCATTTGTGGTTCTGTAGTATACTTAAGTAAGACACTTAAACTTTATTGTTTCGTCCATTGGATAAGATGTAAAGCCTTTGGTCCCACGTGTTGTGTAATCAGGCCTGTGAGGGGATCATTGACATATTGAAAAAAAAAAGTACATCCAAGTAAGAATGATAATGGGAGTGAAGCTTTATCGCTGAAACTCTTGATACATGTAGATGCTCTAAAAAGTAACGTTCAATTGGAAAACAAATTGACATAACATGTGCGATGAAAACCACCACGCAAGGAACAAAAACAGATTTTAAAAATGGACCAAGAAATAAATAAGTAAAGTGTATATAACGCAAACGATCTTACGAAGCCCTCTATCGGCAAGGAGTTGATTTTTTAAATAGCCTCATTTCAAGGCCTGCACTTACATGATTCTATACAGTCTTTTCCCCGAGCATGGTCTTTTGTCAAAGCGTTTCGTATCTATCGCATAACGCATTGGGATATTTCACCAATAGAGGGCTTTTATTCAAATTGTATCGCATTGTTTTGAAACGCCCTCTAGCGTTCAATGTTTTCTACCTTTATTGTTGCACACATACAGTGATGATTTCGAGGAAGTACCCCAAAAACCTTCGAGCGAGTCGAGCGAGAGTCGAGCGAGAGACGAGTTTTATCGAGGGGAAATTCAACCCCCTCGAAAAGCCACACTCCTCGCACGCAACCTGCTCGTAACCGCACGATCCACGTACATGTGTGTAGCTGTATAAATTACAGGGAAGCGAGGAGTTTCGAGGGCTCTTCGGGGATCACTGACCCGTGAAGACAAAGTTTTTTCGGCACCATACAGCTGCTCTAGCGGCTACAGAAAGGGTTTTGAAATGTGTAATACGTACGTACTTTGTAGCGAGGTTTATGTGATTTCAAAAGCGTCTTTGTTGACATAAAGAATGTATTAGATTGCCATAATGCGGGCATGTGAATCGGCACTGACAAAACGCAGAGATTTCCCTGTCAGAATTCGTTGTCTTATCACGATCTCCAGTCCACAAAAATTGCCATCTATGATTTTGATCGTCCCATGCTACTTCAGTGTCACATGTCCTTTCTCTATGATGGTGTGTCACTTATTCAACGTTCAATTGATTTTGATTAAAAACTTCCTGTACGCGAACGCGGCGAACCAGCGTGCATGACATCGTTCGTTACGTTACAGGTAACAAATTCACGGCTTGGCCGCAGGATTTGTCTCAAAATACGGCAATATACAGAATGCGCGAACATTATCGGAATCGCGCTACTTGCTACATGTAAACTAACACTCACTGAGCCCCTGATCAGTGCTTGCACTGCGCTTTCTGAGCCATGCTGCGCTGCGGCGACGGCAGGAGTAATTATTGAGGCCCTTTTCAAATCCAAAGCTTTGGCTTTGGCTTTTGGTTTTGATTGTGAACAAGATGGGCACGATTCTTGGAATGCGAAGACCCACACACACCTGGCTTTATTGTCCTGACTAAGAACAGTGAAACTACTATTTACTGAAAGCATTTGATTTAATGGAGGTTACGGTGATCATAGAATTCCTGCACCTGGAAATTTGTTAATGGATTTGTAGAATTTCCCGCCCGTATATTTTTAAGCACCAGCTCTGTAGAATTCCCGTCCCGTAATTTGTTTTAAAGAAGTAAAATATTGAATTCCCGCCCATGCAGTATTTTCTTCCCCGTACGGTACTGTATAATTCCTGCACCTGGACATTTTCAATAAATGGTTCGTAGAATTTCCCGCCCGTATATTTTTAAGCATCTGCTCTGTAGAATTCCCGTCCCGTAATTTGTTTTAAAGAAGTAAAATATTGAATTCCCGCCCATGCAGTATTTTCTTCCCCGTACGGTACTAGAATTCCCGCACCTAAATTTTTTTAAATGGTTTGTAGAATTTCCCGCCTGTATATTTTTAAGCACCTGCTCTGTAGAATTCCCGTCCCGTAATTTTCTTGAATAAAGTAAAATATTGAATTCCCGCCCATGCAGTATTTTCTTCCCCGTACGGTACTGTAGAATTCCTGCACCTGGACATTTTTAAATGGTTTGTAGAAATTCCCGCCCGTATATTTTTTAAGCACCGGCTCTGTAGAATTCCCGTCCAGTAGTTTGTTTTAATGAAGTAATAGGCCTGTATTGAATTCCTGCCCATGCAGTATTCCAACCCCCCCCCCCCCCCCCCCCCCCCAATACGGTACTGTAGAATTCCCACACCTGGAAATGTTTAAATGGTTTGTAGAATTTCCCGCCCGTATATTTTTAAGCACTTCTCTGTAGAATTCCCGTCCCGTAATTTGTTCTTGTGAATGAGGTTTCCATTGGTCACTCTCTGTGGATCCATCTTCCGTCAATTGGAGTTCGGTGCTGACTGGGACTCACAGTGTGACCAGAGATAGGGCAGTTTCGTTAACAAAGTCCCTTGAACTGCCTAGCAACAGTGTTGCCATGCAATAGAAGCGTGACTGGAGCGTGGACAAAAAATTACTACAGGAGTGTCGTGGCCTTGCTGTTGGATAACACTACAAGATTGATTTAAACTAATATTTTTCAAGATGACTTCGATTGATTTCCTCAAAAGTATTTTTATTTTTCGTATTATAAATACTTCGCTTTTTCGGCAGCGCTGTTTGATAATAGCGATTCAGAATGACCAATTAAATACTTCCATTCAAACTCAAAGGAATTCATGAGTTTTTGCTCATTTTCTTCCGAAAACTGATGGTAAATAAATGATGTTGCTGTACAATTCAGTGACACTTTTTGACTATTGACTTGAAAACCATAAGCAAAATAGTTATTACAAGTTTTATGGGTAGATCGTCCGTGTAAGTTTGTTGTATTCGCAATGTTTTGAACGTGGTGTGAAAATAAATTGACGGTTGGGTCATAATGTGAGTGGTAGAGTGGGACCGCGAGGTAGTTGTTACTCATTTGCGCAAAAAAACTGATTGAATGTTGCGTTTTTGGGCGGCAAATATGGAGATTCAGTCATCCAAGTTAAAAGAGAGAGACCAAAAAGAAGGGGAGAGAGAAGGTCCAAGTTATAAAAAGATATATAACAAAAAAGAGGGAAGACCAAAACAAGAGGTATGTATTTTTCTTATCATGTAAAATTAACTGAAATATAACTCAAGGTGGTATTTGTTCTATTCAAAAAGTTGTGTTAACAAATATGTTGTCCATTACTTTGGCAGTGGGTTATCAGTGCTGGCCATGTTCACTTGCAGGCAAAGAATTATTACAGCAACAACAAATGGCTGAGGGCTGTTCCTTCCTAGCCTCTCCACATCGATGGCGGCGTACAAAGTGAAAAATGTATTACAAGTTTAAGTGATTAAAAGAT
Organism: Leptasterias polaris; assembly: GCA_037783415.1. Taxonomy (NCBI): domain Eukaryota; kingdom Metazoa; phylum Echinodermata; class Asteroidea; order Forcipulatida; family Asteriidae; genus Leptasterias; species Leptasterias polaris. The sequence goes on along the minus strand of JAZGTN010000063.1, from coordinate 380,460 downwards.
AAGGCCTAGTCGGCGAATAACAAAGCTGTCCATCATCCTGCCTGGGCATTTGCGTTACATTTCTTTTTTCTTTCTTTCCCCCTTCTTTTGGGGTTCACAGATCATGTAAGAGAGGTAGTGACCAAAAACGATTACTTAATTAATAATAATATGCTGTTTTAATCACTTGATTTGTGTTATGTCAAGATTAAATTATTTTTTTGGATTTTACCAGTAGGGTAGGCCTTTACAATATTATGAAACTACACATAGAACAAGATGCTCGTCAACGCATTTTCTACCTCCATGGTCAACGATGGTAAAACCCGAGCTACATATAATGTAGGCAAACAAAAGCAAACTTACTGAAATTTGAGGTTTCTTCTTACGCCAATCTTTATCAGAGTATATTTGCAACAAAACACCACGATTGAAAAGGAATAAGCATGAATAAAGACTCACTACCTCTTCTTACTACAATGCCCTTTGGATGGCAGATCTTGTCTCCACCCGCCCCCTATATGTTCCCATTACGTCAGTAGATAATTGGTAGATAAAAGGAAATGTGCTACACCGGCAATGTTTTTTTTAGGACACTTCAAAATATGCAAAAGTCCCGGAACGGCAAATTTACTAGCCACTCTTTGAAACAACTCTCGCTCTATGGCACTCTTTTAAAGTACACACATCACGCGTTTGATAATTTTTTGACTAGACTTTTGTTAGTGAAAAAAAAAAACTTCAGCAACTTAACAAGCTCTTCAGCACTGTATTCGCACCTTCGTTGTGGTTTAGCTGACTATTCTTGCGTAATCTCTTGTTCAAAGCTTGCAAACAATGGCAGACCAACACCTTACTAAACCATCCTGGGGTGCATTGTCTGTGGGACTGTATTGAAAAAGACGTCAAAAGGTTTTATGGCAAACTTCCCCACACCACTGGATGCCAGCAACAATTTGGTTGTATTTATGCCGCTGTGATTTAACACTGCATATAAGCAGAACAAAGTCAGAGAAGCTTCAAATCTTCATATCCCGTCCGTCCCGGAACAGAGAAATTAGATTTGTCATTTTATAGCAAAACATCAGACAACGGCAATATTAGGCCTATTGGTAAAATAGAAGTTGGACTCAATTCGTATACACTTTTTGAAAAATATTCACCAATATGCAAACGTCCCACAACGGCAATGTTATTATTAAGATGAAAATTGGACTTAATTTCCGACCCTTTTTGAAAATATTCTCCAAAATGCCAACGGCAATATTTTTAATAAGACGGAAGTCGGACTTTCTTAACCTTTTTGAAAATATTCTACTAAAGCAAATGTTCCACTACGGCCATTTTAGAATTTCCCGCCCGTATATTTTTAAGCACCAGCTCTGTAGAATTCCCGTCCCGTAATTTGTTTTAAAGAAGTAAAATATTGAATTCCCGCCCATGCAGTATTTTTTCCCCGTACGGTACTAGAATTCCCGCACCTAAAATTTTTTAAATGGTTTGTAGAATTTCCCGCCCATATATTTTTAAGCACCTGCTCTGTAGAATTTCCCGCCCGTATATTTTTTAGCACCTGCTCTGTAAAATTCCCGTCCCGTAATTTGTTTTAAAGAAGTAAAATATTGAATTCCCGCCCATGCAGTATTTTTTCCCCGTACGGTACTAGAATTCCTGCACCTAAAAATGTTTAAATGGTTTGTATAATTTCCCGTCCGTATATTTTTAAGCACCAGCTCTGTAGAATTCCCGTCCCGTAATTTGTTTTAAAGAAGTAAAATATTGAATTCCCGCCCATGCAGTATTTTTTTTCTTTTCCCCGTGTACTAGAATTCCTGCACCTAAAAATGTTTAAATGGTTTGTAGAATTTCCCGCCCGTATATTTTTAATTCAATTCAATTCAATTCAATTCAATTCAATTCAATTCAATTCAATTCAATTCAATTCAATTCAATTTTTATTTGTCCCACCATGTAGGAAACTCTGTTTGAATACATGCAATACAGAAAGAAAAATAAATAAATAACACACAATCATAAATAAAACTACTGGAAATATTAATTTATCAGAAAACTACATTACTAATAAACCACAATTAAATTATACTGAAAACTACATCTAAGCAGAAAGTAAACAAAGTAGTTAAACACGGTTTAGGAGACGGACGGAGTATGGGATGAAGGAGTTGAGGTACCTGTTTGTTTTGCACCTAAGTGACTGCCATCTCCTACCACTTCTAAGTTTGATGAAGAATTTGTTTAAAGGATGGTTGGTGTTACATACAACTGCCTCTGCTTTGGATAGAACCTTATCTCTGCAAGTTTCATCAAGATCGATGTTTATCCCTAGGATTTTTGATGCTTGTTTCACAACCCGTTTCATTTTACCAGTATCTTGTTTTCTTGCTCCATTGTACCAAACCACACAATCATGAGTAATAGCACTTTCAATAACAGATGAGTAAAACAGAAACATAATTTCCTTGTCGACATGAAAATAATTCAATTTACGTAAAAAATACATCAACCGACAGCCCTTTGTGATGAGAGCTGAGCAATGGTTACTCCAATTCAATTTATTGTCGATTATTGTACCCAGGTATTTGTAATTTTGCACAATGTCAATATCCTGTCCAATGAGGGTAATACTATTTGCTGAAGGTTCACCTCTCTTAATATGCCTGAAATCAAACACAATCTCTTTTGTTTTTTGAGGATTCAGAATGAGATAGTTATCATTACACCACTGGCTAAAATTCTGTATCGCTTTCCTATATTCCCCCTCCTGCTGGTTGTTTATAAGTCCAAGAATCACTGTGTCATCGGCATATTTGAAAATTTTCACTGAACTAAGGTTGGATGTACATTCATTTGTGTAAATGATAAACAATATGGGTGAAATGACACAGCCCTGAGGTGAACCAGTGTTACAAACTATAGGGTCGGAAAGAATGTTGTTGACTTTAACCTTTTGGACTCTTGCTGAGAGAAAGTCCCTTATCCAGAGAATTAAAGATGGTTTTACGCCTAAGTGTTTGAGTTTCTCCAGTAACAAAGTTGGTTGTATCGTGTTGAAAGCCGATGAGAAGTCAATAAACAGAGCCCTTGCATAGCACTGTTGTTTGTCCAAATAAGCACCTGCTCTGTAAAATTCCCGTCCCGTAATTTGTTTTAAAGAAGTAAAATATTGAATTCCCGCCCATGCAGTATTTTTTTCCCTGTACGGTACTAGAATTCCCGCACCTGAAAATGTTTAAATGGTTTTTAAAATTTCCCGCCCGTATATTTTTAAGCACCAGCTCTGTAGAATTCCCGTCCCGTAATTTGTTTTAATGAAGTAAAAAATTGAGGTCAGATTTTACGCATGAACGCTCCTCGCAAGCCACTGACCGCTTGGAATTTTGGGGACAAAATGATAGCGCTCGACATCGCTCGAACCTCTCTCGAACCTCGCTCGAACCTCGCTCGAACCTCGCTCGAACCTCGCTCGAACCTCGCTCGAACACTACCCGCAAAACTCGAGGGTGCTAAACGAGTTTGTTCGAGTGATTTGCGTGTACACGTTCCTCGTATGGGTACTTCCTCGCAATCATCACTGTAGGAATGAGATAAGACTAGGAGCCTCTAAGTTGGAAACGATGTGACCGTGTGCGTTGTGTAAACTGTGATCGCAATGTGGTCCGTGTTTTGCAGAACTTCCGAGTGAATTTTTTCGACATTTTATCCAAATCGTAAAAATGTAAACGTATAACTTGACATTTAGTATTCATTTAGTGTTGTAACCAAGTCATTTTTTCTCAAGTCAAGTCAAGTCGCAAGTCATATTTGCTAAGTCAAGTCAAGTCACGAGTCAAGTCAAGTCAAGTCGCAAGTCAATGAAATTGGCGACTCGAGTCTGACTCGAGTCCAAGTCACTGACTCGAGTCCAAGTCACTGACTCGAGTCCAAGTCACTGACTCGAGTCCAAGTCACTGACTCGAGTCAACAACACTGATTCTATATGCTGTATCTGTGGTATACACAGCATTATGTATTCCCACCATGCAAGGTTTCAAATCTTACTTCATAGAAATGGAAGTCCCTGCTGATTTAGGGTAACTGCTATTGTTGTCATGAGTTTAAAGAAGAGACAACAGTTGATTTATTTACCCCCTGACTTTCCTGATTATGTGGAATAGAGAACCTAAGCTTGCTTCTTGACTCCAAAAGTTTTATAATACAGGACAAAATATTTTGCACCCAGAAGAAGCGCAAGTCTTTTTGCGCAATCAGTCCTAAAGTTCAAATATATACTCTGAGCTTTGTTTTAGACAGACAAACCAACAAAATAAGCCAATGAACATTTGAGGGTATAGTCATTTGCTGACAGTCTCCAACCGAATTAACTTCAAAATACTGACCCTGGTCTTCAAATGTCTCAATACTGACGCTTCATACTTATAGGAACTAATTCAAATGTACCAGCCAGTCAGAAGCCTCTGATCATCTGCTGATACCAAATTACTCGTCATTCCCGAAACCCGTACTGTCACTGGCGACAAAAGCTTCCACGCTGCTGCACCAAAACTCTGGAACAATTTACCCCACAACATCCACCACTCTACCTCACTAGCGACTTTCAAAAAATCTCTCAAAACTCACTTGTTTAATTAATCACTCATGTGTTTTGCTTATTCTGTTTGTTCCTTTTTTTGTTTAAATATTGTGTGAAGTGCTGTGTTACTTTCTCTGGTTAGTTAGAGCGCTATATAAATGCTTTGTATTATTATTATTATTATTATTATTATTATTATTATTATTACTATAATCACCGCATTAACAATACTTGTATGTACATAATAATAATAATAATAATAATAATAGTTATCGGTATCTTGGTGTACTTGAATCAGACCATGTCATTCACGAGGAGTCAAAGGTAAGGCTGAAGGCAGAATACATCAGACGGGTAAAGAAATGTTTGAAGTCTAAACTGAACGGGGGTAACATGATAAAGGCGATTAACACCTGGGCCGTGTCTTTGATGAGGTACAGTGGGGGTATTATCGAGTGGACTAAACAAGATCTAGATGTCGCTGATAGGAGGACAAGAAAACTCATGACCATGCATGGCATGCTTCATCTGCGGTCAAATGTTAGTAGACTCTATCTTCCGAGGTCAGAGGGCGGAAGGGGATTGCTGAGCGTGGCGGACAGCGTTAACATCGAACGCAGAAGTTTGCAGTGTCATGTCGGGAGGTCCGAGGAGAGGTTGTTGAAAGCTGCGCAAAGATATACGAGGACAGACGAAGTTGGGCCAAAGGAGTACAAAAGGGTAATGAAAGAGGAAAGGCAACAGGATTGGAGGAATAAACCGCTTCATGGCCGATTCTTGAGATGCACTGAAGAATTGGCGAGCGCCAAGTCCTGGAATTGGTTAAGGAGCGGAGAGCTGAAGAAGGAAACCGAGGGCTTGATTACTGCGGCGCAAGACCAATCGCTAAGGACAAATGTAATGAAGGCAAGGATAGAGAAAGCAAACGTCTCTCCTATGTGTAGAATGTGTAATAAGGCTGAGGAGACTGTATTTCATATTGTCAGCGAATGTAGTAAGATGGCCCAGACGGAGTACAAGGGAAGACATGACAAGTTGGCCAAGGTGATCCACTGGGATCTGTGTAAGAAGTATGATGTCCACGTCACTGCGAAATGGTACGACCATGTGCCGGAGAAAGTTATAGACACCGACCAGGTCAAGATCCTCTGGGACTTTAACATTCAGACTGATCATGTTATAGAACATAGGCATCCGGATGTTGTAGTCCTAGATAAGGCGAAGAAGATGTGTCATCTCATTGACATAGCAGTGCCATCAGGTGACATACATATAAGGGTAGCTTCGAAGGAGGTAGAAAAGATCCAAAGTACCAAGACCTGGCCAGGGAACTTCATAAGATTTGGCAGGTGAAAGTGAAAGTAGTCCCTGTGGTGGTTGGAGCACTTGGCACCATTCCGAAAGCACTGGGGAAACATCTAGATGAAATAGGTTCAACTGTGAGGGTAGATCTGTTACAGAAGCCAGCACTTTTGGGAACAGCGAGAATCCTGAGAAAGACCCTTGAGATCTAAGGCTACGGGACGTAGCCCGACTCAAGGAGTTACCGGCACAAAGGAAAATGTGATCTTTCTTTTGTAGGCTGTGATGAAATGAAATAATAATAATAATAATAATAATAATAATAATAATAATAATAACAATAAATCATTCTTGTAAAGCGCATTCCATCCATGGCAAGATCCCAGAGCACTGTACAGGCATGAAACTTACTTAAAGACCACTAACAATTCTTAAACTAAACATTATATACAAAACTACGCATTACAAAATTTTACAAGATGATGTGAAACAACTTGACAGGAGAAATGTTTGAAAGTCAAGTGCAAGCAGATATGTTTTAAGGGATACTGGGCCTGGGTATGAAACAATTGTAAATTTACCTCTCCACATTTACTGTGTACATTTGTCAAAGACAAACTAGTCTGGATGATTTTAAGTTAGAATTGGTTTTATGAACAAATTGGTAAATCAATATTTTGCATCAGATCTTTGGGTTATTTATGCTTTTATGCAGCTATTTTCTTGGATTTAGTTAACACTACAATGTCCCAAAATTATCATGTTAGTTAGGATGGAGGTAACTGTGAGGTGGAATCTTGCAATGAAACGAATGGAATGATTACTGTAATAAGAGTCACATGATGCCCAGTATTTGTGTTTCAGCAAGGTCATGATTCACTCAGCAGGTTAATCTACACACCCTTTTGTGGTGGAGCCATAACATGTACAGCATTTAATTTATATAACTACAAGAGTCTCCATTGCAATTCACCTCATTTAATAGCTGCCTTTGCTGGTAACTAAAGTGTATTGAATTTAACCATGTGGAATATAAATCGTTATAAATGTGTGAATATTAATCAATGGTCATAATGTGTTTGTTTACATCACAGAACTTTGCACAGAAGCTAGTATCAGCTGATCGGGCATCCCTCTTTCTTGTTGACAATAAAACCAGAGAGTTGTATGCAAGAATATTTGATGTTGGTAATGGTGTAGGAATGCAGGTAGTTGAAAACAAACAGAAGGAGATCAGGTAATGAATCATTAACATTCTATTAAATGGAAATAAGGCTCATTGAAACAATTGGCTTCTACATTATTGCTTGATTGCATTATTGGTTAAATCTCAGGGGCATACAATTTACTGCTGAAAAGGCAAGTAGCACAGGCAGTCCCTTGAATCCACTGATTGATTACCAGTTACCATTTGCACTATTTACAGGTTTAATGCTTGATGGAGACACTTGTGTTGACAGACCAACTGGTTCATTCTTGGTTGAAGTTAACAGCATTCAATCTTGTTTGACATATAAGGCATTACCGTTGTCTTCCTTTTCTTTCTTATAAAGCCAAAGTATGTTCATGCTCATTACTTGAAAAATTTGGCAAGAGTGGTGCCCTGTTAGATTAATTTGTTTTTTGAGATGTAATTTATTTGAAAAGCATTGATGAGTTGTATGTGTTCAAAATATTTTGAAGATTTTCCATGGATAAAGGAGTTGCTGGTCATGTTGCATCTACTGGACAGGTGCTTAATATTCCTGATGCTTACCTTGATGATCGTTTCAACAGGTCAGTCATCAGTAGTGTCTTGCTTTTCATAACTCAGCATCTTTGTTGAATTCTTATAACAATTTTATTCGAGTAAATGACAGTTTTATCAACAAAATACGTTTCTTTTATATTATTATGTTTAATTTCAGTACTTCAAGTCATTAGAAATATAAAAATCTCTTTAGATGTGCCAATAAATAAGAAGTTGACATGTTTGTGTGACGGTTTGTGTGTCATTAAATCTTCAAGTGAGTGCAGGTTAAACAAACATTAAACTTGTGTAAGTAGTTAATATATTCAATGTTTTAACTGTACATTTTAACTGCATGATTTTTGAAACGAATTAATTTTGCTTTCTAATTTTTCCAAAGGGAGGTTGATCAACAGACGGGCTATGTAACAAAAACCATTTTGTGTATGCCCATTTACAACAGAGGAAAGTAAGTTATGTATTGCAACTGCATCACTGTGATGATGTTGAAATACACAAACAGTGCTTTTGTGAAATTAACCCTTAGAGTCCATTCATTTCTGTATATGTTGTTGATTTTTGGACACATTTATTTTGTTTAAAAGTTTCTGAAAAAACAAATTGAAACCTAAATTGTAATTGTACATAGATACTATGTTGACATGGCAAATATTGGAAAATGTCAATTCAGGACATGACTGTTGCTTTGACCTTTTTGGTTGAATGGAAGTAGGTCAGATCTTGCAGCCGTTTGCGGCCGTCATGGGCATTTTGGTACAAGCCGTTTCCAGCTGCTATGGTCTCTAAAGGGTTTATAATAAAATAATTGTCAAATCACCACAAGACAAATCTATACTTAGGAAACAACAAAAGAAAATGGGAAACAAAAATTTAAGTAATTAAATTTAGGTTTAGTTCTGAATGGGAAAAGGAAGGACAAAATATTGTGTATAATACATATGAGCAAATATAATACAACTCAAGTATAGAAGCTTGTAGTAAACAAGTTAAGCTTAAAAGCACTCTAATTTTTATTTCTTTGTATTTAACTTGACAGTGTTATTGGTGTGGTACAGATGGTGAATAAAAAGCAAGGTCTTTTCACAAAAGTAGATGAGCAGGCGTTTGAGACATTTGCCGTTTTCTGTGGATTGGCTCTTCATCATGCTAAGGTAAGAAACAAGACTTTTTGTAACAACCAACTCGATTCAGAACAAAGGGTTAACCAATTCTCTTACTGAATTCAAACTACAATAAATAACACGTGATTCATGACTTTTTTCGTTCCGTACTAATTTATTCTGGGAAAAAAATAATAATAATAATCTATTTGTACATGTGTATATAACTAGTTATAACCCCAACATCTTCCCGAAGCTCGAGCGGAAACAATTGCTATTCTTGACCTTACTCAGACTTAATAAATATAAGTAGAAAAGCAAAGAATTCCAACAGCAGTATAATTGAATTCAATAAATGCGTTTGACCATTAATTATTATAAAATGGGAATTGCTATCACCCACCAGTGGATTCAATTTAAACATACACCTTTTAACTATAATAAATTGTACAATTGACTATCCTCTTTGTTGTTTTCACACACACTGTGACACACACTACTCCACTGACGACAACAACTCATGCAGTACATGTATGTGCATATGTAACTTGGAGAGTATACAAAATACTTGGCTGAGGGGAATTACATCAATATTGTTCACAGTTTGTTCCTGTGCTGTATATATTCAGAACTTGCCTATCAAGCTGATCTGGCTTCCATATTGTTGGGCGTGTGTTCCCTCTCGCCATCAAAACCTCAACACACAGTCTCACTTCCACTCCAGCCAGGTGTGTGGTTCTTTGATGATTCTCAGCTAATCACCATTTAAAATACTTGGGTGCTATCACCCATTAGTGGTATTCAATTTAAACATACACCTTTTAACTATAATAAATTGTACAATTGACTATCCTCTTTGTTGTTTTTCACACACACTGTGACACACACTACTCCACCCACTTCTTACACTCCAATAAAGGCCATCTGAAAAATCATACAAAACAAATCACTGCCATAATTTCGGCCATTTTACAAAATTAAACCACCATTCATGAATAACTTCAATTAGAGTTTATATTCCTATATTATACACATGTCCAAGATAATGGATGTTAATACTTGGTGGGTTACTCTACTGTGTCTCTCGACACCTCTGCTCCGACTAGCTCAACATTACATTAAACTTGTTAATTTTCATAGTTAGGTTTTACTCCCAACTTAAAATAAACACTGTAGACTTTCCATAAATATAATAAAATGAGCAATGAAATAAATTAACTTCATACAGTTGATGATCAGGTCGTCTAACCTGTCCCTCTTGCCAAAGTTCAAACAAAATGGGTTTATATCTTTAGCTCAGCGTTCATCTAGATACACTACAATTTGGCTGCAAAAATAGAAACTAGCTGGCTTGCAGAAAAGGGTTTCCTTATTGTTTATATTAAGGAACAGCTTGTACCTATCTCTGTACAATTTTTTAGCAGCAGAGCAACAGAACATTTGGCATGTACTCTTCCCAAGTACTCCCTGGAGACTCTACTTAAACTCCTTCCAAACCTTCACTCTCTACACTCTCATATACCCAGTGTTGTAGTCGAGTCACCTGTGTCGAGTCAGAGTCCCGAGTCCCGAGTCACTTGGTCCGAGTCCGAGTCCGAGTCACGAGTCACGAGTCACTTGGTCCGAGTCCGAGTCACGAGTCACTTGTTTAAATATTGATTGCAAACCAAATGTCGTAAAATAAGAATTGGAAATGACAAAATAAAACACATTTATTTTAAACAAAGTTCTGTTAAAGTTTTTGTTAAAGTTGGTATAACCAAAAGAAACAATACGGGGCGGAATGGCAGATGCCATGATTAAAAAAATGTTGTACTACTTTTTACTACTAGTGACGTGACCAAACTTGACGTCGTGTGTGTGTCGACCATGTGTAGAAACTGGTGCAAACAACACACAGCCATCACAGTGCAATATGCAGGCTGTGTTTTACAGGTACCAGACATGCCATTTCCCTGGTAATATGCATCAAGCACAAGCAGTGGCTATGGTGTTAACGTTGACAGAATACCAGCATAATACTAGCATGGTGTCGTGCATCCCAGTGTTATTATGCGTATTGAACATACGAATCGAACATACACGCGCTGTACGTAGATGGCCATTTACACAATAATCACGAACACTATTACTTGTAACACCATACGACAGTGTACTTATTTATTGTGCTAGACGTTAACTCCATGTGCACTCCGGGAATGACGATCGGATCATCGGAATTGTTTTTAATATTTAAAAAAGGTATTAATTGTTTGTGAAAATACGAGACTCGAGTCACGAGTCCTCGGGGACAAGTCCGAGTCATGATAGTCGAGTCCGAGTCCGAGTCCGAGTCTTTTGCAGACGTGACTCGAGTCAAGTCCGAGTCACCGAAATTGTGACTCGAGACGGACTCGAGTCCGAGTCCTGGACTCGAGTCATACAACACTGCATATACCTCACATACAATTCTTGTACCCATTATCAGCTGACACCCTGATCACTTTATTATGGCAAACTTACCTCACATATGTAAATTAACTGTGGATGTTTAAGCTTGAGTCTCACTGCTCTGTTGTTGGGGGTTTTCCCTGGGTGAAAACTATGAATAATGACCCTACAACCATGGCCAACTGGGTCCTGGCACAAAGCCATCTCATGAATATTTACACCTTGTTAAAAATTAGAACTTAGACAATCGTATGCAAGGTCAGAGGAAAAGAATTAATATTCATATTAAATTCCAGCACTTAAATTTTCCTGGGACGTAATAATAATAACTAGTTCTTATATAGCACATTTTACAATAACGAATCAACGCGCTTTACATTAGTGCCCTGGTCATTGTGCCAAAAACATTTCTTTAATCTTTCTCAGCTCCCTTGGGAGTATACAGCCCGAGCTGCCGTGGTGCTCCAAATCTTTTTCATACGCAATATCAACCTCAACCCTCACAGGTACCCATTTATACCCCTGGATTCATTCTGTTGATGGGCTGTCAATGGTAAAAACTAGAATTCAATCTAATGATGGGCTGTCATTGGTAAAAACTAGAATTCATTCTGTTGATTACATTCAGGTTTGTTTATTTTCCATAACTTCCAAATGAACAAAAAGTAAGTTATAAAGTATAAATGAACAGCAAGGCTTAAAGTAAATAACAAGGAAACAAAGAAATCAAAGAAGTTATGAGGAAGATGTTAGAAGTCCAAGGACTTATGAAACACTCCCTTTACCCCCCCCCCCCACCCCACCCTCATGATGGACTGTCATTGGTAAAAACTAGAATTCTTTCTGTTGATGGACTGTCATTGGTAAAAACTAGGATTCATTCTGTTGATGGACTGTCATTGGTAATAACTAGGATTCATTCTGTTGTTGGGCTGTCATTGGTAAAAACTAGGATTCATTCAGTTGATGGACTGTTATTGGTAAAAACTAGGATTCATTCTGTTGATGGACTGTTATTGGTTATAACTAGGATTCATTCTGTTGATGGACTGTTATTGGTAAAAACTAGAATTCATTCAGTTGATGGACTGTTATTGGTAAAAACTAGAATTCATTCAGTTGATGGGCTGCATTGGTAAAAACTAGGATTCTTTCTGTTGATGGACTGTCATTGGTAATAACTAGGATTCATTCTGTTGTTGGGCTGTCATTGGTAAAAACTAGGATTCATTCAGTTGATGGACTGTTATTGGTAAAAACTAGGATTCATTCTGTTGATGGACTGTTATTGGTTATAACTAGGATTCATTCTGTTGATGGACTGTTATTGGTAAAAACTAGAATTCATTCAGTTGATGGACTGTTATTGGTAAAAACTAGAATTCATTCAGTTGATGGGCTGCATTGGTAAAAACTAGGATTCATTCTGTTGATGGACTGTCATTGGTAATAATTAGAATTCATTCTGTTGATGGGCTGTCATTGGTTATAACTAGGATTCATTCTGTTGATGTTCTGTCATTGGTAATAACTAGAATTCATTCTAATGATGAGCTGTCATTGGTAAAAACTAGAATTCATTCTGTTGATGGACTGTCATTGGTAAAAACTAGGATTCATTCTGTTGATGGACTGTCATTGGTAAAAACTAGGATTCATTCTGTTGATGGACTGTTATTGGTTATAACTAGGATTCATTCTGTTGATGGACTGTTATTGGTAAAAACTAGGATTCATTCTGTTGATGGACTGTTATTGGTTATAACTAGGATTCATTCTGTTGATGGACTGTTATTGGTAATAATTAGAATTCATTCTGTTGATGGGCTGTCATTGGTTATAACTAGGATTCATTCTGTTGATGGACTGTTATTGGTAAAAACTAGGATTCATTCTGTTGATGGGCTGTCATTGGTTATAACTAGGATTCATTCTGTTGATGGGCTGTCATTGGTAATAACTAGAATTTATTCTGTTGATGGGATGTCATTGGTAAAAACTAGGATTCATTCTGTTGATGGGCTGTCATTGGTAATAACTAGGATTCATTCTGTTGATGGGCTGTCATTGGTAATAACTAGGATTCATTCTGTCCATGGGCTGTCATTGGTTATACCTAGGATTCATTCTGTTGTTGGGCTGTCATTGGTTATACCTAGGATTCATTCTGTTGATGGGCTGCATTGTAATAACTAGGATTCATTCTGTTGATGGGCTGTCATTGGTAATAACTAGGAATCATTCTGTTGATGGGCTGTCATTGTAATAACTAGGAATCATTCTGTTGATGGGCTATCATTGTAATAACTAGGATTCATTCTGTTTAATGGCTATAATATAACACATTAGGTATGACTTGGTTTTTTGCCTGATAGCAGTGGCCAGCAAAGCAAATGCTGCAATGAGCAACAACAGCAGAGATAGGTGGAATGTCTCTGTAAATCTGTTTTTGGGTCTTATGCTCACGCCATGAGATGTTCTGCACCCTCATAAGAAGCCTGGTGTATGTACCATCAAGAAAACCTTGAAGTTCTTTCTTCATGGTCCAGGTTTCAGCTCTCTATAGAAGTATGCTCTCTACACAGTCTCTGAAGACCTGATTTATTTACTTCACTTGATTGCCAGATGTTGTGAAGTTTGTTAGAGGCACTTCAAGCTGTCATTTGTGTGTCAGGAAGTTCTTTTTTACTGTCAGCAATGTAGGACGCACGGTACCTAAAGCTTCTGCCATTGGATCATCGTGGTATTAACTAGGAATTATTCTGTCATTGGTGAAGATGGAGGTCAGATATAGATATAGATACATGTATGTGTGTCGACTGATATACACCCTATGTACATCGACTGATACACCCTATGTACATCGACTGATACACCCTATGTACATCGACTGATACACCCTATGTACATCGACTGATATACCCTATGTACATCGACTGATATACCCTATGTACATCGACTGATACACCCTATGTACATCGACTGATACACCCTATGTACATCGACTGATACACCCTATGTACATCTTAATTTGGGTGTTTTTGTTTTATTTCCAGTTATACGACAAAATTCATCGTTCTGAGCAGAAACACAAAGTGGCATTGGAAGTGTTGAGTTATCATAGCCAGTGTCATGATGAAGACCTTGAGAATCTTAAGAAGGTTGCATTACCAGATCCTATGCCCCAACTTGCAAGGTATTGTACAAAACCCATCATGTTGGCAACCATGTGGAGAAAATCTCTCATTTGGTAGAAGCAGTGGTTCTAAGAGGAACCGGAGTTGAGATAGTCCAGACGTTTTGAATAGTGTACACTCCGCTCGTGCCATTCTTCTCATGACAAGCTGTGTGTACTGTTCAATATGTCAGTTTTCTTTGTGTTTTAACGCTTTTTCATGCTATAATTTCTCATACTGAATTACTGTCTTATTGACTTATTTAGTTTAGAAATCGGGCATGATATTCTTCCTTCTCAAACCTGATTTCCAATGTTGGGGCTCTTAGAAAAATCAGCAATTATTTTTTAATGACCTGAAAAGTCTATAAAAACCTATACCACATGTACAGGCCTCAAAATAGTTTTTTAGAGCAAGGCTTCTTTGGCCTTAGAGCAAGCCAAATTTCGGAGGGCACCAAGGCCAAAATGTGAAAAAGAAAAGTCATGAAGGCCATTAAAGTATGAGTTGTGAAACAAAATAAAATCATAATTCATACCTTTGTTTATTTTCTTTTGATTAATTAAAAAAAAAATCTTTACTGAATAAGTATTTAATTTAGTAATTAAAAATTTGCCAGAGGTTCCCCTATGGGTGGTAATCCTGGTGAATCAATTTACATGAATGAGACATTGATAAATCATATCTTGTTCATAAACAAACAGTAAACGATTTTTTTCAAATACAATTTTTCATTAAATTGCAGTTATATAGACCTATGTTCTGGTCATCCAATGTGACACTAAAATACAAATGTAACGTCTAATTTGCATGCTGACATGTTATCAGGCATTAACTGGCTAAGACGCTTAAATGTGTTGCCTGACGATGTCATTCATATTGACCTATCTCAATAAAAATATAGTTTTGATTTAATTCCTTAAGTACCCTTTTCATATGTATTATAAAGCAAAACTTCGGCCATGGTCAAGGTCTTAGTTTGTCATTATTTTAAAACATTTAATTGTGCATTTTTCAGATTTGACTTTTCACCATGGGGACTAGATGAGGAGGCTAAACCACTCTATGTTCTCTGTATGTTTCAGGATATGTTCACACTCAGCGGGTAAATAATTTGCTTATTTGTTTCTGTAATTTTTCGTGGTAACTAGTTTCAGTTTACTTTAAAAAAATTAAAAACCCAATCTGATTTGTATTTAAAAAAATTTACACACAGCTTTAACGGAACTCAGCAAAAGTCAACTGCAGTTGACTTTTGCTGGGTTTCAGATGTTAAGGGGTGGAGTTAGCAAAATATGAAAGTGTTAAGATGAACATCAGATGTTAAGGGGTGGAGTTAGCAAAATATGAAAGTGTAAAGATGAACATCAGATTATCTATAGTGATGACAATCTCCTCTGCCCAAACACAAACAATTTAACCGTAAAGACCCCCAAAATTAATTTTGCTTTTTGTTAATGTTTCACCTTCTCCTAAAATGACTCCTCTGTAGAGATCGAGAGTGCCAGTTTTTAAGTCAACATTTATTTTTGGTTTCATCCACAGTGATAGTGACAACTTGTCAGAGAGGTTAGAACAATCATTCTACTATTCAATCCTGTTTTTACCTCTGTTTTCCCTATTTGTAGCATCCCTTTCTGTCTGGTTTTCTGCTTATTTTGTTTTGCTGCACTAGTTTGATTGGTTTGTTATTTAACATTTCTGTAGTGATAATGAGACCATAACCTGATTATGGTAATACTGATGCCTGACACGGTAACAGTCAGGACATTGTAACCTGACATGGTAACAGTCAGGACACTGTTACCTGACATGGTAACAGTTAGGACATTGTTACCTGACATGGTAACAGTCAGGACATTGTAACCTGACATGGTAACAGTCAGGACACTGTTACCTGACATGGTAACAGTTAGGACATTGTTACCTGACATGGTAACAGTCAGGACATTGTAACCTGACATGGTAACAGTCAGGACATTGTAACCTGACATGGTAACAGTCAGGACACTGTTACCTGACATGGTAACAGTTAGGACATTGTTACCTGACATGGTAACAGTCAGGACATTGTAACCTGACATGGTAACAGTCAGGACATTGTAACCTGACATGGTAACAGTCAGGACACTGTTACCTGACATGGTAACAGTCAGGACACTGTTACCTGACATGGTAACAGTCAGGACACTGTTACCTGACATGGTAACAGTCAGGACACTGTTACCTGACATGGTAACAGTCAGGACATTGTAACCTGACATGGTAACAGTCAGGACATTGTAACCTGACATGGTAACAGTCAGGACATTGTAACCTGACATGGTAACAGTCAGGACATTGTAACCTGACATGGTAACAGTCAGGACACTGTTACCTGACATGGTAACAGTCAGGACATTGTAACCTGACATGGTAACAGTCAGGACATTGTAACCTGACATGGTAACAGTCAGGACACTGTTACCTGACATGGTAACAGTCAGGACACTGTAACCTGACATGGTAACAGTCAGGACATTGTTACCTGACATGGTAACAGTCAGGACATTGTTACCTGACATGGTAACAGTCAGGACATTGTAACCTGACATGGTAACAGTCAGGACACTGTTACCTGACATGGTAACAGTTAGGACATTGTAACCTGACATGGTAACAGTCAGGACATTGTAACCTGACATGGTAACAGTCAGGACATTGTAACCTGACATGGTAACAGTTAGGACATTGTTACCTGACATGGTAACAGTCAGGACATTGTAACCTGACATGGTAACAGTCAGGACACTGTTACCCGACATGGTATATATTCTCCTAATACACAGGTCTGTAAATACAAGTAAAAGAATTCAAAATTACAGTTATATAAAAGGGTAAGAGCATATAAAGAACAAAGTCTTACGATTTCATCATTCTCTCACCTTCGTAACTCCCCTTGTAACTACACTGTACATGATTTTGGTATCATTCCAAATCTGGAGACATGGCCTCCTTATTTTTGATTAGTTTTACCTTTGACCGTTCATGCAATAAACATTAAAGATGCTTGCTCATGTTTGGATGAAAGGATTTTAAAAAGTTTCATTTTCACAATTGAATGAATTTATTACTTGAATTTAGAAAGACACAAAAAATATAACAAGTTTAGATTACTGATGTCGGGTACAGCATGTACCATCACGCTCTTGGCTGCCAATCAGAAGAATAAGCAAGTTAAAGAATATTCATGACTCTTGTGACCTCTTTGAGCAGGAACAGATCATGCTGGTTATTTGTGTACCACTCACATTCATATTGGACATGGGCATTTAAAGCTCAATAAATATATCATTTAATGATCATCAAGACGGATAAGAAGTATCCACTAGTCATACAAAACTTATAAACAGGGGTCAGGTCAAAGATGCTTATGTCCCCAAATAGGGCCAACTTTCACAGAAAATCTGAAAATAATGCACCAATAATTGATCTAAGTTTGTTCTTTGAGTGCAATGGACTGTATTTGGGGAATGCACAATTCAAATATAGTAACCAACTTGCCATCATTTGCAACATGTATATTCTGGTAAAAGACTTCAAAAAGTAAAGTTGATAAATGTTGGTGGTGATGGTGGCCTGCTGCAGATCTCATCAGGTGTGTTATAGTTGATTTAAACAGTACATGTTCATGTACAGTGTACAAGTACTGTACATCCATCCCGTCCAAGGGGCATAAAGCACGCATGTGGTACACACACTGTGTGTAAAGTGTATAGATCTAATGAATATTCATAGCTGGACCGTTGCAACATGCAAATTTTGTACATATAGGTCTGAGGATTAAAAGGTCGGCCCAGCTTTTTAAAAGTTTTTACGTTTGGTTTATTGTCACTAATCTTTGACGGATTCTTTTGAAAGATATAATGACAGCTAATAACCTTTCCTACTCCGCAAAAATAGCAATTTAACATTTAAATTTATTTTTGACAATCCAATTGGCCTACAATCGGGCAATGCATCTTTAAAAGGCAGATTTTCTGATTGTCATTGATGCAAACAATGAGCCTTGTTACTAAAGGCTTATAGAAACAAGTTTTTTGATTTGCTTATTACTTCTTTGTGTTCAAGCACACATGCAGACATGCGCATGACCATGTTGTTGCAACACTGACAGACCATGCATTATACACACACACACACCTCAGCTCTGTGTGTCAGTCACTCTGTGGGCATTCCTTTGTTCTATAGACTTCAGGAAAATCCTATTTTTCAGTATTGTAAAAAAGACTGTGTGGAAGTGTGTATATCCACACTTCGTATGTAGCGTTAAAACACAAAACTTGTCCACAATGATTGTACCAAGGAGTGAACGAAAAAATGGCCAGGTTGATATGAAATTTATTTTTGATATTTATGGTTTTTAATTGGTTAAACACAGAAAGAATAAGGAGTTTGGATTTTGTTTGATTTTGCCCTGGTTGATTGATGACTTTGACACACATTCCATTATTGTAATTTTCACTTGATGCTCGGAATTTGACTCAACGTGACAAGTATATCAGTCTGTCTTCAAGCCAATTCTATGTTTTTATGGAGCTTTATTCACAGTACATGAGATCCCACGACATTTAGTTTGCAGTGTAAATGTAACTGGTAAAATTATCCAAAATTATGAATGGTATTTTTCAATGGAGAAATAATGAAGTTGTACAAGTTCCGGGCCTAATTTTATTGCACTGCTTACCACAGATTTCTGCGCTTATGGCTCCCAGTAAAGTAAAGCCCTTGAATTTCCAGCCCACAACTACATACCTTGGTGTAAATGTTGACAGAACACTAGCATTTGGCCAACATCTAACAGGACTAAGAGACAAATTCATGGCACGAAGTGCACTAAACCGTCACCTTGCAGGTACTGGATGGGGAGGCAGTTTATTTACACTCTGCACTTCTTCCCTGCCCTTGTGTATGCACCGGCTGAATAATGTGCGACTGAGTTGAATAGAACTTAGAAGCAATCACACCAGCTTAGTCATGTTAGTTGATGCAAGCCTCAGCAACACACTGCCGTACCATCATTGAATGTCTACTACCCACCCCAGTGAAGCAGTTCCCTGCCTTGAGGGTAGCCCTCCGGCAGAGCTTAGACTGCAAGCTGCAACAATGGCCCTAGCTCGGCGCGCCATGAAATCCAACCACCTTCTTTAAAAGAGCATCATCAGTACTTAAAATTTGTCAACATTACACCCATGTGGAAAGAGCCTGCTATAACAACCCAACCAACCACTGAGACAAAAGCCCAATAAATAACCAGTAAGTGGTCACAGAAGTCCCCACTTTTTAGGTACATCCAAGATCCAACCACAAGCTGCCCATCAGGTTTTGACCTTTCGTGTCAGGAATGGGTGACATTCAACCGAGTGCGGACTGGTGTCGGGCGCTTCAATGCCAACCTTGCTGGCCAACCTTGTTGAGAATCCAGCCTGTAACTGTCAATAAATAGCAAGAAAACCAAAGTCCTAAGAATAAACAGTAAGAAGAATGATCCAATAAAGATAGGAGGAAACATCATTGAAGATGCGGAAGAGTTCACATACCTTGGGGCAGTAGTAAATAAAGAAGGGGGTGGAGGAAAGGATATGGGAAGCAGGATCAACAAAGCTAGAGTTGCTTTCATCAAGCTGAACAAAGTCTGGAGATCAAAACAGTATGGAAAGAAAACAAAAATATAACTTTTCAAAACCCTAGTCAGATCAGTCTTACTCTACGGATGTGAAACATGGAAAATGAACAAGCGTAACGAGAACAGACTAACCTCCTTTCAATACCAATGCTTAAAACAAATAATGCAAATCCGGTGGCCAAGCATCATATCAGCTAACGAACTCAACAAAGTAACTGAAACATGTAACATAACACAAGAAGTAAAAAGAAAACGATGGAGCTGGTTAGGCCATGTCCTGAGGAAACCAAAAGATCACCATTGTGTAATCGCCTTAACCTGGCAGCCCGAAGGCCGAAGGAAGGTTGGTAATTACCAAAAACAACTTGGAGAAGAACGATAGAGAAAGAAAGAAACCAGGCTGGGTTCAACTCGTGGAATGACGCTAGACGTATACTGCATAAAAATAGAGATGAATGGTTCGGTGTTGTTGAGGCCTTATGTGCCAGGAGGCACGAAGAGACTAGGTAACTGTCATCTATAATTGCCCACCAAACAGGGCCCACCAAACAGGGCCCAGGGCCTGAAAGAAGTTGATGCTGCAACAAGAGAGTGGCTGTTCAAAATTCACCCTGAGCTCTGACTGGTGTGTTTTGGTTTCATTCGCAAGAAGAAGAAAAGAAGATCAGTTTTCAAATAACAGTAAATTAAAGTTTAGTATTTGAAAAAAGTCATAACTCTAAAACTACACAATGGATCTTTACAATCTGTACAATAGTTCAAAGTGACAATAGTTCAAAGTTTATGTTTCATAAAATCGTAACTCCTAATAAAACAATGTATTTTCTATCTTTATTTCTTGAGAAAAGTCTTGAAAATATTAAAGATACAGTTGATGACATCATCATAAGTATAACAGCGCCATCAAAAATTAATTATGAAGCTTGAGTCTCTAATCTTGAGTGATTAATAATGAATAATGAATAATAAAACATTAATCATGATTAATATAACATAATCATTGATTAGAAACACAAACACCTAATTTTTGTGAATTACTTGGGAAGTTTTGTTTTTTGCGATGAGTGTTTTTTTTCTTTCTATTAGATAGGCCAGTTGTTCTCTACAAAAATGTGTGTTTTTGTTTTTTTCAAATTCTTTGAGGAAAAGAAAATATTAAGGAATATTCACTTCTTTCTTGTCATTTGAAATGAGCTTTAGCCTTCAATATTACACCTAGACATTTGCTACTATTTTGCACACTATTGTGTAGTTACTACCCTAGCACTGCATGTGTATTTGCCCACATAAGTTCGGACCCAAGACCAAACCCTTACATTTAAAGGTACATGTAAGGTGTATCAAAAATCATGTTTAATACATTTTATGGAAATCGGAAGGAAGTTTGCTTCCAGCCAGTGAACTGTACGTTCTCAAAAGCCTGTTTCACATGACCAACAAAAAACTAGATTCCTTGGGACAAATTTTACAAGCACAGATTTCGTAAGCTTTTACATGACACAATGTAATAAATCGACCACCATTCCATGATACATGACTACAGATATAGCTGGGTACCACTGAACTTTCAAATATTTAAACCTAACCATTGCTAGCGCAAGTGAAATGATGACCTTTCGTGCATGTAAGGTTCGGCTCGGGGTGCGTTTTAGCCTGGTGGTCAACTTTATGTGCATGTTTTCAGAATGGCATGCGTTTGGTACAAAAAAGCGATTGCAAAATTAATTGAATGGTCTAGAGGAGGAATCATTATGTCAAGTTTACATTGTTTACAAATGCTTATACAGTGCATGGAGGTTACTTTCACATGAGAGAGTGGACTACATTCCACACACACAAAATCAGCTAGCATTTCTCAATGTTTGTGAATATTTTGCAAACATTGAGAACATTCAGCAAGAAGTCTTGTTTTTGTTTTGTGTTTTTGGTCATGTGAAAAGGATTAAAGATGACAAAACATCAACTGTAAAAAGGAATACCATTCTTAGTGAATTTAATTCCAATAACAGTACATTCCCAAAAGGGTTTGGGTTTACTATTTCCAACTGCATTTTGACAGGGGTGTGAGCAAACATGTGAGGATTCAAAGTCAGTTACTGTACGTCCAGTTCTTACAAGTATGTTTCTTTTGCCATAGAAATTTTTGATGATTTTAATATTTTTAATTGGAATGATTTAATTTGGATTAACAGGTTTGAGTATGAGGATTTATGTCGATTCATATTGACAGTACGCAAGAATTATCGCAAGGTGCCGTATCATAATTGGACACATGCATTCTCAGTTGCTCACAGTGTGTACACTATCATCAAGACATGCCAAAATCAAATCTTCACCCCACTGGAGGTAAGTTCTTAGTCTATTTAATCCACTTGGTATTTGCACATTTCAGTATTTCCTCTGACTTGTTCTTTATCAAGTGTGATTAATTTATATATTAAGGCATAATACGTGTTTGGAATGATTCAAGAAATAAATCAACAATTTTTTATCTGAAAGTTTAGTTTTTATTTAATCAATTTGTGCCAGTTACCAATTGTCCTGAGAGTCTACATCGTTCATTTACCCAAATAGTACTACTATTGCATATTTAATAGCCTAAGGGTAATTTCGCTAAAAGTATAACAACTGTTGATGGCGCCCTCTTGGGCCTACCCATCATGCTATGCGTAGGCTCTGCCATGTTACTTCCTCTATTTTTCTAGCGTTGGTATCGTACAGACGTGTTTTTCAACACTCATTCCTGAGACTTTTGTACGATTTGCTAGGGAACAATCGTTATTTTCTTATCATCTATATAAAGTTTACTATAGTAGAGTTGTTTTGTGTTGTAGAGAAAAAGTGTTGAGTAAAATTACTCTGCTTACGAGTCATTTTCTTGCTTCAGAGTTGTTGGTTTTTCGAATAGCTAGTCGCTCCATACATGGGGCCCCTGTCCGGGAGTCCTACTCTTGACCGTTCAGGGGACTAGCGAAGCTTCGCTGAGTATGTTGGCCGTACCATTCTGCCGGTCGTTTTCTCTTAGCCTGCATTAGGCTAAGAGACCTAGCAAGACGTAGCGTGGGGTATACTGACTGTCGGTCGCTCCCTTCCCCCGGTTGTCTCAACTAGCTCGGGTAGCTAGTACACTAGATTAGGTCGCATCGCAGAGTACACCAGCCGTCAGCCGTTCACTGCTCCCTGAACGTCCTTGAATATCATGGTATAGTGTGACTCCAAACGAGATAAAACAGAAGCTTATTGTAAATACTACCGTTATCCAGAGCGGTCTCCCAGCTATGTCAGGTGCATATACTACGGTATGGAGCACCGTGACGGCTCCGAAAGTAGGTCTTCCCGCGGGACCCGGCGACCGACCGCAAAGGTTCCACTGTGAAGAAAGGCATGTCCAAGAACACGAGTGGTCCCAAGGGCAAGGCCCCAAAAGGGGACCATACTCGCTCGAGATCACCTTTGGTCTCTAGACCATCGGTGTCACCAAGTCAGCCAGCGTCGGTTCCCCTTGCTTTTCACCCCCGGCATCGTACCCAAGACTCCGTCCGGGGGTGACCGTTCCTGAAGCAAGGCCAGGGCCCAATCTTCACCGGCCCCCTCCGTGCGTTCATCGTGGACTGACCCACCGGGGGAAACACTGGGGGCCCACCGGGCGTGACTGGTCTCTCCTCCCACCCAAGGCAGGGGATTCCCAGTCAACCTCAGTCACGCTTCGATGCTCTGGAGTCCCGAGATCGGACCTTTCATCAGAGCTTTCTGAAGAGAGTGGATTAAGTCAGACAAAGAATTAGCTCAAGAATAATCCTCCTTCGTCCACTTCAGGGGGAACACTCCGCGACGAGACAAAGAGAACGAAGAAGAAGAAAGACAGCATTTCCACGACAGATTTCATGAAGGCCTTTCACGAAACACCGGTTCCGACAAACCGAGACAAAACGCCTTGAGGAGGAGGTTCTCTCACTCATCGAGTAAAGAGCCATCTGCCCAGTTCCACCGGCAGATCAGTTCAAAGGGTTCTTCTCTTCATTCTTTCTGACTCAGAAGAAAAGAACAGGAGATTGGCGACCAATTATCAACTTGAAACCGTTGAGCAAGTTTGTCAGACCCCGCCGTTTCTGAATGGAAACACTCAAAACAATCCTAGACTCGTTGCCAACGCCAGCATGGGCAATGACTCTGGATCTCAAGGATTCATACCTTCACGTTCCCATCCTTCCGGGGCACTCCCGATTCCTACGTTTCATGTATCGAGTTTTGCACCTTCGAGTTTACCGCCCTTTCCTTCCGTCTGTCGACCTCTCAAAGGGTCTTTACCAGAATCACACGAACGGTGGCTGCTCATCTAAGACGCCAGAACATAATTATTTTTATGTATCTGGACGATTGGCTGATAGTCAGGAGGCATGAGGTTCCTTCGATCAGACCCACAGGTCACTATTTCCACCAACGCCTCCAACGAGGGCTTGGGAGCCTCTATGGTGCCTTGTCAAGCAGCTGGAAAGTGGGACGAACGATTCCAGTCTCGACACATAAACATCCTGGAACTCCAGTGTAGTGCCCTACACCACTTTCAAAAAGACGTGATGGGTCAGTCCGTACTAATCAAGACCGACAACACGACATTAGTGGCCTACATGTATATAAACAGACAAGGTGGCACCAGATCACCGCATCTGTGTTTTCAGGCCTGGGAACTGTTCCAGTGGGCCATCAGGAACGGGGTCGACCTCAGGGCGACACAAGTTCCTGGGATAGAGAACGACGAAGCCGATGCCCTGTCCCGGGGTCAGGTGATTCCCACAGAGTGGTCCCTACACAGTGAAGTTGTTCAACAGATATTTGCAATCCAAGGTCGACCTCACATAGACTTATTTGCGTCAGCAACCAATACCCAACTTCCGGTATTTTGTGCAAGATTCCACCATCCTCAGGTATGGGCTTCTCTAGCAGATGTCACAGAATTCCTCCTATTCCTATTCAGGACGAACCTAGCAATAGGAACAGTAAAAAAATTACAGGTCGGCCATAGGAGCGATTCACGAGGGATTTCCAGATGGAACCTCTATCTCATCTAATCAGGCAATCTCACATCTCCTACAAGGGATGTTCAACGAGAGACCCCCCGTTTGTAAGTTAGTCCCTTCCTGGGACCTGAAACAAGTCTTGGGGCTCTTATCAGGGGCCCCGTATGCACCGGCAGGCCAGGCCTCCCTCCTTCACCTATTAATTAAACTGGCCTTTCTGCTTGCGACAGCTATGGCTCGAAGGAGCAGTGAAATCCATGCACTTACGCTAGCTCACGGACACATACGTTGGGAACCCGGCAGAGTCTGCCTGGTCCCGAGGACGGCCTTCTTGACGAAGAATCAGACTCCTGAATTTAGTCCCCCGGATATCTTCAATTCGGAGATTGGGTTGTTTTCATCAGTTCCCTCGGACAAACTTTTGTGTCCTGTGCGATCCCTTAAGTGGTATCTGGCACGTACTTAGCCACTGGGGGGGGGGGGGACTGCCTTCAGTTATTTATCAAAACAGTGACCCCCATGGACCTGCGTCCAGGGACACTATTGCGCGATGGATTGCTTTAGCAATCAAATTCGCTAACCCGGACTGGCCATCCAAAGCCAAAGAGTTCTACCCAACCAAGTGGTCCTTCACGGCATCGCCAGAAGCAACACTAAGGTGGGCACAACAATTTAATTTATACTTTATAATTTAATTTATAATATAAATACAGTATAAATTAAAAAAAATTAAAATCAGAAACTTGTCAGTTATTATACACAATAGTTTTCTGACTAATCTCTGTTTGTTCAGGCGTCTCGCCTACCCAGCCACCAGACTTCTTGGTGCTAGTCTATGCATTAGTAGTGCTATTTGGATAACTGAACGAAGTAGACTCCCTCCCCACAGTAGTGTGGGAAGGGTCTACGAAGGATACTTACCCAAATAGCATCCCGGCCCTCCTCCCCACTCAGCTCGCTCTAAAAGGCTACCCCTTGGGCACGAGAAAAATAGAGGAAGTAACATGGCGGAGCCATCGCATAGCATGATGGGTAGGCCCAAGAGGGCGCCATCAACGGTTGTAATACTTTTAGCGAAATCGCCCTTCGGCTATTAAATATGCAATAGTAGTGCTATTTGGGTAAGTATCACTTGCAGACCCTTCCCACACTACTGTGGGGAGGGAAATACCTACATACTGATATTTGCAACATATACAAAAAGTCGGTCCTAACAATAAGTTCTTATCATTCCTTTCACCAAATCAATATTTGCATTTAAAGTCACCTGGAAATAGAATTTTTTTTTTTTTAAATATAAGAGTATATGTTTATTAACAATAAAACAATTTTGTGAGTAATTGTAAGTATTTATATGTAAAAAAAATAGATAAAGTTGTTTGGGGGCGACTCCGCCCATCCCTTTTTGTGACGTCAATCGAGGAAGACTTCGCCTCGATCGAACATCGACCCCCCTTGAACTTGCCTGCATTTACGTTGTATATACACGTGCAAGTAGTGAGATTGTACGTTTCGTTTGGTTATCCAAAAAGGGGATTTTTCTTGCATTTTTCCGGCAAAAATTGCTGCTGGATGCAGCAAAACGACTAAAGATGGGGTCAGCCAGAATTTTTTTCCTGCAGATCCCAAATATAGGCAGTTACGGGCATCGAAAGTCAGGCTAACGAGGGCAAAGTGGTCCGGTCCGACGTCGTTTTCAGCGCTATGCAGCGAACACTTGGATACCCCGTCGTGCTTGGATACCGGGGATTTTTTCGTTGGTAGTAGTGTGCAAGGGAAGTTGCAGTGAAAGGTTACCAGCGAAATGTTTCTGGTGTTCGGATCGACTTGAGCTGTATGCCATGACGCCGCGGCACGCCGATCCGATAAATAGTTTGGCAAAGTAGGAAAAAGAATACCTCGTATTATCCGTGTTCTCGTTATGACCATGCTCGTATCTTCCGTTTTTAAGACATAGAAACGCGCATGGGACAGTTCGGGACCGGTGAAAAACCTTGTATAAACTGGCGTCTCGTATTAGTTGACTGTACACTGTCCTAGGATTGCATTGGGTGGTGACGTCCGAATACGAAAACGCATCATACTGATCAGGTACCCAGACGTAATGTACGGGGCCAGACTACACATTTTCTCCTGCCTCGATTGACGTCACGAACAGCGCCATGTAAAGGGGGGCCTATATTTTTTAATTTGTAATTAAAATAAAAATTCAATTTTTTAACCTTAGTTAATTGTTTATTCACATCCCACTCATAAAAATGTATATATTAATGACAAAAGCTTTATTTTGACAAAATACCAGTGCCAGGTGCCTTTAATGTGAAAGACACACAAAGTCCATATATAAGCTGTTATTCAGTGCTTTTCATTGCCGTAAAATGCTCTTACATGTAGTCTACCCTCAGTGGATTATAATAATTTTTTATTTTAATAGGAATTCAACCTTTTCTAAAAATTTTGGCTTGGATAACATTGAATAAGCATAATGTAAAAATAAAATTTTGAAAAGAAAACTGAAGTGACTGTTGGCACTAAAGGTAGGGTCATAAAATGTTTGTTGTCAACATATTGCTTATTTATTGGCAAAATTAGAAAAAAAGATCCAATAAAAGTCAAATGTGAAAGTTTAAGCTGTATACGGTGGCTACTTGCTGATAAAACAGCAAAAAACTGTTACAGTATTATTGAGGTGACAGCGAGTACCAACAGCATATCTGGCTGCAGCATTCACGAACGACACCAACCCTTACTGCACAAAATGAATGACGTAACAATGCAAACCCACAGTGAACGCGCAAGGTGACCGCCTTATTTTCTTGCTAACCTGTGAAATTTGCTTACCGTTAAGCAGAGCTATGAAATTGGGCCTTGGTTCATTAAAGACACATTCAATTGCAAAGATTTTAATGACATCTATCCGTCAATGTTTTTGCTTTTTAAAATCAACCAAAGCTCAAGAAATTTACATCAAAATCTCCATATTTTATGTGAGAATTTACATATATTCAATTTTCATGGATATTCTGGGTCGAACAATTGTTTTCTTTTTAACTATCCTAAGCGATGATAAGGCCCTGTAGCCAACTCAAACATGACAGATAACAGAACTACTGGTTTGTGGTTCTCCCACACACCAATTACACATAATGCACTGTGCCGCTCTGCTAAGGACAATTTGCTGACCACAAAGTGGATGTTTGTGTCAGCAGTAACTATACAAAATTAGCATTTTGACTGCAAGGTATTAGTGGCAGTGATCATGTTTCCTCTAATGAAGTAGGAAAGTTGTTCTTTCTCTATGGTTCTCCATATTTTAGAGATGCAATGTGTGAAGTAAAGTTTGGGCATTTGTTTTTACAGAGTCAGTCTCCGACTAGATGGAGTGTGTATTAATTACTGGTTACAATGCTGATAATTTGATTCTCTATTATTATTTTATCTACCACAGTGTTTGGCACTATTTGTAGCATGTTTGTGTCATGATCTGGATCATAGAGGCAAGAATAATTCATTCATGGTGAACAATGCAACACCATTAGCAGCAGTGTATTCTACATCAACAATGGAGCATCACCACTTCAATATGACCATCACAATACTGCAGGTATTTATGAGTTGGTGTATTGTGTTTCACTTGATTGTGCACCATTTAAATTTAAGTGAGAATTCCAGTGGCTAAAAAGTGCTACTAATATCAGGCAATTCTTTTTCAACATGATGTGTAAAAATAACATAGATGTAGTCCAACAAGCTTTGTGGTTGTTTATTCAATGGTTATAGGATTCTCAGGCTTCTGTTTAAAACCTTTCTCCTGGAAAATTGAATTTGTTTATTTTCTTATTAGTTCAAGAAGCTTAACGATGATGTACTGCATGTGTTTAATTGCTCACAACACCCTGCATGCATGTTTTTATCTTTTTCTTGCACAGAACGAAGGACATAATATTTTCAAGCATCTTTCATCAGAAGAATACAAGCAGGTATTGAGTGACGTTCGGCAGGCAATATTAGCAACTGACCTGGCTTTGTTCTTTGGTAACAAGGCTAAACTGAAGACCATTGTGGAGGCAAACGAATTTAATTGGGACAACCAAGAACACAGGTGGGGTAGAATGCAATGTGATGACATTGAGTTGTGTGTTAATGGATGGAAAGTGATTGAAGAATACTGAACAAATTTAACATTAATTTCTAATATCAGCATGGTCTTTATTACAAATTAATAATGAAGATTTTTATGAAAGACGTATTTTAAATAACTTGTATGTTTGCAAATGCAGACATGCCAACTAGTACGTTTTTCCCGTATTTCGTACGGGTTTTCGTTAAAAATACGGGTGTACAGGTTTTCAAAAAAAAATACGGTTTTGACCACCGCCACCGCAAAAATAATTCCATTCCCCAAAACGGCTGCGAGAAATACTCTACTAACTAAAGCTAGTGCTAGTAAGCCATGTGGTACAACCTTGTCGCGCAATTATTTTCTTTCCCAGAATGATCGATACGGCGCGCACGCGCTACCCATGTTAGCGAGGTTGTCTGTGGGCACGAGGCAGCGGAGCCTCGTTTATCACCAATTATTCGTAAGCGCGTCAGTTATTGGTGCATGGTATGTAAACAAACCTGTATTAACCAATCGGAACACTGCATGCAAAAGGTTACGATTGTTCGCCTTTCGAGAGCTGTCAGTGTCATTTCACGCTGTTTTGGGGAATTTTTTTAGCACTCCTGCATGAAATTGTAATATAAATATCTGATTATGGCTTCGACCTCGTCGAATAAAAGGAAGCAGTCATTTAAAGGAGAATATTCAGCGAAGTGGGACTTCATAAAAGCGTCAAAAAAAGGGAGAAAATAATTAATTTATCAATAATGACAATGTTATTTTGTTATGTAATTTGTAAGCAGCATCCCTCACAATATGGAATGGATGGAGGTACGCAGGAGATGTTTTTTTGTTAATATGGAGGTATGATTGTGTCAGATATCTTTCAAAAAATATAAATTTCCGGCTAAAAGGTTGCCCCAAATCGTCCACTTGCGACTTCTCTTGTCCACTCTCGTTCAGCTGCACAACGAATTGGACAAACTCTTGCGCAATCTGCAGTTTGCGCCATGCAGAATCGGCAGCTCCCATTGCCTATCGAGTAAAGGTTTGCGCAATTTTCAGATTGCGCATTGTCTTGTACACCATGCGCGCTGTGTACTTCCACGAAACACGACGCGACGACCGTGGATCACAAAATCATGAGACTAAAATCACAGAGATATCAGTGGATGTGTTCTGGTTTTTTAGTTCAATTTTGTTAAAAACATGTTTGGTTGGTCAAAGTCTGACATTTAATTTTTTTTTAATTTTTTTGATAATTTTTTTTTTTTTTAAGTCGAATAAAAAGTTTAGGGTCGTGGCACGGGAAACCGAAACAGACATGACAGAACACCATTTTGGGGGGGGCTAAACTCTTTTATGCATTTTTTTTCAAAAATACAGGTTTTTAAGGAAAAATACAGGTTTTGGGGTTTCAGAATACAGTTTTGTGATCCCAGAGGTTGGCATGTCTGCAAATGTTTGATACTGATATGTTTGGATGTGTGATGGATGTGTGGATAAAACATGTGACCTGTTTCTGGCAGAGAGAATGATAAGACGCCAATCCAACAGTGAATATGCTCACATGAGTATCATCAATTTTTACAAAACATTTATCAATAGCAAGAATTTGAAACCATTAGGTTGCAGTTAGCAATATAAGACTTGTGCCTTATTGACTAGTTTGGAATATATTGACAAATATATCACAGTGTGGTAATCTAGTCTTCACTAAGTGTGTAACTGTGTAGAATAGGGCTGAAGATAAGTTATTGTGGCAAAGAAGCAATCATCACACTCCCATTGAAACAAAGAAGCAATCATCACACTCCCATTGAAACAAAGAAGCAATCATCACACTCCCATTGAAACAAAGAAGCAATCATCACACTCCCATTGAAACAAAGAAGCAATCATCACACTCCCATTGAAACAAAGAAGCAATCATCACACTCCCATTGAAACAAAGAAGCAATCATCACACTCCCATTGAAACAAAGAAGCAATCATCACACTCCCATTGAAACAAAGAAGCAATCATCACACTCCCATTGAAACAAAGAAGCAATCATCACACTCCCATTGAAACAAAGAAGCAATCATCACACTCCCATTGAAACAAAGAAGCAATCATCACACTCCCATTGAAACAAAGAAGCAATCATCACACTCCCATTGAAACAAAGAAGCAATCATCACACTCCCATTGAAACAAAGAAGCAATCATCACACTCCCATTGAAACAAAGAAGCAATCATCACACTCCCATTGAAACAAAGAAGCAATCATCACACTCCCATTGAAACAAATAAGTTTTTTATATAAGTTGTAAAAGCTGAGCAGCAAAGGGGAAATATCAAATATTTTTGATTTTATAAAATGTAAAAAGATATTGACAAAATAGTGAGACCGCCAACATAGGGCTAGATAGCTCAGTTGGTAGAGCGCCGGCACGTCAATCCAGAGGTCGTTGGTTCAATATTTCTTTGTTCAATCCCCAAAAATCAAAATGTAAAATAATCTGAATCAAGTTGTGTTTGCTCTTAGACATACCACACTGTATCTGTTGAATTAGCACGGTATGAATATTTCAACCCTTATGATTCTCTACTTGTTGAAACAGGTTACATATGTTTTTATATTGTTTGTTGGAATGTTTTTTACAATGCACATAGATTACTATGCACATTACTAAGTCACATTATTTGACAATGATAATAAATTCTTGTGTATTTAGGCTTGTCATGGGCTTTATCAATATTGCTTTGTTGAATGTTTTAGTAAATATTCAGAAAGCACAATTGTTCAGTCAGGGGTCGTGACCAAATGCTTGTGAGAGAATGATGACTAAAAGCCCCATTCCTTGGTGGTGCTTTCTACTAATACTTTTCTTCTGTGTGTGCACTTTGATTAATCTAACTAACCAACTAACTAGCATTGTGACATGTTCCACTGTAATGGGGAATGTTTCCATTCAAACAGACTTTACAGACCTGATCTTTGATTTCTCCAATGCAATTCCTAAAATGCATCAAAAAAGCTAATCTAAACAGCAAAAGTCTGAAAACCTGAGGAAACCTGTAAGCAAGGTTGCTTATTGGGAAGCAGGAATACCAGGGTGAATCCTTGAGATGTTACACAGTGCATGGGACCTACAGCTTTAGGTCCTATCAGAAATGCTATAGTTGACATCATGTCTTGAAATCCATCCAAAATTGCTTAACTTGGCATTTCTGTCACTGGTTCTTCCATTTAGCTATTACTGTCTGGAACCAACTTGACCAGACATGCTGGATAATGTGTTGGTACAGCAGCATTTTAAGTAGTAATTAATACTCATAAACACATGTCATAATCAGACCATATTAGTATTTTTTACTGTTGTATATTATAATATTTTGAGCATCACTGTTAATGCTATAATGATGATTAAGATAGCTCTTAAAAGCAATAGAAAGTTGCTTCCCTAAACTGTCAGTCAAATTGGTTGACAATTCAATTCAAATCACATTTATTTCCATACTGTCAAAAACACAGCATTACAGAATGCGTATACAATGTAATAGCAAACAGAGTAATTTTAGGTGTATACAATCAAAGAAAGGAGCAGTATGGAGGCCGATTTGATAAGCCGAGGCTTGTAGTAATCAGCCTGTGGACAGACAGAGACAAGATAAACAGACAAACAGAGGACGTACGAATAGGAACAAAACAACTTACAAACAACAACAACGCTTAATTAACTAAAATGAAAATATGATGTATATATGAAAAAGAACAAATGATGATTTACCTGGCAAAGCAGTCAATGGAAAGAAAGCTATGTTACATACTGAGAGATAATGACTCTTTTGAGGGAGGCTTTAAAACGGTTCACTGACGGTTGGCTTTTGATTTCTTCGTCAATGCCATTCCACAAGCGAGGACATAGAATCGAAGGGTGTTCATGGAATAGGTGGTGCGAGTGAAAGGAACCACGAGATTATGACAAGATCTGGTTTGGTAGGTATGCAGGTCTTGAACAGAAGAAAAATAAGCAGAGAAGGTACTAGGAAGAAGATTTCTGGAATACTTGTACATAAATATTCCAGTATGGAGTTTATTTATGTCAGAAAGTGTAAGGGTGTTGAGCTGTGCAAAAAGTGGTGCAGTGTGAGCACGAGGATGTGAAGAAGTACAAAGGCGGATAGCCTGTTTTTGAGTGACAATGAGGGAGTGCAGTTTGTTATTGCTTGACCGAGCCCAGACAATATTACAATAGTTTAAGTAGGGCAGAATAAGAGTATTGTAGAGTAAGACCATAGAAAAGGGTGGAAGAAAATAACGCAGTTTAGACAAGACACCGTATTACGAGAAGTGATTTTTGTAAGAGAAGAGATGTGATTAGACCAGGAAAGTTTGTGGTCAATAATGACACCAAGAAATTTTGTAGAGTAGACCCTGGTGATAGGAATATTGTCTATAGTAACAGGGGGAAGATCAAGGTTGATTGAAGTATTAGATTTGGAAAAGAGAATAAAGCTGGTTTTGGAGTGATTTAAAGACAATTTATTTGCCTTTAACCACATAGAAACGAGAGTAAGTTCTGAATTCAGTGTGTTGATCAGAGTAGCGCAGTTGGGACTGGAATGGAAAATAGTTGTGTCATCAGCAAACAGTGTAAAAGATAGCAAGGAAGAAGAAAGATACAAATCGTTGATGTAGAGAAGAAATAAAAGAGGACCAAAAATGGAGCCTTGGGGCAACCATGAGAAGTATTAAGGCGACAAGAGTCGGATTTATTAAAAGTAGTAAATTGTTGCCTGTTGTTGAGATAGTCGGCTAGCCATTGAAGAGCGATTCCTCTGATCCCATAGTGCTCCAGTTTAGAGAGAAGAATAGTATGGTCGATTGTATCAAAGGCTTTAGAGAGATCAAGGAAAACGCCAACAGCAAAAAGTTTGTTAGTAAGAGCAGTAGTCTTAACATTTGAAAGACAAGAAGTTATCTGAAAGAGAGGAAAATGATCCGAAATATCAGAGTAGAAGATTCCAGCTAGGATATCCTGATCAGAATTAGTTAGTATATTGTCAATAAGTGTGGCAGTGTGAGGTGTAATGCGAGTTGGTTTATCAATTAAAGTGTGGAATCCATTGGCGAAAACGGAGTTAACAAAGTCGTCAGTTGGCTGATGCTCCGAACAATTGAGTAGATTTAAGTTGAAATCGCCCATTATGTAACACAGCTTTCTTTCATTTGTAATGGTATTTAAACAAGAATCAAAAGAAGCATTGAAGTTATCAATTGAACTACCCGGAGCCCTATAGACATTGCCAACAATGATGTTACAGGCATGGTTTCGTTGAATTTCGATAAAAACAGATTCAAAATCACCTGAAGTGGAAGCGAGATCACCACGAATTTTGAAATTCAACGTGTCTTTAACAAACATGGCAACAATGCACATCAACTGTTTACCATCCATACTTCTTACATGTAACAACACATTTTTTCAGAATAAACCATTATTGTATGTATATGCTGAACACAGAAGATACTTTTTCCATAAAAATTTACTTCTGATACATTTACACAAGCTGCAGAGAAGTGTATTGCATATTGCACAGATTGAGAGATTTGGGATATCAAATTAGTATGAACTTGAGGAGAAAAATGAAAGCGTGTAAAACCTTTCTGGATTTTGCTTCAAATGTGCAGGGAAATCCTGCTTTCTATTGGGAAAATGTTGTGGTAAATAGTGCAGTGTAAATGTACCATTGAGTTAGAATAAAATAACATGCCTGTTGGGTCAGTACTATGGGAACATTCCTCTTTAGGGTGGAGAAGATCACATTTTTTAATTTGCATTGCTTCTCTTATATTTATTTTGCTCTTTTCTCCCTTATGTTTTTCTCAATGTATGTGTGGTCTGTTTTCTTGATATTTCACCATGATGATGTTTGTGGCATCTTGTGTCTGTGGAAACCCTGTTTCCATGACAACCATATTAGATCATTTGTGAGAGCACTGACAATGACTGCATGTGATTTGGCGGCCAACACAAAGCCATGGTTGATTCAACAACAAACCGTTAAGGTTATCTTTGACGAATTTTATCAACAGGTATGCATGTGGTTTATTTAGATTTGATTGGTCGTGTTGGGCTTTCCAATTTTATCAACAGGTATGCATGTGGTTTATTTAGATTTGATTGGTCGTGTTGGGCTTTCCAATTTTATGAGCACACTGCACATTTTTATTTCTCTAACTTGTATTGTATTCGATCGATGCAGATGTGTGTCTACCTTGTTTAGGTTGACAGTGATTTACAATGGTGTTGCTATCCTGCACCTTGCAGCGCTCGTTACGGTCATGCATGTACAATGGCATATGGTTTACTCAATCTCCCAATGCACACATTTGCACTTAAACAAATTGTATAGCACCAAGTTTGTTTGTATATGTTTAATTTTTTCTTAATTTACTTCCAAGTCTTTCACTTGCTCCACTGTACATTTTGAGTCTATGAAATAACAGTTCACATCAGTTGACGCCTATATACGCAAAATATTTGTTGGTAGAAATACGGAAAGGCCCAGAGCCTACTTCAGACCGTCCTTGTTGCGGTCAGTTGACTGGCTGATGTGTATACACGCCCCCAATAATTAATTGTGTTGTGTGCACAGGCAAGCACCTACCGTGCTTCACTTTGTTTCCCCTAAACAAAAAGGGACGATGGATACTGGAATTCAAACTCAAAATTTCACTTTTTGATGGGGTTATTGTGTAATCCCCGATTCCAGTCCTTCGTCCTTTTGTTGCACATTAGAGGATTACAACATTTGATAGCCTACCACTTCTGTTTTTCATTGTATTCAGCATATGGGAGGCAGGTTTGTGATTCCAGCAAACCAGGGCATATTATTGCAGGTGGCTTACAGCCAAGGTTTGGGCCTATTTACTGTAAGACATTTCATATTTTCTTGAAAGAGCACAGACAATGCCGGTGTATTTATATAAGAACATTTGCTGTCTTCGCTTTAGTCATTGTGAAAACGATATTCTCAACAACAGAAATTATTTCTGAAGTTCGACTAGTTCCAAAAAAGTAATACCCTGCAGAGGGACAGTAAAATATTTGTTAGAACTGATGTAAAGTGGTTAAAAACTTAAACAGGTACATGTAGGTTTGCCTTCTGACAAAAATATGAAGTAACAAGGATCTGTAAATGAATGTCTGAGTTTGTAAATAGGAGAAAACATGACAAGTAAAATCTAAACTGAATTATTATCTCAAGTACAATTTGGGGCTTTTTCCAAACCTTGGCTTAGGTTGGAGCCGGAGCCTAAGCCAAGGTTTTCTTAGGTGGAGCCGGAGCCTAAGCCAAGGTTTGGGAAAAAGGCCCTAGACTAAATTCTAAATTTTGTATTGAACAAAGTCACACCTGATAAATGGAAGACTTGTGACCACACAAGATTCGTGTTTATAACACCTTTTTTAATCACAGACACTCATCAAATGTTAAAAAGTAAGCAATTGATATTGAGTAATTTACATTTAAATGTATTAATACTAATTTAAAATTGAGACTTGTATTGTTATGACTAATAAGTTCATTCTTGAAAGGTTAGAATATTAGCTGAATGTATACCTCCGAGGTATGTGTGTAACACCATGTGTATATCTTCTTGCTGTTTAGAAAATGTTCTTTTGAGAACTTGTCTTGCAAATTAAAGGGACACTGCACCAGCTTCAGTGGGCTATTTGGGCTACACAATAGACTAAAACGTGACTCCAAAGGTTTTCCAGGAATGGAGAAGAACAGTTCCTAAAAGAAACCATCAAATTTGGCCATTTTCGAGCATTTTTCAAAAAATGAAGGTCATGTTGGTTATCCACATTTTTGGTTCGGATAACCCTCATGATCTTCGGAGTTAGTTTTACTTCCAGCCGTGAAGAAATTAATTACTGCACCGAATTTAACTCTGTTTTTTAAATAATTTTTCATGAGTATTTGAGGAAAGAAAATTCAAATTCAAATTATGGATACAAGTTGTAAAAAATTATTAAAAATTGAACGTAAGATTTTATTTCAGAGAGTCCGAGCAACGGAAGCATGTTTTACAGTGCACAGCATTGGGGCTAGCAACATGTAAAACAGGGGCAATCTTGTAGCTTGCGGGTGGAGTGGTTCGGTGGGGCTAGCAGGACGGAAACCCCAGAGCCAAGAAATAGC
This sequence comes from Leptasterias polaris, assembly GCA_037783415.1. Taxonomy (NCBI): domain Eukaryota; kingdom Metazoa; phylum Echinodermata; class Asteroidea; order Forcipulatida; family Asteriidae; genus Leptasterias; species Leptasterias polaris. The sequence continues at coordinate 343,143 of JAZGTN010000063.1, read as the reverse complement.
TGTACATGTGGGAGGGGTAGGGAGCCAGACCACCAACTACATTGTTGTCATTGCGGGTTTGCCAGTTGGTAAACCTCGCTGATCAAATCCGCTGTTTCAAAAGCGCAACGTTTCAATGCTCTGTGTACGTTCCTTCCCCTGATTTGTACAGAATTTCTTGGTAATTAATAAGAGTTATACATAGGAATACCACTATTGTTATATTGACGGTGCAATTAGCTAAAAATAAAACTTGTGACAAAACCCCTCCCCCCAAAAAAAATTATAATAATAAATAAATAAATAAATAAAATAATAAAAAACGGAGCCCCTAAAAAAAAGAAATTAAAAATTAAAAGATGGGAAAAAATACCTCCCTCAAAATATGATTTCATCCCTGGACAGACAAAATCCCAACAAAATCATTTTGTTCCCTCAAAATATTACTTTATTCAATCAAAATATATTTTTGTCACACAAAATATTATTTTTTATTTTGTGAACGTAATGTGTTTTTCGAGGTAACCAAATAGATTATTCCTAGAAATACTCGAACTGTTTCATTCCCTCAAGATACGCTTTCGTTCCCTCAAAATCTGATATCATTCGTCCGAATTCTGCTTGAGTACCCTAAAAATACCCTTTCGTTTCCACGAATGCTTTCGTTCCCTTAAGTTAGGCTTTCGTTCCCTCAAGATATGCTTCATTCCCCTGAAGTTCAATCAAAACAATCAGGAACAAAATAGCGCTTCGAGGGAATGAAATAGCAATTATGGGACAAAATATCATTACGTGGGAACAAAATATTATTAAGAGGGAACAAATATATTTTACTTTTATTTAATCAAAAAAAAAAAATCATCTGTCCCTTTAGGAACTCTCCGTACCAAAAGTAAAACCTGGTCGTCGCAACGACCGTCGGGTGGATGGAGGATTACGATCGCATTCCAACTACTTTTAGCAATGCAAAAGTAGTATATAGAGTGGTTAAGAGCATCGGATTCAAGTTCTGGTGGTTTAGTCATCAGGGTGTGGGTTCGAGTCCCGGTCATGACGCTTGTGTCCTTGAGCAAGACATTTTGCTATAAATGCTTCTCTTCACCCAGGGGTATAAATGGGTACCTGCAAGGGTAGAGGTTGATATTGTGTTTGAAAAAGCCTTCGGAGCGCCACAGCAGCCCAGGGCTGTATATTCCCCAGGGAGCTGAGAAAGATTAAAGGAATGTTATTGGCCCAATGACCAGGGCACTAATGTAAAGCGCATTGATACGTTATTGTAAAATGCGCTATATAAGAACTAGTTATTATTATTTATAGGTGGTACATGTACTTGTTGTAGATCGTTTATCAGTCACCTTTGGATTTATTTATATAATTGATAATTAAATATACATTGATACCTCACCATGCAATGCCTCAAATCCCACATCCGAGGTATGTGTTGCCAAGGATTGTTTTTTTCCACATGAGTGGAACATTGAAGTCTGACACTTTTGCAGTCATAATGTGAAATATTAGTTGTATTTGGTTTTAATCCTTGTATAATTCAGTTGAAATCGGTGATAACTACAATTATGCATTGTTCTATTAAACAGTGTACATGTGCATCCTTGTCTACATATAATGTACAATTTTATATGTACTGATGCCATGAGACAATGTTGGGTGATTTAAAAAAAAGGCAAGTACTTAATGGACACCCATTAACAAAAGTTAATGAAAAATTTCAGACATTTGCCTTAACTTATATTTGTTATCTGCCTGGTGGAGAACAAAATGTTATTTTTTCAGTTTCTTCAGTTTCTTTATCAAAAAAATAATAATTATGCTTTTTGATTTATTTCTTTAGTACTGAGGCTGTTCCAAGAAGCTTCTTGAAATCTAGAACTCAGGGGTAACCTTCATAATTTTAGATCCATTTTCAGACCTGAACAATGACTCTCACGTCTGATATACCTAAATACAGAGTCTTGGATGGATCAAGATGGGACTACTCTTGAGTAGGGCTCAGGTGTGTAGGTGATTTTGGATGGCTCCTTGCTTACTGTTATACACTTAATCTATTTTAAAACAATTTGTGATGAGGTTTTGGGTAGTGTAATGGAACATATTCTGGTGCTAACGGTCTGTTTAGTTCAGGTATGAAAATGAATACAAAATGACTCATGGGTTTTATTCATTCATATGATTGAGTATTTATTATCTTGCACCGCAGCCAAATGCTAAATTGCACATGGTTTACAGTAAAAACAGCTACAAGATCACATAGACAATAAAAAATGCTAAAACTGCAGAAATACAATATACAGAATTACATGGAAATATCCAGATAGAAGATAGGGACATGATATTTAAAAAAAATAAATATAAAATGAAAAATGTTTTAACAAATGAAAGGTGATTTAAAGCTGGGCAGAGTAGAGTGTACATGTGCATTAAAAAGCAACGTCCTGTGAATATAATAAAATGAGTGGGGGGGGGGGACAAACACAAAAACAAAATTAAGGGCAGTAAAAAAGAAAAGAATGGGGACTTTTAAGCCACCTATTTGGAGTATACTCCATGATTCCCAATACAGTCCCAGTGAACCCACTACTAGAAGCACAAGTGGTGATTAGGAAGCATACTCTAATTCAATACAGTCCCAGTGAACCACTACTAGAAGCACAAGTGGTGATTAGGAAGCATACTCTAATTCAATACAGTCCCAGTGAACCCACTACTAGAAGCACAAGTGGTGATTAGGAAGCATACTCTAATTCAATACAGTCCCAGTGAACCCACTACTAGAAGCACAAGTGGTGATTAGGAAGCATACTCTAATTCAATACAGTCCCAGTGAACCCACTACTAGAAGCACAAGTGGTGATTAGGAAGCATACTCTAATTCAATACAGTCCCAGTGAACCCACTACTAGAAGCACAAGTGGTGATTAGGAAGCATACTCTAATTCAATACAGTCCCAGTGAACCCACTACTAGAAGCACAAGTGGTGATTAGGAAGCATACTCTAATTCAATACAGTCCCAGTGAACCCACTACTAGAAGCACAAGTGGTGATTAGGAAGCATACTCTAATTCAATACAGTCCCAGTGAACCCACTACTAGAAGCACAAGTGGTGATTAGGAAGCATACTCTAATTCAATACAGTCCCAGTGAACCCACTACTAGAAGCACAAGTGGTGATTAGGAAGCATACTCTAATTCAATACAGTCCCAGTGAACCCACTACTAGAAGCACAAGTGGTGATTAGGAAGCATACTCTAATTCAATACAGTCCCAGTGAACCCACTACTAGAAGCACAAGTGGTGATTAGGAAGCATACTCTAATTCAATACAGTCCCAGTGAACCCACTACTAGAAGCACAAGTGGTGATTAGGAAGCATACTCTAATTCAATACAGTCCCAGTGAACCCACTACTAGAAGCACAAGTGGTGATTAGGAAGCATACTCTAATTCAATACAGTCCCAGTGAACCCACTACTAGAAGCACAAGTGGTGATTAGGAAGCATACTCTAATTCAATACAGTCCCAGTGAACCCACTACTAGAAGCACAAGTGGTGATTAGGAAGCATACTCTAATTCAATACAGTCCCAGTGAACCCACTACTAGAAGCACAAGTGGTGATTAGGAAGCATACTCTAATTCAATACAGTCCCAGTGAACCCACTACTAGAAGCACAAGTGGTGATTAGGAAGCATACTCTAATTCAATACAGTCCCAGTGAACCCACTACTAGAAGCACAAGTGGTGATTAGGAAGCATACTCTAATTCAATACAGTCCCAGTGAACCCACTACTAGAAGCACAAGTGGTGATTAGGAAGCATACTCTAATTCAATACAGTCCCAGTGAACCCACTACTAGAAGCACAAGTGGTGATTAGGAAGCATACTCTAATTCAATACAGTCCCAGTGAACCCACTACTAGAAGCACAAGTGGTGATTAGGAAGCATACTCTAATTCAATACAGTCCCAGTGAACCCACTACTAGAAGCACAAGTGGTGATTAGGAAGCATACTCTAATTCAATACAGTCCCAGTGAACCCACTACTAGAAGCACAAGTGGTGATTAGGAAGCATACTCTAATTCAATACAGTCCCAGTGAACCCACTACTAGAAGCACAAGTGGTGATTAGGAAGCATACTCTAATTCAATACAGTCCCAGTGAACCCACTACTAGAAGCACAAGTGGTGATTAGGAAGCATACTCTAATTCAATACAGTCCCAGTGAACCCACTACTAGAAGCACAAGTGGTGATTAGGAAGCATACTCTAATTCAATACAGTCCCAGTGAACCCACTACTAGAAGCACAAGTGGTGATTAGGAAGCATACTCTAATTCAATACAGTCCCAGTGAACCCACTACTAGAAGCACAAGTGGTGATTAGGAAGCATACTCTAATTCAATACAGTCCCAGTGAACCCACTACTAGAAGCACAAGTGGTGATTAGGAAGCATACTCTAATTCAATACAGTCCCAGTGAACCCACTACTAGAAGCACAAGTGGTGATTAGGAAGCATACTCTAATTCAATACAGTCCCAGTGAACCCACTACTAGAAGCACAAGTGGTGATTAGGAAGCATACTCTAATTCAATACAGTCCCAGTGAACCCACTACTAGAAGCACAAGTGGTGATTAGGAAGCATACTCTAATTCAATACAGTCCCAGTGAACCCACTACTAGAAGCACAAGTGGTGATTAGGAAGCATACTCTAATTCAATACAGTCCCAGTGAACCCACTACTAGAAGCACAAGTGGTGATTAGGAAGCATACTCTAATTCAATACAGTCCCAGTGAACCCACTACTAGAAGCACAAGTGGTGATTAGGAAGCATACTCTAATTCAATACAGTCCCAGTGAACCCACTACTAGAAGCACAAGTGGTGATTAGGAAGCATACTCTAATTCAATACAGTCCCAGTGAACCCACTACTAGAAGCACAAGTGGTGATTAGGAAGCATACTCTAATTCAATACAGTCCCAGTGAACCCACTACTAGAAGCACAAGTGGTGATTAGGAAGCATACTCTAATTCAATACAGTCCCAGTGAACCCACTACTAGAAGCACAAGTGGTGATTAGGAAGCATACTCTAATTCAATACAGTCCCAGTGAACCCACTACTAGAAGCACAAGTGGTGATTAGGAAGCATACTCTAATTCAATACAGTCCCAGTGAACCCACTACTAGAAGCACAAGTGGTGATTAGGAAGCATACTCTAATTCAATACAGTCCCAGTGAACCCACTACTAGAAGCACAAGTGGTGATTAGGAAGCATACTCTAATTCAATACAGTCCCAGTGAACCCACTACTAGAAGCACAAGTGGTGATTAGGAAGCATACTCTAATTCAATACAGTCCCAGTGAACCCACTACTAGAAGCACAAGTGGTGATTAGGAAGCATACTCTAATTCAATACAGTCCCAGTGAACCCACTACTAGAAGCACAAGTGGTGATTAGGAAGCATACTCTAATTCAATACAGTCCCAGTGAACCCACTACTAGAAGCACAAGTGGTGATTAGGAAGCATACTCTAATTCAATACAGTCCCAGTGAACCCACTACTAGAAGCACAAGTGGTGATTAGGAAGCATACTCTAATTCAATACAGTCCCAGTGAACCCACTACTAGAAGCACAAGTGGTGATTAGGAAGCATACTCTAATTCAATACAGTCCCAGTGAACCCACTACTAGAAGCACAAGTGGTGATTAGGAAGCATACTCTAATTCAATACAGTCCCAGTGAACCCACTACTAGAAGCACAAGTGGTGATTAGGAAGCATACTCTAATTCAATACAGTCCCAGTGAACCCACTACTAGAAGCACAAGTGGTGATTAGGAAGCATACTCTAATTCAATACAGTCCCAGTGAACCCACTACTAGAAGCACAAGTGGTGATTAGGAAGCATACTCTAATTCAATACAGTCCCAGTGAACCCACTACTAGAAGCACAAGTGGTGATTAGGAAGCATACTCTAATTCAATACAGTCCCAGTGAACCCACTACTAGAAGCACAAGTGGTGATTAGGAAGCATACTCTAATTCAATACAGTCCCAGTGAACCCACTACTAGAAGCACAAGTGGTGATTAGGAAGCATACTCTAATTCAATACAGTCCCAGTGAACCCACTACTAGAAGCACAAGTGGTGATTAGGAAGCATACTCTAATTCAATACAGTCCCAGTGAACCCACTACTAGAAGCACAAGTGGTGATTAGGAAGCATACTCTAATTCAATACAGTCCCAGTGAACCCACTACTAGAAGCACAAGTGGTGATTAGGAAGCATACTCTAATTCAATACAGTCCCAGTGAACCCACTACTAGAAGCACAAGTGGTGATTAGGAAGCATACTCTAATTCAATACAGTCCCAGTGAACCCACTACTAGAAGCACAAGTGGTGATTAGGAAGCATACTCTAATTCAATACAGTCCCAGTGAACCCACTACTAGAAGCACAAGTGGTGATTAGGAAGCATACTCTAATTCAATACAGTCCCAGTGAACCCACTACTAGAAGCACAAGTGGTGATTAGGAAGCATACTCTAATTCAATACAGTCCCAGTGAACCCACTACTAGAAGCACAAGTGGTGATTAGGAAGCATACTCTAATTCAATACAGTCCCAGTGAACCCACTACTAGAAGCACAAGTGGTGATTAGGAAGCATACTCTAATTCAATACAGTCCCAGTGAACCCACTACTAGAAGCACAAGTGGTGATTAGGAAGCATACTCTAATTCAATACAGTCCCAGTGAACCCACTACTAGAAGCACAAGTGGTGATTAGGAAGCATACTCTAATTCAATACAGTCCCAGTGAACCCACTACTAGAAGCACAAGTGGTGATTAGGAAGCATACTCTAATTCAATACAGTCCCAGTGAACCCACTACTAGAAGCACAAGTGGTGATTAGGAAGCATACTCTAATTCAATACAGTCCCAGTGAACCCACTACTAGAAGCACAAGTGGTGATTAGGAAGCATACTCTAATTCAATACAGTCCCAGTGAACCCACTACTAGAAGCACAAGTGGTGATTAGGAAGCATACTCTAATTCAATACAGTCCCAGTGAACCCACTACTAGAAGCACAAGTGGTGATTAGGAAGCATACTCTAATTCAATACAGTCCCAGTGAACCCACTACTAGAAGCACAAGTGGTGATTAGGAAGCATACTCTAATTCAATACAGTCCCAGTGAACCCACTACTAGAAGCACAAGTGGTGATTAGGAAGCATACTCTAATTCAATACAGTCCCAGTGAACCCACTACTAGAAGCACAAGTGGTGATTAGGAAGCATACTCTAATTCAATACAGTCCCAGTGAACCCACTACTAGAAGCACAAGTGGTGATTAGGAAGCATACTCTAATTCAATACAGTCCCAGTGAACCCACTACTAGAAGCACAAGTGGTGATTAGGAAGCATACTCTAATTCAATACAGTCCCAGTGAACCCACTACTAGAAGCACAAGTGGTGATTAGGAAGCATACTCTAATTCAATACAGTCCCAGTGAACCCACTACTAGAAGCACAAGTGGTGATTAGGAAGCATACTCTAATTCAATACAGTCCCAGTGAACCCACTACTAGAAGCACAAGTGGTGATTAGGAAGCATACTCTAATTCAATACAGTCCCAGTGAACCCACTACTAGAAGCACAAGTGGTGATTAGGAAGCATACTCTAATTCAATACAGTCCCAGTGAACCCACTACTAGAAGCACAAGTGGTGATTAGGAAGCATACTCTAATTCAATACAGTCCCAGTGAACCCACTACTAGAAGCACAAGTGGTGATTAGGAAGCATACTCTAATTCAATACAGTCCCAGTGAACCCACTACTAGAAGCACAAGTGGTGATTAGGAAGCATACTCTAATTCAATACAGTCCCAGTGAACCCACTACTAGAAGCACAAGTGGTGATTAGGAAGCATACTCTAATTCAATACAGTCCCAGTGAACCCACTACTAGAAGCACAAGTGGTGATTAGGAAGCATACTCTAATTCAATACAGTCCCAGTGAACCCACTACTAGAAGCACAAGTGGTGATTAGGAAGCATACTCTAATTCAATACAGTCCCAGTGAACCCACTACTAGAAGCACAAGTGGTGATTAGGAAGCATACTCTAATTCAATACAGTCCCAGTGAACCCACTACTAGAAGCACAAGTGGTGATTAGGAAGCATACTCTAATTCAATACAGTCCCAGTGAACCCACTACTAGAAGCACAAGTGGTGATTAGGAAGCATACTCTAATTCAATACAGTCCCAGTGAACCCACTACTAGAAGCACAAGTGGTGATTAGGAAGCATACTCTAATTCAATACAGTCCCAGTGAACCCACTACTAGAAGCACAAGTGGTGATTAGGAAGCATACTCTAATTCAATACAGTCCCAGTGAACCCACTACTAGAAGCACAAGTGGTGATTAGGAAGCATACTCTAATTCAATACAGTCCCAGTGAACCCACTACTAGAAGCACAAGTGGTGATTAGGAAGCATACTCTAATTCAATACAGTCCCAGTGAACCCACTACTAGAAGCACAAGTGGTGATTAGGAAGCATACTCTAATTCAATACAGTCCCAGTGAACCCACTACTAGAAGCACAAGTGGTGATTAGGAAGCATACTCTAATTCAATACAGTCCCAGTGAACCCACTACTAGAAGCACAAGTGGTGATTAGGAAGCATACTCTAATTCAATACAGTCCCAGTGAACCCACTACTAGAAGCACAAGTGGTGATTAGGAAGCATACTCTAATTCAATACAGTCCCAGTGAACCCACTACTAGAAGCACAAGTGGTGATTAGGAAGCATACTCTAATTCAATACAGTCCCAGTGAACCCACTACTAGAAGCACAAGTGGTGATTAGGAAGCATACTCTAATTCAATACAGTCCCAGTGAACCCACTACTAGAAGCACAAGTGGTGATTAGGAAGCATACTCTAATTCAATACAGTCCCAGTGAACCCACTACTAGAAGCACAAGTGGTGATTAGGAAGCATACTCTAATTCAATACAGTCCCAGTGAACCCACTACTAGAAGCACAAGTGGTGATTAGGAAGCATACTCTAATTCAATACAGTCCCAGTGAACCCACTACTAGAAGCACAAGTGGTGATTAGGAAGCATACTCTAATTCAATACAGTCCCAGTGAACCCACTACTAGAAGCACAAGTGGTGATTAGGAAGCATACTCTAATTCAATACAGTCCCAGTGAACCCACTACTAGAAGCACAAGTGGTGATTAGGAAGCATACTCTAATTCAATACAGTCCCAGTGAACCCACTACTAGAAGCACAAGTGGTGATTAGGAAGCATACTCTAATTCAATACAGTCCCAGTGAACCCACTACTAGAAGCACAAGTGGTGATTAGGAAGCATACTCTAATTCAATACAGTCCCAGTGAACCCACTACTAGAAGCACAAGTGGTGATTAGGAAGCATACTCTAATTCAATACAGTCCCAGTGAACCCACTACTAGAAGCACAAGTGGTGATTAGGAAGCATACTCTAATTCAATACAGTCCCAGTGAACCCACTACTAGAAGCACAAGTGGTGATTAGGAAGCATACTCTAATTCAATACAGTCCCAGTGAACCCACTACTAGAAGCACAAGTGGTGATTAGGAAGCATACTCTAATTCAATACAGTCCCAGTGAACCCACTACTAGAAGCACAAGTGGTGATTAGGAAGCATACTCTAATTCAATACAGTCCCAGTGAACCCACTACTAGAAGCACAAGTGGTGATTAGGAAGCATACTCTAATTCAATACAGTCCCAGTGAACCCACTACTAGAAGCACAAGTGGTGATTAGGAAGCATACTCTAATTCAATACAGTCCCAGTGAACCCACTACTAGAAGCACAAGTGGTGATTAGGAAGCATACTCTAATTCAATACAGTCCCAGTGAACCCACTACTAGAAGCACAAGTGGTGATTAGGAAGCATACTCTAATTCAATACAGTCCCAGTGAACCCACTACTAGAAGCACAAGTGGTGATTAGGAAGCATACTCTAATTCAATACAGTCCCAGTGAACCCACTACTAGAAGCACAAGTGGTGATTAGGAAGCATACTCTAATTCAATACAGTCCCAGTGAACCCACTACTAGAAGCACAAGTGGTGATTAGGAAGCATACTCTAATTCAATACAGTCCCAGTGAACCCACTACTAGAAGCACAAGTGGTGATTAGGAAGCATACTCTAATTCAATACAGTCCCAGTGAACCCACTACTAGAAGCACAAGTGGTGATTAGGAAGCATACTCTAATTCAATACAGTCCCAGTGAACCCACTACTAGAAGCACAAGTAGTGATTAGGAAGCATACTCTAATTCAATACAGTCCCAGTGAACCCACTACTAGAAGCACAAGTGGTGATTAGGAAGCACAAGTGGTGATTAGGAAGCATACTCTAATTCAAGTTGTTTATTATAAGCTTTGTTAGGTAGGGGTTTGACTATCTTGATAGCGTTTGGTTCTGCTCGGTTTTCAGTTTGTTTTGAGTTGCATATATAGTTGCATAGCAGTTCTTTGGCCACACGCATGTACAGTGGGGGCAGCCATTCCTAAATTTACATGAGCTCATCATTTTGTTGACAAATTTGGTACAGATTTGATTCCTTCCCTCTGTCAAGGTTACAAGATGTAAGGGCTTAATCGTAGGGAGAATACTTGTACCCCTGGCCAGAATGATTTTACAGGTGCACTTTTTGACACGTTCAATACATGTTTGCTGAATTACTGTGATTCCTGAGTTCTATACTGGGTTGGTCAACCAGTCTGGTGTAGCTGTTAAAAATTGTCACTAAACCTTCTACAGGCAAGTCAAATCATTTAAGATTTGTAGCCTGCCAACATTTGTAGCCTGCCATTGGATTTTTTTGTGCAACTTATCCACATGTGCAGACCATTTCAAATCAGAGGAAAGTTGTACTCCCAAGATCTTGGTGTTATCGACTTTCTGGATAGTGACATTGTTCAATTTGGGAGCAGGAACGTTGATTGAAGGGTTTTTGGAGAAGGAGATGGACATGTAAGTGCATTTATCTTGTTTAAGCTTCATCCTGCTCTCATTCAACCTTTGGGCAAATTAATTCAGTTTTGCCTGTTTTGGTCTGTAGCATCATGTCATTGACAAACTTGAGCACAGTAATTGGTGAAGGGGTGTTGGTAAGGTCTTCATTGATCATCATGAGGAATTCATTTGGACAAAATAGGGTAACTTGAGGTAAGCCTGCATTAAGTGACATCCATGACAAAACTAGGCCTCTGTATAGCTGCTTAACCATGCAATGAAGGGGGATCTGACGTCAAGATGAATGAGTTTGTGTATGAGTAGGATCTATATGAACAAATGCTTTGTCAATGTCAGTAGCAACCAAAGTGCTTTGAGAAAACATTTTTGTCTGAGAATTCCTTTTCAACATGATGTGTAAAATCAACCTACATGTATGTAGTCCAACAAGCTTTGTGGTTGTTCATTCAATGGTTATAGGATTCTCAGTGTTCTCGTTTAGAGTATCGAAGAGTTTGACAAGATAGTTAGTGTTTGCAGTTTTTCTTCCGATTACCAAATTTTGGGGGTTGATATGCTGTTGAATATTCTCCATGAGCCGCTGACTCACAAAGGATTCGAAGAACTTTGCGTAGTGGTCCATCAACGAAATTGGCCAAAGTTTGTTCCACTATGCAGGGTTACTTTTGGGGATTGGAACTACTGCAGCTTTATGGTGGTTCGGCACTCTCGGCAAAAGATTCTTTTAAAATATTTGCGAGAGGGAAGCTCATCTTGTATGAAAATTCAAGACTTATCTTGCTTGGTATTCCATCAGGACCACCTGCCTTTCAACTTATGATCTTTTTCAGTTTGTTATACACATCATGTGGCTGCACAACAAACAATGAGGTGTTCAAGGGCTCGAAGGATGGAACATTTGCCAATCTGTGCTTTTATTATTTTATGATCTACGTGCATGGTTACAACCTTCTTGGAATTCACTTTGTCTTTTGTGGATGATGTTTTGAATATCAGGAGTGGTCCATGGTTTATTTTGCACATAAAGTTTCACTGAACGGCAGGGAAAACAATTTTCAATTGCTGATGTGAGGGTCTGGTAAAAAGCATTACATTTATTGACAGTGTTTGATTCCACGGTGACCTCTGTTCATGGATGAACAGTGATCCTCCTCCTAAAAATGCGAATGACTGAATCTTTCATTGGGCTGGGCGTACATTGCAAATGTGAACACAGTCCAGTCTCGGTCTGGGTTCTTTTGGTGACTAAATGACCATTGAGTGGTCACTTGGGGGCACTAGACAACAGGGTGAACTGGATACAATTATAACAATCTTGTTAAGGATGCCGTTTGCTCTGGTGGACTTGTTGACCACTTGACAACACTTTGGATTATCTAAAAGTTGTAAAAATGTCCAGATGGTTGAAATCACCTTATATAGATATACCAGCATCTAGAATGTTTGTGCTGATTTTATCTACAAAAAATGAGTTAGTGGCCTGACGTTTCGACCCTAGCAGAGTCTTTCTCGAAGGCTAAATGACAAGACAACACACAACATACATGCATACAAGGGTGACAAGAGCAGTCAAGTGGCAATACATGAATAGAGAGAGTGGAGAGAGAAGAGCAGAAAGCATTCAGAAAAAGCAGGGGGTAAGCAGGGATTATGGCACTTATGGAAGCAGGGAAATCAGTGCTTACGTCAAGCGTATTTCAAAGGTTAGTAGGAATGTTTTGCTTGTGCGCAAGCAAACTCCACGTTACTAATTACTAGTCATTCTTCGCTTACCCAGCTAGTGCAGAAATTCCAGGCTCGCCCTGTAAGCCAAGAATGGTGATCCCAAGCACAGAATTCGGCGGTAAGCAGAGCCATGAAGTTGGGCCGCGAGCTGATCATCATTTACTTTTAATCTTCAAACAGTGGACGATGAAATCTTTGCTTGCTCCTGATTTGGCGGCACAATGATGACAGTATAATGATTTCCTAAGACAAACAATTTGTCGGATGCAAATATCTTTGACTTATCATTATTTTAATTACTGCTGTGATAAAAAAACAAGGTGGGGGGGGGGGGGGGGGACAGAGAGGGAGGCCAGAGCTGGTTTAGTCGATGGTGGATTTTTATTTTATTTTTCTCACTAAAAGGTAAAGCATCAAAATGAAGAGCTCCCATTGGGAAATAGAAGCCATTGATTCAATATTCAAAACTCGGAATACAATAGGCTTTGACTACATTTTCATATGCTCGAGTGTGTGGTACATCGAGGTTGCAACATTACTGCATTGGGCCCAAATTCAGACAGGCGTTTGCTCAACTACTTACTACTGCCTACAATAGATTGCCTGGTACCCACAACACATTCTTTGAGCATGCAACAGGTAACATGCAACAGGCTGCTTGTGTGATGTCGCTTGTCATGAAATACTCGTGTGTTTTTTAACTTGGCCAGATTCTTTTACTAAAGAGGGGGATTATTTATATAATGCTCAGACTAAAAGCAAAATGGCTCCAAACAGGAGATGCTGGTATATCTATATTAGGTGATTCCAAACAGGCAACTGTGAAAACACAGGTTGGTTTAGGGAGTTTTGCAGCAATTTAGATGATGGCATTGATTTTTCAATGTGATGTGGGTTGTTTTGGGTTTTTTCAATAATATCAAGGACAATGGTCGGATCAATCCAGAAGGAACACATATAAACACTCAACATTACCAATTCCTGTACAAGTGAGGTGTTATTGCTAAGCAAACTGCAGTAATTCCCAGGGTAGTCATAAGAAGGTTTCAAGTACACTAACATGGCTAAACTGGTAAGATACAGCACACTTTGTAGACACACTCAAATCAAATTTGATATAAACTTCTATTGAACCCTTGCACTAATGTCAAACATAGCTACTATTTGTGGCTTGCTCATCATTTTGGGAGTCAATTTGCACATAAAAATAAGTTGTAAGCTTGTAAACGCTGTGTGTCAAGGGATTGGGGTGTGGCTTGCAGAGCATTTTTCTGTTGGCAAGCATTGCCAGTGATGATGAAAGTAGTGTTTGTTACTTTGTAAGTCTCAACGAAGCTTCAGGAAACATACCGAGTGTAAAACAGGTATAAATGCAACTTTTATAGAACTTATTTTCAAATTTTAATGGTACTATAAAATGCTGAAATGTACTATAAAATGCTTTAGGTTTCCTCTCACTTGTTGTCTGACTGTGGGTAATAAACACATGTACATGTAAGTAATACCAATTTGTAGATGAGCAATTTTGGTTGAAACTCATGCGGCCATTTTTTTTAGCATAAACTTTGGTTTAAAAATGGTTTTGCAACATTTAAAACAAAGACCCAACTTAAGAACCAAAACCAAGTAAGTTTGATTTTGGTAATTTTTCTTAAAGTTTGTTTTGGTTTGTGTTGTTTTTAGTATGAAGTGAATGGAACATACAATTTATTTGACACTTCATATTTAAGTTGGATTTGAAACCTCATTTAGTACAGCAGAATAAATGCACTGATCAAATTCAACTAATGCATGTCAAAAGGGATATAAAGTGTTGGCACTGTTAAAGATGTAAAGCATGCAAAAATGTTAATTATTGCACTTTCCAATTTGCATATGCATGTTATCAATAATATATCATTCGGATCATACATACATGTAATGTTGAAGATATGTAGTAGTAGATGCATTGCCCAATTTTGGCATAGACATTTTCTGAAGTGAAGGAAGTTTAAACTTGCACTTCACAGTGTTGTAACCAAGTCATTTTTTCTCAAGTCAAGTCACGAGTCATTTTTGCTCAAGTCAAGTCAAGTCGCAAGTCAATGAAATTGGCGACTTGAGTCTGACTCGAGTCCAAGTCACCGACTCGAGTCAACACCACTGACATTTCATACGTTGAAGAGGGGGAAAACATCAATAATCAGTGACAGTATAATTTGAGGGGAAAAAATCATTGAAAAAAAGAAAATCATTGACAAAATAAGGTTTGGTTTTGTTATCTCCAAAATCTTCAGCTCATAAACAAACAATGTACTTTATCACAACATATCAATTTTGGATGGCATATACATATAGATTGCAGTGCTGTTAACATCTTTGTGCACGGTTATGCACACTCACTTTCTTGTAAACACATCTATGCACCAGTTTTATGTCACCTTTTTGTGTAAAATATATTTTGTTATTCAAAGGTTTTTCAAGATCAAGCATTCTTGTCAAATTTTTCTTCTTAGGATTTTGAACCTCAAAAACTAATTTGTTTATAACCCTTTTGAAACAATCATCTTTCCAAATTCAATTGAAGAAAAAAATATATAAATTGTATGCTCTCTTGGCATAAACACCAGGCTATATTAAAAGCACTTGACATAACTATACTATCAGATAATCTTGCACTCCAGTCTCTAGGCCCAGCCCATCCTTGGCAGTACATATTTTCTTATGGGCCAATTATGCTCGTCTTTTAACCTAGTGGTAGTGTTTTAACCTGATGTCAATCTTTACATGTACATGTATGATTCTTAAGAGATGACATTCAAATTGATTAATAGAAATATCTTGGCTGGAGAAATCTCAAATTAATCTATATTCTGTATTGTGAAGTGTTCTTGGAATATGCTAAATAAGCTGCAAACATGATTGTTATTGCACCAAGACCTTTACTAAATTTGCTTGCATTGTTCAAGTATTAGTTATGATCTTTTGAAGATTACACAGAGGAAACACTTAACATTTCAAAATTAATTTACAAATATTGGATGTTTATGAGTGCATTGTCACAGAATATAGGTGAAATCTTGACTGTTCCATTTCACAAGGCAGACCGATTGGAATGGAAAAAGCAAGTTTTCACCCAGTGATTATGTTCTGCAACAATGCATAAACGAAATACATTCAATATTTTTGTTTAATAACTCACACATAGATCCTTGTCATTTAAAATTATTTCACAAAAAAGGCAAGAAAACATTTTAGACAACGTGGACAACTGCATGTAGACACCAACCTTGTTTGCCATGACATGACCTTGCCTAATTGTTTCGACAAACAGGTGGGGAATGATTATTTTTTTATTAAGGCTGCTAAGTGTCCAATAGATATCAATATTGGACTCCAATATCAAATTGTGGAGTGTGGAGGTAGTAAACACATGGCCAAATAATGGATGACATGACGAGGTACATGTAGTAAACACATGGCCAAATAATGGATGACATGACGAGGTATAGTAAACACATGGCCAAATAATGGATGACATGACGAGGTAGTAAACACATGGCCAAATAATGGATGACATGACTCGTGAAGGGTGTTCCACCAATCAAATGACAAGGATCTCTGTGTTTTGTATACAACAACTATTGCATAAAGATTGTTGAAAACAGTAAGTGTTTGTTTAAGTTTGAGACATCAGCTTTTGTTTTCTATTTCTACTTGTGAAAATAATATTGTCTTCAAACTTTGGCATAAATTAGTGTCTTTACTAAAGAAGGAAATCTGTAATAATTTAGAGTACAATAGATTTTTTTATTAAACACCCTGCCCCCCCCCCCAAAAAAAAACACATCAATTTAGAAAAAATAAATAAGTAGATATATAAAATATGAGCTGATTATGAATATCTAATGATTGTGCCTTGAACTCTTTAACTTCAAGTCTGCAACGTTTCTGTAGCTTTCTCATAATGATTTCCAGCTCAATCAATCCTGTATTTAAGCTATCTTTGTCATGTATTATTTTTATTTCAAAGCCAAAACCTAATTTATTTAACAGAAAGCTGTTGAGAGCCATTGCTATGACTGCGTGTGACCTGTGTGCAGTATGTAAACCATTTGAAATTCAGCGGCAAGTGGCAAATGAGTGCTTCGAGGAATTTTATAGCCAGGTAGAGATGCCAGTCTGGAAGATACTTACAAACCTCTTCATTTGATACCTGTTTAAATAGTCTTTTAACTTGAACTTAATCTTCTTAAAAACAATGCTTACCATTATTGATTTACATTTACTTGCCTTGGCAGCTTTGCCTAAAGTTAAGCCTTAAAAACAAAAATATGTTGGCGTAACAGGCCAGAAAAAGGGTAGTAAAGTAGTTTTTGTTTTTTCTTTTTTCTTTATAGTCTAGGTATAGGATAGGATAGGACATTCCAGTGTTAAAATGGCCTAGGTTTGGGGAATCTTTCCCATCATCAAAACACTTGTTGCAGACTGATTGAATGTACTAAAGTATCGGCCAGAGCAATCGATGTTGTGCAAAATATCGTGCACTCCAAAGTCCCATGGAAGCTCTCCCCATATAATTGAAGAGAAATGGTCAGAAATGGTTTCAAACATATTTATAACTAATTTCTTTGGGCTTCAACTATCAAATTTTTTCCCTTGAAAAAAATATAAATTAAATATATATCCAGGGAAAGCCCAAGGGTAGGTCGGGTTACGCCAACATAATTTTTTTTTTTTTGCCTTGGTACCTTAGTAAACATAATATTTCTACAACTGTTTCACAATCACCACACCCCCTGTTTTTGTGTGGTTTTTTTTTTTTTTGGGGGGGGGGGGTCTGTACCTCATGGAATAACTATCTCAATTGCTGAGCAAAAGCAACAGCAATCATTGTTTTAAAAAAAATCATTCTCCACTAAATGCCCCTTAAAGATTTTCACACTGAAATGTGTTGAGTACCACAAGTGTCTGCTGACAAATATTTGCCATCAATAAATACTTAAATAGCTCTTTGACAGCATTAGTACAAATGAGAAAATAGAATTAGCTGCTGCAAACTGCTTACCAATCTATGGTATATAAAATAATGGTGAATGGCCAGACGATTCAAACTTAGAAAGAAATCCCAATGTTGTAGGGATCGAAACGTCGGGCCCATTCACTAATTTTAGCATTTGTACAAGTTGGAGGATTAGTTTTGAGGTACATCTGAACTGATCCATTTTGCGACAAAGCTGAGTGCATTATGTGCAGTACACACTCATACATTTGTACTATTTGCTGTAAATATTGGTTGTTCTGTGTAAATATCTGTGTTTTTCTTAATCTAATACAACCTATTTCTGTCATAATTAATACACTCAACAGTACAAGTATGTATAATCTTTGCAGAAATCCCAATATGAAACTCTCTTGCCAAAACTTATTACTAAGCTCTGCTGTTGACAATCAGTTCAGATCATTTTTCTAATCAAGACCTAATAACATGAAAGTGTGTCAGCTTCTTGTCTCTGCCAAACTTATCTGTTACAGCTTGAAAGAGCTTCATGGTATCATTTATTTGATGGTCATACACATGTACCTACAAATGGTCATGTTAATTTGTTAATTGGAATGCTCCATATTTTTGACCGCGTGAGGGCGCTCTCAAAAATATTTCTATCACTTCCGGGGGTATAAGCGATTATCGTCTGCTCAGCTCTGTGTACAGTTTTAACATCGGCGTTCTGTCACTTCTGTGTGCGGTATAGTTTTTAGTTGCTTCTAAGGTGGGTTATAACAGCTCCTTTAAAGGTCTTATTGTACGTGATGGATATGATGTCTGGTGGTAACGTGTTCCAGTCTTTAACTGTCTACACGATGTAGTTTAGGATTATCCAAGATAGGCATGGATGGACAGTCAATGAACGTGAACTGTTCGTTTACCTTTTTACAAGCTCCGTTTCATTGCCAGAAGTTGATGCTCCTCTTCTGCTTGCTAACCAACGTTTGAGCTGAATAACGTGATGCTGCAGTGGGGTCATCAAGTTCTGGGATGTCTTTTTGTCACACGCCAATCCAGACACAATCACATTCACAGCAAAGTGCAAGGCCTACATTACCAACTGTTCTCCGCAAACAAAGAGTAAATTTAGACTGCTTCAAATACTTCCCCCTAACAGTTATTAAAAAGACTGGAACACGTTACCACCAGACATCATATCCATTACGAACAATAAGACCTTTAAAGGAGTCGTTATAACCCACCTTAGAAGCAACTAAAAACTATACCGCGCACAGAAGTGAAGCCGACGTTAAAACTGTACACAGAGCTGAGCAGACGATAATCGCTTATACCCCCGGAAGTGATAAAAATATTTTTGAGAGCGCCCTCACGCGGTCAAAAATACGGCGCATTAACTTTGTTGGGTCATATTCTATTTGAAAATGGTGAGGACATGAATATAACAGTTACAAAAAGAAGTAAATGGATAAGTGCTTACAGGACATGCATGAAATGACCTATTGAATAGGTTCAAAATATTCCATAGTTTTGTAGAAGAACAATGCGTTACCTAAAATGGTTTTTAATGTTTGACATGAGTACACATGTGTGTTTTATTCTATTGTAGTTTGGTAGAAAGTAACTTGATATGTAATCTAGAGTAAGAATGGTGCTTCCTTAAAACCAGTTTAATTTCAGTGTAATTGACTGTACAAAAGGATGCATCCAAGACATCATTGCAAAAGAGCTTCTTGGTTTGAAGTCATTACGACCATTTCCTTTATGAATAGAGCTTGTCCTAACTTTACTACTTTCATCACTGAGCCACCCTTAACAAATTGGTAACTTGCAATAACTAAAAAAACTAACAGTTAAGGTCAGAGTAATATAAAAAGAGCATTAAGTATGTTAAAATATGATAAGCCTTATTCACATACTATTCTAATTGATTTTTGCCATACTCTGTCTATGTGTCAATAGGGAGATGAGGAAAAGGCCCAGGGGAGAAATCCTATTCCAATGATGGATCGTGAGAAAGCACACCAACTGCCAACAAATCAGGTAAATAACCCCAACCATTGAGGCTATCAGGTAAATAACCCCAACCAATGAGGCTGATCAGGTAAATAACTCAACCATTGAGGCTATCAGGTAAATAACCCCAACCATTGAGGCTATCAGGTAAATAACCCCAACCATTGAGGCTGATCAGGTAAATAACCTCAACCATTGAGGCTGATCAGGTAAATAACCTCAACCATTGAGGCTGATCAGGTAAATAACCCCAACCATTGAGGCTGATCAGGTAAATAACCTCAACCATTGAGGCTGATCAGGTAAATAATACCAACCATTGAGGCTATCAGGTATTAATAACCTCAACCATTGAGGCTGATCAACACCCATGTGGAGTACAGGTATCCACCACTATCCTTTTAGTAACCCCAATGATCAAGGTTGATCAACACATGGAGTACTATGTATCCACCACTATTGTTTTAGTAACCGCAATTATCAAGGCTGATATCAACACATGGAGTAAAGGTATCGCCACTTTGGTTTTAGTAACCCCAATCATCAAGGCTGATCAAAACCTGTACTACTAGGTATTCACCACTATTTTTATCTACTTATTAATCTCTTTCATCAAGAAATCCACCACTATCCTCCGATTCATCCATATATAGTTGATCACCCCATGAGTTACTACATGTATGTGCCCACCACTGTCCACTTATTTAAATCTCGATCATCCAGACATAATAGTTGATCACCCAACGAGTTTCCAGGTATCCACCATACAAGCATGTTCAATAAATTATCTCCCAAAGTTTTGATTTGGTGTCTGCAGCAATTTTGAAAATTTTGATTTTATGGTATAAGCTAATTGCATTTTATTTGTTTACACTTTAAGGTATCTTTTATTGTTGGTATCTGCCTTCCGTGCTATGATCTGTTAAGTGCACTCGTCCCTAGTGCAAAACCAATGTATGATGGAGCAGCGTAAGTCTATATGTAATGTCATAACAGTTGATGACCAATTTTAGAAGCTATTGTACCAACTCAGTTATAAATTTGTAAATTAAATTAACAGTCATTCTAGGACAAACAGAAAATCACAACATCATTTTCCTGTATCAACCAGAGACTCAGAAGAGTTTGTCTGATAATAATTTAATTTGTTTTGTAATATCAAGTTATACACAAGGGAAACTGAATGACCACAATTATTATATGTTTAGACTGAGATTTTTTTTAATTCAGAGATGCATTTTTCAAAAGTGATGTTAATTATCAGTATTTGATTGGCATTTATACAACATCATTTGATACTTATCTCTTTTATAATTTGGAGATGAGTTACAGAAGTTTAGTTTTTTATAACTAACTCTTTCTAATGAAGTATTCTTACATTGCAATTAAGTTATCTGTCTGTATCTCTGTAAGCTTTGGACTCTTTACTGTCTGCAGGGTCTATTGGTTTGCAACCAGACTGGGTTAATTAACTCTTTCAGTGTCAAGGAAAGACATATACGATCTATTTCATGTATTTCGAAAGCGCCATTATCGTACATGTACAATCTATAATTTTTGACTTAAAAAGTGTCGTCATTTGTACATGTTCAACCCATAATGTACATGTTATCACGTAAGGGCAGTATAACTCAAGAAATACTATTGACTTTGGGATGTACCAAGGCAACACAAATCAGCAAGATACATTTTGTTTGATGAGAATTTCGAAAAAGCTAAAAAGAATGGGCATTTTAGGCTCAAAACGTTAAAAAAAATTGCGGGCACTGAAAGATTTAGGACACATATTTTTCTGACCCTTGCGCTTGCTTGAAATTTGTTAGTTACAAGACCAAAGTTTTAAAAACATTTTCAGCATGACAAATTGTATTTTAACAAAAACAACTCAAAATTACCCAATTGCAGGAGGAATTTACAGAATTGGTCAGCCATTGTTGCCAAACAAAAAGCTGAGGAGGAACAGAAATTAATAGAAGAACACGCTGAGAAGGAGGACAGTGACGTCCAGGCTCCTCAGACATCACCAAGTACATCCTCATCTATGGAAAATAAATCTAACACCAACAAAGAGTTGGTTAAAAGCAAAGATACTCAAGGAAGAGGTCGAGCGCACAGTGACACCAGCAAATCCAGAAAGAAGCCAGATAATAAATCAATGGATGGTGTTAAACAAGGAGCTGATGTCAGTAGGAATAAACCAATGGATGGTGTTAAACAAGGAGCTGATGTCAGTAGGAAAGATTAGAAGTTAAATTGAGGGATAGAAATCAACAATACTGTTAATTAACTAGGTCAAATATCAACAGATGACCGTGTAGCTAGAATTGGTTTTATTGTGAGAATAAATTTGTCTAGTGTGTGACATAAAAAAATTGACAATTTTGCAATGCCAAGGACAGATTTAGTCTAATAGGTACAGTGAAGGGTTTCCGGAAAAGGTAACTCTTTACTTTGTAACATTTGTAAGTCAACAAGGTATCAGGTGTACAAGTAAATTGCACTGCCCTATGGCAACTATAATGAAATCACTGTGCATATGGAATTTATTAACATCATTTTATGCAGACTTGCCAAAGTTAATGTATTTGGTCAATGTGATTCTAACAATCCACGCCAGAACACAATACTGAATTTGTGAACATCGCTGTTGGTTTTTTTTTAGTATGGAAGACACTGTCAATCCAGACCACATGCCTATAGCAACAAATATTTTAACTTGATGTAATGAAATTGGTGGCGTGTTTTGGTGTATTTTATTTTAATTTTGCTGAAAGTGTTAACCACTTTACGTTGGATGGCGTGTTTGTCTGCAAATCTTTTTGGACAGATTTACATGGATGTTTTTAACACCCAGAACAACTTCGGATTTCCCTCACATTTTGCTGATGTTTATATCAGTGTGTAGCGTATTGAGGCAGGCACCTACTGTGATACGGCTTGTTTAAACTTAAATAGGAAAGAGATGTTTGCATCAACAAATTTAAGACTTTTATAGGAATACAGACAATTGGACATGCGAGAACAGCTGAAGATGCTTGAAAAATGTTGGAATATGTTTGCCCATTGATGGGCAGGTTCAGATAAAATTGAGTGGACATTTTGATACCTCTGATTTGAATGCATCTTAACAGGGATGACTGAAGCTCAAAGAAGATATAATGTTGGAGTAGTTACTTGTTCTTGCAAGTAAAAAAAAACAACAAAGAGAAATACAATGAGAAAGATTAACAGATTCAATTTTGATTGTTCAATGACGTGAATGACGATTTGTGTGGTCTTTCAATCTGAATTGAATGAGCTAGGCCATAAATTGAATGAAAATATGTATTTTATCTAAAACATTAAATTGCCTTTGGTAATAACTTAAAGTAAATAACTTTGATTATTTTAATCTTAATTAAATTTTCATAGGGATTTGGTGATGCTCACCTTTTGAAGAAATTCTGTTATGTCATTGCTGGGAATGTACATGGCAAGATATTGATAATGGACCAAACAAGTACCTGGCAATAAATTGCTTTTGTTATACCACATATCAATTTACTGCCCACTGCCACAAAATAATGATGAGTTATGATGAATGCTTGCCTACTTGCAAAGCATTCCTCATTCCCCACTGAATGGCATGTTCAAACCTCATTCCCCACTGAATGGCATGTTCAAACCTTTATGTGCATTCTACATAATACGCAAGAGCTTTTACAATGGAGAAAAAAAACACAACAAGATAATGTAAATCTTACAATGATGTCAGAGTTTTGACTTCATATTATCATTATAAGCATTGTAACCCAGTCTAATGAATCAGGGTGGCAGTTGCCAATCATTCTTAAGAGCATCAGTTAGTTCATAGAGTGTCAGTTGGTCCAGTGAAATAGCTGTCCTCTGTTGGGTTTTCATTCAGTCAAATAAATTAATTGGTGTACTGATTTTCCTTTGATACAAGATTGTAAATTTTAGTCAATGGTTTACTTGTATTTCTTCCAAATTTATAAACATTGTACTGCTAAAATAGCTGCATGGTAACTAGTTTTCCTCACACTTTTGTTTTCTCCTGAAACTGCCAATCTCTGATAATTATTGGACTATTTGTTAATGATGCAATGCTGTTGATTGTTTATTTTGTAATGTCTTTTACTCTATTTGTTACAGATGCATGAGCAATAAAATGATTGTTTGGTGATTTGAAACATTTGAAAGTAATATATTTATTTTTAATCATTGTAATAAACTAAATGGTGATTTTGAAGAAGTGTACATGGATATAAAGCTACTTAAGTACTCAGAAAAAGTAGCTGTCATGATTTGCAGATCATTTTATGTACATAAATGTTCAATTGTCTTTTGTTTAGTGTCGATAGTTGGATATTGATGCAAACTATCCAGAATGTGTACCAAATAGACGAGCAGGTTATGTGCAATACTACATTTGTTGAACCTTATGCTGAATTTGTTTTCATTGTCTGATGACATTGAACGAAGAATACTCATTTGAAAGTTAATGTATGTGTTGTAAATTAAATAACTAATGGACTGTCAATAGTTCATGTCTGTAGATCTGAATAGCAAATAAATTATTTTAGATATCGATAGTGTGTCTGGTATAACTTTATGCTGGTTGTGTACATCCTGTCCTTGTGTGTCTCAGATGTCTGTTAATTCCAATGAATATTTCAGACATCTTTAAGAACAGACTTGTTTTTAAATCAAATTAAATAGGATTTTCTGAAGAAGAAAAAACTAGCCCCTCCCAAATCATTAAGTTTGATAACATCAGGGATTTTTCCCCTGTGTGCCTCTTTGCACAGGATCCCACTTGTCAAGCACCTTGTAAAGTTAATTACCAGCACGAGGACAGAAGTCAAAGACTATCAACCTCATTGTGTTCTTTGCCAAACCTTTCTCTGCCTCCTTCAATTTGATCTTGAACACTCCAGTTTGGTGGGTTTTTTGCCAATAAGCATTGAAGATGTAGAAGCTGGTTAAGCTGGTGAAGCTGGTTAACAAGGAATCAGCGAGCTCATTAATTGTATGCAATGTATAACGTGCTGCAGAGTCTCTGTAGAGATGGGAATCAGTGGGAATAAAACTGAATTAGTCCAAGTGGATATCATTCCATGCACATGATACAAAATGCCTAAAGACATGAGTTATCTTCACAGGACAGGAACTTGGGAAACTTGGGGATTAATTACCCTGTAATCCTATCCCATGACTTACATACACTGAATATACATGTAGATGACTAGAACTTGCGGTTACTACCACTGTACTGCCCATCTACTGGTTTATTTCCTACATTGCATTCTTATATTGAACATCAAGTACATGTCTCTCATCAATATTAAGTAGCCTACAAATGGCCTACTTAGATCTACTTATACAACTTTCTACATCATGTACCGTGGATTCTATATTCCAAGATACATTCTTAGAACAAAGCTGTGGGGATACTACCCCCTTGAAAGGGCTCGCTATCAGAAGTTCCAAAAGCAAGCAGCCAAGAGTAAAACCGATCCACACAAAAGGCAATAGCACAACATTCCATTTGTGTACATCTCCAAGTTGTGGTATGGAAGCATCTTAATTAACACCTCCATACAATGGAAGAGGGTGGGATCAGACCGAAGATGCTTTCCAGGAGTATCACCCCCAAAAATCTTCTAAAATGATTTTGCTGCAAATGCAAGGAAGGGTACAGGCAGTTTCAAACTGAAATGTAGCTGCATGCCATGTGTTTCTGCATGTGGACCCAGCAAACATGGCGGTACTAGGCCAGGGCCGGTTTGTTCTGGTTCTGATACGGGTAAACTGTTATGAAATGGCAGCACACAACCTATAACGGGCCAGCATGGGCCTGGTTAGGCCAGTGCCGTTATGGTTTGACGGTACACTTATAACCTGTAATGAGCCAGGGCCGGCGCTGATGATGGGCACTTTTCTGGTTGCGTGTAACGGTGGCCGGTGGATCAGGCGTATAAGCATGGTCTAATGTGAATAATTTGACCTCTGTGCATGAACACCAAAATGTTTGATTGTTTGTTTGTTGGGGTGTTGGGTTGTTGGGTTGTTTGTTTGTTTGTTTGTTTGTTTTGTGCATACAAGCGATGTATTTTTGCATAAATGCCACAATACAAAGCGTTCATGACGTTAGGTTTTAATTCAGGTCAGTCGGTTGTTTTCTTTTTCCTTCATATAAATTTGGTTGCACTCCTTTTCAAGCGTGGCACCATACAGTCATTGATTTTCTGCTATGGGATCAGAATTACTTGCCACTTGGTGTCATTTTTTGTACCGAATCTGTTCAGCTCACCTAAATACTAAACCATGTGGCCTTCTTTTAAACAGTGTGGAAGGCTCTGTTCTAACTAGTTATCTAAAAAGTGTTCCGATTGGACCTTGTAAAGACTCGTACTTTTAGGATCTATGATGATTGCTAGGCCTACCTGAGCATTCATAACATGCTCATTGTATGCTATAAATCCCCCTCTCTCCGACCATACCCACAGTACACACAGACAGCGAGTCTGTGTGTGCGCGTAGAAATGTTTTACACTTTGTTACAATCACACAACAAGAAAAAGCGCTATCAGCAGCCACCAAGTACGTTTGCTTAATTGCGACAAGAAGCTAAAACATGCATTATTCATATGTTTTTCTATGACATAAATCCCCCACAAACGCCGCCCCCTGTTGGTTCTGCCGCAACTGAGCTGGGAAAAAAATATCACGGCCAGGTAGGGGCAAACCATTATGGTATGACGTACACAACCGCTGTTGTGGGCCAGCATTGTTCACTACTGGTACATCCAAAGTATGTACCAGGCCAGTATACAAGGCATATATAGTTCCAAGCCTCTGTGCAAGCCTAAACAGGACCAGTACCGTTTGCCTGAACTGAGTCAGTGCTGGTTCTGTGCTGTCTAGGTTTGGGCAAACAGTACTTGGTCAGTACTGGGCCAGTTCTAGGAAGTAATAGTTGAGTTATAAAGCTGCCTGCAGTGGGCCAGTTCCAAGCCTCTGTGCAAGCCTGAACAGGACCAGTACCGTTTGCTTTAACTGAGTCAGTGCTGGGCCAGCGCTGGTCCAGTTATGTAGTGTGTCATGGCCGAGTGGTTAATTAAGAGCATCGGATTCAAGTTCTGGTGGTTTAGTCATCGGGGTGTGGGTTCGAGTCCCGGTCATGACGCTTGTGTCCTTGAGCAAGACACTTTGCTATAATTGCTTCTCTTCACCCAGGGGTATAAATGGGTACCTGCAAGGGTAGAGGTTGATATTGTGTTTGAAAAAAGCCTTCGGAGCGCCATCACGGCAGCCCGGGCTGTATACTCCTCAGGGAGCTGAGAAAGATTAAAGGAATGTTATTGTCCCAATGACCAGGGCACTAATGTAAAGCGCATTGATACGTTATTGTGAAATGCGCTATATAAGAAACTAGTTATTATTATTATGTGTTGTTTGCTAGGGAGTGTGCTGTGGACATTGCTATAAAGGAGCAGATAGTAGATACAGCAGAACTTAGTAGCGATGATAAGGAAACAGAATAATCCAGCCATTTGTTTTGGCTAAACTCGTAGGGCCTACGAACTTACTGTCAGTTTTGACTTGTTGTATTTGTACTTAGCGTGCCTTGAACCATGTTGATATCAGCCTAAAAACAATGTGATACACTTTAATAGATTTTCTGATAGTTTAATGTATTCTGATAGTTTTAAGGTTTTCTTTACATCAGAAACTGTGTAATGACCTCGCTGATTCAGAAATTAATTTTTCTTTCATTTCATACCAAACACGACATACTTTGAGCAAAATTTGGGTCATTGACCGCCCAGTTTCGATGACCCCCCAGAAAAGAAAAATTTCCCACCCATACCTACCATTATCAGTTAAAATCAGCTTCTTTCCAATTTTCCCCCAGATTTGGTTAAAAAGCATTCTAATTTTGGGTTACTAAGAAAGGGAATTTCCTAAAAAGATCTTTAAAAGAAAGTGTTAGTAACAGATTGCAAACTTTTGACTTTCTAATATCATGCTGATAACTTCTCTATTAAATATAGCGTGTATTTATGTAGTCATAAATTTTTTTGGTTTTTTAAAAACTTGATATCTAAAAGAAATTCTGGAGTTACAGTGAGTTGCATGGAGATGATTGAACCTTGGCATCAAATTAAGGTCTGATGCAAGAAATGTTCTTTGGAAGATAAACAAATCCAAACTATAAGCAATGTCAACACTACTACCTTAGGTTAACTTCAAACTATTTCTCTATCTCTTATTTCACAAAACACGTCAGAATTAGTTGAAATTCAGAATATACACAACTCATGTCAATACAAAGACAACTAACACATTTTATCTTAATCATTTGAGCAGAACTTATGATATATCATGAAGAGAAAGTAGATGTCAATAGAATTTACTTTGCAACACTTTCTCCTTCATATTTTCAGTACAATATGAAAGATAAATTTGATTGTAAAACTATGTCTTCAAATAATTGTAAGACATGAGAAATGTAATAGTCAACACTTTGGAAGGTATTTCCACTTGTTTGGAGTAACTTGGGTATTCCTACAAGAAGTCAAAAATTTGGTAATACAGAGAGAACATGGAAATCTCATTGCAGGTACAGCCTGTGTGTAATATGTGCCAAATTTGGATTCCATGTGGCACTAGCAAAAACAATGCTCAGATTCATTGTACATAATGGGCAAATGAGCAGAGTCTACAGTTCAGCCCATAATGTCAAACAGCCCATGTTATACATGCACAAGCTTAATTCTTGACCCTGTCTTAGTTCTTGACCCTGTCTTAATTCTTGACCCTGTCTTAATTCTTGACCCTGTCTTAATTCTTGACCCTGTCTTAATTCTTGACCCTGTCTTAATTCTTGACCCTGTCTTAATTCTTGACCCTGTCTTAATTCTTGACCCTGTCTTAATTCTTGACCCTGTCTTAAATCTTGACCCTGTCTTAATTCTTGACCCTGTCTTAATTCTTGACCCTGTCTTAATTCTTGACCCTGTCTTAATTCTTGACCCTGTCTTAATTCTTGACCCTGTCTTAAATCTCGACCCTGTCTTAATTCTTGACCCTGTCTTAATTCTTGACCCTACATGTACACTTTACAATTCCATACACAAGTTTATATATGACACAAACGCAGGTGTAGATGAAAGCCAACCATCATGTTCATCCCAACACAATGGAATTTCTCATATATTGAAATAGTGTTTTAAAAATCTGATCAAAATTAACATCAGGGTTACTTATACGGTACTAACAAATGCTGTTAAGTTTAACATCTTTGACCATCATGAGCTCTGTTTCATTGGCCAGCTTATCTTAAAATTTTGCTAATTATAGTATGGTCTATTCATGTAGATTTTGTAACATTTTTGTGAAGAACTAAACTCAGATTGAAAAAAGTTATTATGATGTCATCATGCAGATATTTGGAAAGGTCAAGGGCATATCATTCCAT
This sequence comes from Leptasterias polaris, assembly GCA_037783415.1. Classification (NCBI taxonomy): domain Eukaryota; kingdom Metazoa; phylum Echinodermata; class Asteroidea; order Forcipulatida; family Asteriidae; genus Leptasterias; species Leptasterias polaris. Next base: position 313,812 of record JAZGTN010000063.1, on the reverse strand, counting down.
ACTGTCTGCAGACCCCAAAGGAGGATCAGGATTTGTTTACTTTCAGTTTGTATTAACAACTTGAAGGAAATGTCAATGTAACTTTTGGTCAGATTTTGAAGACCTTTCATATGACATATTGTGAAAACATCTAATTTCATCTGTGTCCCCGTCCCCCACAGCAGTGTGGTAGGAGTCTACGAACGTGTCCCCCACCCCCCACAGCAGTGTGGTAGGAGTCTACGAACGTGTCCCCCACCCCCCACAGCAGTGTGGTAGGAGTCTACGAACGATACTTAACCATCATCATCAGTAACATTTATTTCAATGCTGTCATTCATTTCAATAATGCACAATTATGTAGAAATTACACAAGTAATACATTAGCATGAGATATGATTAATTTTTTGTACACAATGATTCAATATTCATAAATACCCCAGACAGTTTCGCTATTCCTATTGGTGGAGAGCACGTCACGTGGGGGTGTTTAAACGGCTGATAAAGACATAGCTGGAGCTGGCTTCGCGTGTTGGGCGCGCAAGCTCATTTACGCCAATTTACTTACGCGGAACGCAATATATAGCTATTAGTACCCGCGCATAATCTTTTTGTACACGCGCGTACACACAACCCAACGCGCACAAAACAGAATTTTACAAAAGTTTTTGAAAATTTACAAACTTCGAAAATTTGCTAAACGAACAGATTGTCAGAGATTGTTTATATAGGCCTACTTGTAATTTTGTTTTCGCTTTTTAACAAAAGGGCATTTATGAATGGGAATAAAAGAGTAGGGACTCGTTCTTAAACGGTCGTTTAAAACCTTGCAGGGTCGTGGCCGTGCGATATTCCTTGACTCGTATTCATAAACTAAGGTGTAACTTGTAAGTTGTGTTGGCCTTGTCTCACATTGTCTTGTCTGCTTCATTTGTCCTGTTACGATTCCTTGGTTGTATGTTTGTCTGTCCATAGGTTAGGGGACAAAAGCGTTTCGCTTAACCTTTCACCTAAATGTTGTCATTAATTCGGCTCGGGCCTTTATCACACGGCCACGACCCTGCCGGTTTTATGAATACGAGTCAAGGAACTGAGCTCTTAGGTTTTTAACAAACACAGGTAGAGAGGGTAAAGATAAATCATCTACATGTAAACTATTCCAGTATGAGATGCCTCGATGGACAACACAATTTTTAGAAATTGACGTTCTATTAAATTGGACAAACAAGTTTCCTCTTGCGCTACTACGAGTATTATATGCATGAATATTGACGTTAAAGTAAAACAAGAATTAAAACAGGGAGGAAGTAGGTTATGCATACATTTATACATGAATTTACCCAAATTAAGGTGGTATAAGTCCATTACATTGTAGTATATTTAATTCTGCAAATAATGGACCTGGATGGTCACGGTAGCCAGCATTCAAAATTACACAAACCGCTCTTGTAAGGTAAGTAATTTGTTACACTTAGAAAAACTGCCCCAAGTCAAGATTGAGTAATTTAAGTATGGCAGTGAATTATACAATGTTAATAAAATCCTGCTCGGTAGGTAATATTTTAAACAATTCATTATGCCAATATTCTTGGATATTTTTGTTTCTGATTCATCGATGTGATTTTTCCAAGCAAGGTTTTCATCAATGGTTTTCATCAATGGTTATACCCGGAAGTTGTTCTTTTAACCTGACTGAGCCTTGCATTATTCAAAATCAATGGAACAGATTGTGTGTACTTGATTTTGGTTGGCACGATTTGAGTACATTAATACATAGTTTGTTTGCTAAGAGCCACGTACTGAGTTTTACAAGTTCCATATTGAGGTTTTGAATAGCCTCATCAGTATTATTGTGAGTATACAGTAAGCTTGTATCATCAGCAAATAAACAAAATGTCATTTTGTTTGAGGTATTACATATATCATTAATATAAAGAATTAAGAGTAAAGGGCCCAACACAATACCCTGGGTATGACACGTTATGAGTCACATCTGGTAGAATTTGCAGAGTAAAATTATAAATATTGCTTTCTGTTGCATAAGTAACTTTTTAGAAGGTCAAGGGTTGTTCCTCTCACTCCATAATATTCTAGTTTACTGATTAGAATATTGGGATTTACAGTATCAAAAAGATACCTATGGAGAATTTATTATGATTAATCGCATTACATAATTTACTAATAACATACGATGTCGCCATTTCAGTTGAGCGATTTTGTCTGAAACCAAATTGCGACTCAGAAATAATATTATGCTCATCAATAAAAGATGTTAATCTTTTATAAATAAGCTTTTCAAACAGTTTTTGAAAACGAAGACAAGACTGAAATAGGTCGATCATTAATAAGTTCATGCTTACGACCTTTTTTATATATCGGTATTACCTGGGCTATTTTTAGACTATCAGGAAATATTCCTGCTGTTTTAAAAACACTTATTAAAGATGTCATCCAACGGCTAAGCTAGTGAAAACCTTGCCTGTTAAATGACTACAGAGCTTAAACCATCAAATCCAGGGGCCTCCAGAAGGAATTTTGTTAGTACAATCCACAACCTCTTTATTGGTATAAAAAGCGTGAATTTGAACATCCGTTGCTTAAGAATGAATGGGAGGTGTTACATAACGAAAGCTCACTAGAGAGGTTATATTGCCGATGTTAACAAAGTAGCTATTAAATGCTTCAGCAATTTCCTTGCTATTGTTAATTTGGTTACCACCCTGAAGGAAGTAAGACAGGTTAACGCATTGCTTGCACTTGTTAAGTAAAGAACTAATAACTTTCCATGTACCCTTGATATTACCTTTAACTTCATTAAATTTAGTGTGTTAATAGTTTTTCTTAGCTGTTTTAATTTTTTTTTTTTATAATAAAATTTATACAGGAGATAAAAAGATTTATTAATTGCAGTTAGATGTCTCAAAAACTTTTTGTACAAATGATTTTTATGTCTAATAGAGTTATGGATACAATCAGATAACCATGGGCATTTACATTTATCATAACGACATTTAACTTCTTGTAACGGAAAATGTTTATCATAATGTTGTTGGACATGTAATAGGAAAGTGTCATACATACAATGTATATCATTGGTTGATGGTAAAGAGTCCCAATTAATCACATTGAGATCTTGAATGAAGTTTTCAGTATTATACTGACACTAAAATTATGCTTTTGGAATTTTCTGTCAGTTTTAGGACTTTCTTTAAAATTGTTGATAACTAAGAATACAGGAAGATGGTCTGTATATGTCCATCATCAAAATACATGTGGAATAATTCGCTAGATCGTTGGTTAAAATATTTTCAATGAGAGTTACACTTTCAGCAGTAATCCTTGTTGGATAAAATGGTTGCGCTGAAACAGTATTCATAGAATTAACACACTATTCTCAGTATCACACTCCAGTAGATTGATATTAAAGTCACACATGATATAGCGCTTTTTGTTTTCATTGGATATAAAGGATATAACACTTTATTGCATGAAACACAGGGAGGTTTGTAAACAATTCCAATGATAATACTAGCTTTACCTGAATCTATAAGTTCAATAAAACATGTTTCCATATCAGAATTGTTAATTGATAAATCCACCCCTCTTGCCTTGTCTACAAGTCCCCTCAATAGCATAGTTTGTGATTTGAATAAGAGGATCGTGCATATCGTTTAACCAGGTTTCAGATATTCAAATTACCGCAAAACTCTTTTGTAACATGTCAATATACTGGATAATGCTTGATATGTTTTTTTCGCAACCTACGAGCATTAATATGCAACAATTTAATTTTAGCGCTCGTAATAAAATTATCAAGGTATTCATTCTGATCGTAATAATTGCAATTTTTGTCGGGGATGTAAAAATTTATATCGGGATCTATATTAGAATTCATACCAGTTTATGTAGGTCATTCATCGATTAAAAGAAACCCAACATATCAAGCACCAGTTCGAGCAAGCAGAATTACCTTTTTTGTGTCGGTTTGTTTCACACTGGCACAACAAACAAAAGAAAACACAGAACAGAGGACACAAATTAATAGAACACATTAAATGCATATTTAAAAATAATATGAACGTAGCTCCTGTGTTGCTCTCGCTGGATCTCCCGAGGAATGCTAGATTTCATAAGTGGCTAAATTGCTGAACTTTTTGGAATCTGACTTTTGCATAGCACCAGGGTCATCATGGTACCGTCAGATTTGCAAAATCAGAATGTTTTCACCGTGTTTCTGTGGATTTTTATGTTCCATTGATGTCTAAATTGGGCTACTAGCTACAGCATTACACTGAGTCAGCGTAGTACCAACGCACCAGTTGATACCAATGCACCAGTCGATACCAACGCACCAGTCGATACCAACGCATCAGTGGATACCGCTATCAACACTATTCATCCTGGTAAGAGGGTGATATGCTACTCTATTATGTAAACTTGCGTAACCTTTACTCAACGAATGACAATGCTGATGATTGACCTTTCAATGAATTTACATGTGAGAGCCTGGCAAAACTCAACCTGCTCAGCAACTCATGTTCAAAGCATAACAACCAAGCTAGCACTCTGTCTAAGAAGAGAACAAGATATAAATGTAAACGCATTAGAAAACGCAAACCCGTGGTTTCAAACGATCCATCAGATTCATTGAAGTACGAGTTGCCGACCGCCTTAATAGTACTGCATCACAAGATTCACAACCCCGCTCAGTTAACCCGACTTGCTCTATGCCCAATCCAACCTCACGACCCAAACAAGCTAAACATTCACATTTGGAAGTTTGGAATGCTATAGGTCTATATGCAACAAGACAACAGTAGCATACAAATTACACCCTAGAACAAGTCGATATGTCGATATGTCGATATGTCGATATCCTTGTCTTAACCGAAACTCGGTTAAAAAGGGATGATCATGTGATAGTGGGTGAGATTACACCTACTGGATACGATTTCATAAATGTCCCGAGAGGTACCGGAAGAAGAGGTGGAGGTATTGGTATCCTATACAAGTCTTCCCTTCAGTTGAGTGTCTTGCCATCTGATACAACCCCAACAACATTTGAACATGTTCGAGTAGTTGGGAAACTAAAGGATCTATGTTTGACTGCTTTACATAGACTCCCTCACTCTCAAGCTAACGGATTAACAACTAGAAATTTCCTAGATGAACTGGAAATATTTATGGGTGATATACCACTACAAAGCGGTAAAACTTTAATAACTGGGGATTTCAATATCCATATTGACGAATCTGAGAAACCTGAAGTAAAACAATTTAAGAGAATAGTGCAAAACGCAGGATTCACTCAGCACATAGCAGTCCCTACGCACAAAGATGGACATACAATTGATCTATTATTGTCCCGCCCTGAAGATCACTTGATATGCGACTGGTGTGTCTGTGACAAGTTCATGTCAGACCATTCTTTGATTCATACTGCCACTCTTCAAAGAAGGAAACTCCAGCCACTGAAGATTGAACAAGCGTCTAGAAACTATAAGTGTCTTAACGTTCAGGACTTTGTTCAAGATCTTCACAGATATCTTGTAGATGAAATGCCAACTGAAAGCGGTTGTAATGAAATGATTGAACATTACGAATTGACTCTTCAAAATACCATGGACAAGCCTGCCCTTTATCAGTCTCGCTACCTACCATACGACCAAGAATGCCATTGTATAATAACAACATCCATGAAGCTCGGCGTGGTTGCAGGCGCTTAGAAAACAAGTGGAAAAAGAGCAAGTCAGCTAGACTCTTATCTTGAGCAAAAAGTACTTGTTGATGGCTTAATAACCAAAGCTAAGAATGATTACTTTCTCGACAAATTATTTTCTGCTTATAGTAAAGACCAATTCAAAATTTTGAACTCACTTTTGAATACCGGTACAAAAATTCTTCCCAGGTATGATTGTGTGTCTGACGTTGCTAATAGGTTTGCCAAATTCTTTGTTGATAAAATAAAGAAAATTAGGGACAGTTTTGACTCAGAAAATGAGGTTTGTAATGTACATGTAAATGGTAATGAAAATACTGAATCAAATGACATTGCCGTTTGTTTAAATCCCAAGTTCGATGATCATCTGGACAGTGGTGATGAGACTGGGTTTCTTTCAGGGGCCACTTTTCGGGATCTTTCGGATTTGAGACCAGTATGTCAGGATGAAGTTGCAAATCTCCTGAAAAAGCTGGCTAATAAATCATGCTTGCTTGATCAAATACCAACCTGGCTCATGAAGGAAATGCCAAGTCTCTTCATTCCGGTCCTGACTGATATCATTAATTTGTAATTTTGTCCTGGAGTATTCCCAGAGTCTTTGAAAGAAGCTTCTCGCTCCAATTGTAAAGAAACAGACATTGGACCTAAATACACTTCAAAACTATCGACCAACTTGTGGAAATGGCAGCGGCAGTGACATATAAATATCAACAATTTGTCTGAAAAATTCCAATCCGCTTACAAATCTGCTCATTCAACCGAGACTGCACTCATCCAGACTAAAAATGACATTGCTTGTTATGCTGGACCTTTCGGCGGCATTTAACACAATAGATCATTCAATTTTCATCCAAAGACTGGGAGTTGCACCTTTGCTGTTGATGCAAAAAGATCGGCAGTCTATCTGGGTAAAGAGCAGCTGAACAATGCTCAGGAGTCCATTCCGTAGGGACAATCCTTCCACGTGACAGTGCGTCAGCAAGATTGTTGGATTTGCCTTTGACGTGGATCGCTATCTTGTTTTCCCGGCACACATTCAAAGCTTCCACGCAAGGAGGCAAAGCTTGGTGGACCGAGTACCTCCCTAGTGGATGATGTAGGCAACCACGATGGTGTTGTCACATCTGATGCGAACGTGGCAGCCCCAGATCAGTTAACTGAAGACATTTCCACAGAAAACAACGCTCTGTTGACGATTATTCAAGTAACTTTTGATCTAATTCGTCGCATGTACCACAACGTGAACTATCTGTCCCCCCCCAAAAAAAAATTTATCAGGTTACACAAATTATTAATATACTCAATACTGTTAACGTTTTCGGCAAGTTTCAGAACCTAATAAACAATAGTTTTGTAAATTCATTAATTAGTAAAATGACGTGTCAATAGATTTGCCATTTTGTATTTTCACAAAGTGACCTATCTAGATACGCCATTTTGCCAATGCTATACAAAGCGCTACATTTACATTTACAGTTACATTTTCAAGAAGTGACCTATCTGGAAGCATAGTATTTTCACGAAGTGACCTTTCGCGATACATCTCAATAATGCATTTTGTTTGTACACAGCGCTCTGCAGGAAAAACTTTATTTTTTAATTTTCATGTAGTGTTGTATGTGTTTAGGAATTATTTACTAATTAAAATAGTTGCAAGAATGAAAACACATTAACAGTTCTGTACGAATAAAGTTTAAAGCTTTGTTTTTGTCTTAACAAATAAAATAAAAAACGTAAGCAGCTTGCAAAATAGTCCAACTTCAATCGTGATTTTCTCCAAACATGCTTTTGGGGGCTGTGATAGGTCACTTCATGGTACGCGCAACGAATTGTTCAAATTTCCCGAGATGCCATACTTGCCAATCTTGTACAATAAGAGATTGTGATTGACTGTATCAAATGCTTTAGAAAAGTCAGTGTAGATGACATCACATTGTGATCGTTATGATGGGTTGGGACTGTACGAAGGACAGGCCCTGGGCCACGTTTTTCTCTTGTAACCACCACTGGAGGTGTGGGAGTATATGGGGCCCTACATGTATAAGGACCAGATGGTCTATTAGATGCAGTTTCAGCCAGGAAAATTGACAGGAGGTGGTGCTGTAGCTGAGGTGGGCACAAATACTGAGCCTGCAAAAAGGTACTAAGTCCACCATACTGTCCATTAGGCGCAATAATCGTAGCCATGATAATTACTGGTGCAGTAGATTCTTGTAGAAAGAGGCGAACACATTGCCTTAAAGACAGACGCTCCAGTGTCGGGCAGGCAATCCCACTTTAGAGGTCGATCTTTGCCCCAAGAAAAGTTGAGATATGCATCGGGATTTGCTGTGACTTTTTCTTGTTGATGACAAACCCTAGGGACATAGCTAGCTCCACCGTGGCATTGATGAGGGCACTACATGTCTCTGTCCCCAGTCGACCTACAATGAGCCAGTCGTCGAGGTACATGAAGGTCGCCTTGTCTGCAAAGTATTGCTCTCAAGGTTTTCACGATTCTCTTGAAAACCCTGGGGGAGGTCGAAAGACCGAAGGGAAGGTTCGTGAACTCGTACTTTCTTTCCCTGCAGCAAAACCAGAGGAACCTTGATTGATCAGAGTGGATTGATCAGAGTGGATTGATCAGAGTACCTCGCATTTTGCCCGCAGCATGGGAACCGGCATTCGACAAATCAGTGTTCCCGACAGGAGATCAATGCTTGTGAAATCCAGAACGTAGCCGTGCTGATTGTTCGAAGCAACCACTCGTCAGGGAAAAGTCTCTTCCAGGACCTTTGGAAAAGTCGCAGACAGCCCCCTATGGGTCCCATGGAAGGGGGTCGTCTTAACTGTAAGGAGTCATTAACGCCAACTTCATTTTAAAAAACTAAAAAAAGGTCAGCGCCTTGGCCCTCTGGGCCCCGGCTGTTGTGGCCTGCGGGCTGGAAAGAGGTCTCGTCCAGGGTTTCCTTAGACTTGTCCGGATCATCTGAAAGGGATCCATATATCCTAACAGTGAGTGCTAGTGCTGCGGGAGGCATCACCTGGATTATTGCTTGTCTCCATGAACGCGTTATCGCGTGTCCCCTCACCCCGGTTCTCGTGTGTTGTTCCCTCTGGATACTCATAAGGATTGGTTGTCGACTACACCGTAGTTAAGTTTCCATGGCAAGTGAGTCGCCATCCGACTCGTAGAACTCTCCCGAAGGGTGCACACTTATGCTCAGTGCAGCGGGTGCAGGTCTGCTCTTGGTCTTGGGGAGACAAACCTGATCACCACGTGGCCAGTCCAGGACCGGTCTGGGTAGGCGTGGGGTACCACTTTAGGAGGTGCAATGCCAAGAAGACTCTGAGCAAGTCCAGGTGGCACCCCAGCGGCTCCGCTTGACATAGCGGCCAGGGAGGTCGAGATGGAGCAGAAAGCCACCATAAAGTACGCCTGGGACACTGAGTCCTCATGCCAGCTCCGTTTCCCACTACGGCTGGGTGATCTTCAAGTCAGTTTTAAACATGTCGCTGTAGAGCACCGCATATTTCGATGACGTCACCACTGTTGTTTTATAAAATGTCATGAAAAAAAAGTCAGTTCACGCACTGAAAATGTCAAAATTCCATTTCAAGCACAACTAAAAATATGTTCTTTGTTAATAGTTTTTTCTCCCTGCAACTTCAGGTTCGACCTGGAAGACAAGGTCAAATTGAGGAAACATGTTATGTTTTTGAAGACATTGATAGAACTTTATTTGACACCTGACAAAGTCATCATGACGTCATCGTTAAATTTCAAAGTTATGAGTTTGTGAATAATTGAGGAGGGTGTTTTGGTTTGCATTTGACAATTTTGGGGTATTGAAAGCAATCATACGTGGCATATAAGCGTAAACCATGGAGGAAAGAAATAGACACCTATATATGTTAATACCATAGAGTTATACATGCTATACATGTAAATAAATCTATGGTTATTACACTATTATGCGTTACAATGTGGGTCATCACTAATGTGTGCTTTAACATCGGGTTTTGACCAGAAGTAAATGTGAAACTGTTGCAATCTCTGTGCAAAAGAATGAGCATACACAAAGATCTCCAACCTGTTGCGGAAATCAATGCCTAATGGAGTTACGCTATGTGTAGCAGTTGTTTATTTTTTGAAGACCTTTCTGGCGATGTAATAGATTGGAATAATCCAACATTTGGTTCAGGAGTTATGATTTGTTCAAGTTTTGAACTTTGATACCTGATGACATCATCATGACGTTATTAAGTTTGTGCTGCCTTGATGTTCAGGTTCAATTGCCAATTCAATTTCAACCTTGAGTTATACTGTAGAAGAAGATCAAGAAAGAAAAGAAAAATAAACTGAAAAAAACCAAGAAGAACCAAAACTCAAGTAATATGATTTATCCACAATTTATTTAAAAACCTTGAAGTATTTATCTACATTTATCGTCTCTTCTAAAGATTAATTACATAAATTGATACTGTTAATTTTACATTGCTGCCAATCTGTCCTTTTCCTCATAAATGCACACAGTTTATGCATTTTTTAACATTAAACCTTGATCAAATTTACAAGTAATATTTGACGTAGACATACCATACACGTGTGTCTCTTAATGTATTAATCAATAGTCTTAAAGTAATAATCAAATAATTGTTAAAGTTTTTAGTTTTTGTATTAGTCACCAAAAGGACGGACAACTCTATCAATCTTGCTCCTAACTAGTGACTTGACATAAGGTACAGGGACCAAGCAAATTTCAAGCAGGTCAAAATGAGGCTAATTTATATAATTGATGTTGAGGCATTCAGCAACAGAACCTATTTGTTACCTAGACATATTTGGTGTGTAAAAAAAATGCAGTTAGTATGCTTGCACAAAATGGCTGTAATAAGACCAGTGTTACAAGAAATAGATCTTGATGCATTTCATTACCTTAACCTTGCATGAATCCCACCTACTTTTACTTACTTGGGGTTAAAAAAGAGCAATTTCATCCCAAACAATATCACTAAATCTATCTGAAATGCAGGTTCTTATTTATTATTATTATTTATTACCTATGGACACTCTTGTTTGCATGTTATTAATTGCTGATCACAATCAATACACCAATGATTCATAGCCTTTGCATTATGAAGAATTGCAGTACACACTGTTTCTTGACGATTACATCACCTTTTATGTGGCAACTTGCTTTTTAGTTTTCAAGATACTTTACACTGTTCACATAGATGAGACAGGGAAACATGCCAGTCTAGGTCACAGTCTGCTCACCATTTTGTGCGTGCTTTTCACTTCATGAATATTCAAGTTATGGTCAGAAAAACAAATGTGGGCTAGTCCAAGTACCCAAAGCGTTAAGACGTTATACAGATATCTCTTTTACAGTAATTTGTGTTGTGACCGGCGACCAATATTAACAAAAAGAACAGTGACAATCAAGACTAACCAATCAACTGTCACAGGTCCATTCTTGTTTGAAATACAGATTTACTTTCTACTTCTTGCTGCTGTTTTTTTATCCTGGTTGGCTGGAATATAGTCACATAGTATTCAAAAATTTAGGCTTGTGCATAAAATTTGCGCAACCATGAAGTAGACGCATGTGAACTAGACACATAATCTCCACATAAATCTGGAACTGGGCACTGTACTCAAAATATTTGACTGGTACTCTGCCCCTCTCATGATATGAACAGTGAACAGCAAGTAAAAAACTGAATCTAGGGAAACTAAAAGAGGTTACACATGTATTTGATTGTTGGAATGAACTGAATCTAGGGAAACTAAAAGAGGTTACACATGTATTTGATTGTTGGAATGAACTGAATCTAGGGAAACTAAAAGAGGTTACACATGTATTTGATTGTTGGAATGAACTGAATCTAGGGAAACTAAAAGAGGTTACACATGTATTTGATTGTTGGAATGAACTGAATCTAGGGAAACTAAAAGAGGTTACACATGTATTTGATTGTTGGAATGAACTGAATCTAGGGAAACTAAAAGAGGTTACACATGTATTTGATTGTTGGAATGAACTGAATCTAGGGAAACTAAAAGAGGTTACACATGTATTTGATTGTTGGAATGAACTGAATCTAGGGAAACTAAAAGAGGTTACACATGTATTTGATTGTTGGAATGAACTGAATCTAGGGAAACTAAAAGAGGTTACACATGTATTTGATTGTTGGAATGAACTGAATCTAGGGAAACTAAAAGAGGTTACACATGTATTTGATTGTTGGAATGAACTGAATCTAGGGAAACTAAAAGAGGTTACACATGTATTTGATTGTTGGAATGAACTGAATCTAGGGAAACTAAAAGAGGTTACACATGTATTTGATTGTTGGAATGAACTGAATCTAGGGAAACTAAAAGAGGTTACACATGTATTTGATTGTTGGAATGAACTGAATCTAGGGAAACTAAAAGAGGTTACACATGTATTTGATTGTTGGAATGAACTGAATCTAGGGAAACTAAAAGAGGTTACACATGTATTTGATTGTTGGAATGAACTGAATCTAGGGAAACTAAAAGAGGTTACACATGTATTTGATTGTTGGAATGAACTGAATCTAGGGAAACTAAAAGAGGTTACACATGTATTTGATTGTTGGAATGAACTGAATCTAGGGAAACTAAAAGAGGTTACACATGTATTTGATTGTTGGAATGAACTGAATCTAGGGAAACTAAAAGAGGTTACACATGTATTTGATTGTTGGAATGAACTGAATCTAGGGAAACTAAAAGAGGTTACACATGTATTTGATTGTTGGAATGAACTGAATCTAGGGAAACTAAAAGAGGTTACACATGTATTTGATTGTTGGAATGAACTGAATCTAGGGAAACTAAAAGAGGTTACACATGTATTTGATTGTTGGAATGAACTGAATCTAGGGAAACTAAAAGAGGTTACACATGTATTTGATTGTTGGAATGAACTGAATCTAGGGAAACTAAAAGAGGTTACACATGTATTTGATTGTTGGAATGAACTGAATCTAGGGAAACTAAAAGAGGTTACACATGTATTTGATTGTTGGAATGAACTGAATCTAGGGAAACTAAAAGAGGTTACACATGTATTTGATTGTTGGAATGAACTGAATCTAGGGAAACTAAAAGAGGTTACACATGTATTTGATTGTTGGAATGAACTGCTTATGGTGGACTTCCTTGTGAGTCTATTTTTTGATTAAAATAGTTCACCTAAAAAAAATCTGATGTATATACACATATCTGTTTTTCGTATTAATTTAGGTCAAAGGTGTTAAAAAACAAGTACGGACTGGCATAATTCAGTCATTAGTGCATATCTATCTCCCCTCAGGCCTGTGAACGTCCAGAAATAGGCCCCTTATTTGGTCAGTCACAGTCCCTTGGGGTACATAGATGTGCACTAGTGACCAGTCCATACATGTATGTGTATATTATTACAATTAGTGCCAACAAAGCAAACAAGCATAAGTATACAGATGCTGGACATTAAATTCTCAAATGAAAATATGAACTACTCCATTTCATGAGCCAGGATATTCAAATCTTCAAGTGTATATGCTTTGTTTTAAACGTTTCTTAAAATGACATAGATTTCAGTGTACTCTTTTATATATATATTTTTGTAATAAGCTCAAACATACGTGCATAATAGTTAGTGTGATCAGTAGTTAAAAATTTTACCTGGTGAATTGTGTTTGAACTTGGCCGTGTAGGTCTATGATTAAACTGGTTTGCTGTAGAACACAAAGGTTGAAGAAAAATGTTCTAGAAAATACAGTACAGTGTATGATCAAAGCTTTTGAGCAGGATTGACTCTGAACTGTTTTCGTGTTCATAAAAATTAATCATGTCAGTCATGTCTGGAGATTCATGCTGGTCTAATTAAAATCTTCGGGTTATTGGGGAGAAGCCATGCTCAAATTTGATTAAGGAGAGCCATCATACTTTTCTGTTCTATACAATATTTGAAGTGCCAACACAATTTCTAAAAGTTTTGTTCTACACTTGTTCCACAGCTGCTTCATGGATCAACCCCATATGGGAAAACAACAAACTGTGGGGAAGGATATGGAAATATAACCAACAGTGGAATCACGTGGAACCCACACGTGGAACCCACACGTGGAACCCACACGTGGAACCCACACGTGGAACCCACACGTGGAACCCACACGTGGAACCCACACGTGGAACCCACACGTGGAACCCACACGTGGAACCCACACGTGGAACCCACACGTGGAACCCACACGTGGAACCCACACGTGGAACCCACACGTGGAACCCACACGTGGAACCCACACGTGGAACCCACACGTGGAACCCACACGTGGAACCCACACGTGGAACCCACACGTGGAACCCACACGTGGAACCCACACGTGGAACCCACATGTGGAACCCACATGTGGAACAATATTCTCAACAACAAAAATATTCCTGAATTCAAAAAAAAAAAATCCCACAGGACCTATAGTTGACTTGTGAGTTAACATATACTTTGCCTTCCGTAGGTTTAACCTTATAGAAAGTCAAACAGAAACACCAACAGAGCTTCACAAACAGAGTAATTAGACAATCATAAACATTAAAAGAACTTGAACATCCCAAAGGATAGAGTTTATTACAATAACACCTATTCCCAGCTTTCCCAATCATCAAGATCAACTTCCTCGTTGATATTGCCAGTCTGATGGACTGCTACTACAAGATCTTCCTCTGTTACATCGATGTCATCAAAATCCTTCTCCCAATCATCACTAAGACTAGAACCTGCAGTCAAAACAAATAAAATCATCAAGTTACAATTCTACAACAAAACTAAAACATCTTGAATATCATACTCCCATACTTAATGACAATGTACCTTTATTACTTGTTTCTGATACAGTTGGTGAAACCTTGTTTGATTGTTGATTGGTACTTTCTTGGGTTGATACCAGCAATGGTTCCATCTTATCCTGAAGGTCTTCATGGCATGTTAAACGTTCATCACATTTTGTAGTATCAGTCTCCAATCTACCTTCTTCATCCCTACTAGTAACACATTTTTCATCTGTTTTAGTTTCTTCTGCAGCTGTAGATACCAAAGGCATCTCATCCGGGGCTGTTCTCACTTGAATCTGTGTGTCCTTTAGTTTTTCAACACTGGTATTAGTCATGCTTTGTATTCCCTTCTCTTCATTGTTTGATTGTTGTATTTGATTTTGATGAATCAATGATGATTCCAAATCATAACAATGCACAGATTCCTTTTCCCTGTTTTCCTCATCAAGTCGTTTATCAATGTTGGATACTGCTATTTCATTGTTGTCATCTGCTTTTAATCGTTCACTTGCCCGCTTACAAGTTGTTGTCGTTTGGATATTGCTGCTGTGATGATGAAAGGAGATTGAAGAGTCATCTGCAGTGAAAATTAATAAATGATTGATTAGTTATCACAAGTAACCCCAAAAACCAAGGCCCTAAAATGGTAAGCCAGATTCAAATCACTGTACACATGTAACTGTATCAACTGAATCAGAACATTTGTGCTTTATCTTGTCCAAAGTTTTACAAGCATGTTTTTTAAATTATAGCAAAGAATATTTACTAGTGTTGGGGCAAGACACCCAAAAAAGAAATCACTACCGACAAAAAAGATATTGCCAACAGAGGACGCTATTTTCCCTTGAACTGCTATTACCCGGAAACCCATGACAATGAAATATCACACTTTTCCCAAATCTAGCGAGTTGGCAATTTATATAAAAGTCAGTACCCTGTGCATATTGCTGATTTATAATCAAAATTATCAAGAAAGACACAACAAAAGTCAGTGTAAAGGTTTCAGCTGAATACAGTGTTTCTTACAAACAGCAGAAACCTGTCACAGTATTTTCATCCATCCACATTTAGGCAGGGGATAGCAGGTACCAACAGCGTCTCTGGCTGCAACCACAAACGGACACCATGAACATTTGAATCTCCAAAACTCCCCTTGAGGTGAGTTTTGGAGGTTTAAATGTTTTGACATACTTTTATTAATTTCTGCAGGATGCTTACTACCATTATTATCTTTTATCACAATGAGACTTTCAGATCATTACCAAAGAATGATCTCACCTTTAAAGTAATACACATTTTACAGACAAAAGGCACAAAAACTTGTTGACAAGAGAAGTTATTCACGCTCTCATGTGACTATTTTTACAATTATCAAATGTCCATTGCTGCTCAATGGTGCTTGTACTTGCTATTTAGTATTTAGTATTTGATTAGCTGAAGTAAAAGAAACTTAACTAGCTTGAAAACGTTTTGTTTGCAAAGCTCAGTATTTTGTAATTGCAAGAAATATATTAAAATATATTCATTTTCCTCAAAATCAACCTTGTGTTATGTAGTGAAATTAATTGAATTTGGACACTTCTATTACCCTGCCTTCTAATTTCATAAAATACTTTGCTTGTTTGTCTGAACTGCTGATGCGGGCCCACTTTGTCCCACTTAAGCAAACTTTGCTTGGTTTTTCGCAAAAAACATTTTTTGCTGTTATGCTTTTTAAGACTTAAACTGACATTATGAATTCAATAAAATAAATAGTTAAAAGTTAATAGTCAGCAGAGGCGCTATTTTGCAGCTCGAAAACACTGGATTTTTTGGGGTCATCAACTTTGGTTTGAAAAATCGCATTTTGGGGAGTAAAATGGGCTTTGCGCTTCAGAGTGAATTTCAACAGATGATTAATCTTCAAATCTAGTATTACAAAGTTGTTGAATTTCATCTAAGCCGTTAACAGCTTATTTTGAAAATGTGTGACTGTAAATTTGTGGGAAAAAAAAATGTAAATTGGGCCATTTTAGTCAAAGATTTCATTGAAGTATTTCAGTCTCATCCAATTTTTGGTTTGTATCACACTCTATACCATTTTTGGTTTGTATCACACTCTATACCATTTTTGGTTTGTATCACACTCTATACCATTTGAAAGGCTGTAGGCCTATCATAGGCAACATCATAGGCAAGTAACATGCCAAATATTTATGAAACAAGAAAAGTCGTGCCTGCTCAACACAAATGCCCTGCAAGTCAATCTGTTTTTCCCCCCACAGTAGTATGGTAGGAGTCTACTTCACTCAACTTACCCGTAGTGCCACTACTAATGTATTTTCCCTAACCGACAGGTTTAAATCACTAAGAGTTTTTAATATATATAAATATATATATACGCAACAGCGCCCTCTCTGGTCCCACCCACAATGCCCCGCCGCCTGGCCACCACGTTATCTTCCTCTTTTCTCGAAAGCCACCCAGAGGTACCTCCAGAGGATCGAGCTATCAAGGGGAGGAGGGAGGGATGCTCTACGGGTAAGTATTCGTTCGTAGACTCCTACCACACTACTGTGGGGGGGGGGGGGGGGGGGAGTCTACATCACTCAACTTACCCCTAAAGTCACTACTAATGCATCGACTCGCACCGTGAGAAGGTGGAGGGACGCGAGATGCTGTGGCAGAAGAACGAAACTACCCATAAAAAATGGGAGAAAGACTTGTGGTAAAAAAAAATTACAAGCCTAGAGTATATAGATTACACAATACCGGTTATACTCACTGTATGTCTAAGGCCTGCGGGTCTATTGGCCCTCGGCCGGCTTGTCCTCTCAGTTGGCAGGGGGGCCTTGGCGCTGCCAGCATCGCTCTCCCCGTCCTTCCATTTTGTCTGAGGACATCTTTCAAATAACAGGATGTAAAGGTGCTCGACGTCTTCCAGCATGCTGCCTGGATAATGTCGTTGATGGCACACCCTTGAAGAATGCCCACGACGCTACCATACCCCAAACTTCATGAGCATGTGCTGGGGTCTCAAGGGGTTGAAGCTGCCTTGATTGCCTGCACTACCCAGCGGGCGATCGTGTCTTTCTTGATTGCCTGCACTACCCAGCGGGCGATCGTGTCTTTTGAGGCCGCTCGATGTGGGAGAATGGAAGTAATGAGAAGCTACTTACATTCTCCCTGCAGATGTTTTGTGCGGTTTAAGTACACTTAAGCGTCCGTACTGGGCACCAGAGTTTATCTTCTGGGATGGAAGACACGGACTTTAGATCTGGCACAAAAATGTCTGGCAGGTGAAAAGATGGTGACTGATTCTTTGTCAGAAAACCCATCCTGGGAATCAGTCGCACCCCTCCCTGTTCCCAACGTATGTGCCCGGGATCAATCGTCAGCGACTGGAGTTCACTCCGTCGGCAGGTGGTGGCTACAGCTTGAAGAAAAGCTACTTTGATCAATGCCTTGGTGAGAGGAACCTGACCCAGAGGCTCGAAGGGAGGCTTCGTTAATGCTTCTAGAACCTGTGAGAGGTCCCATGAGGGAACTAACTTCTGAGGTAGGCGGGTGCTCGACAAACATGCCCCGGACCAGCTGGAACAGGGCTTAGTTGCCCAACACCGTGGAACCTACGGGTCCCACGAGAGGGGGCCGTCTTAACTGTATGGAGTCATTTGCACCAACCTCCAAAATGAGAGGTCGGCGGCCTGGCCATCTGGGCCATCGGCTGTTGTGGTTTGCGGGCTTGGCATTACGGATCCCGCCTTTTAAAACTCAACCCGAGTGAGCCTTCTGTTCACTCGGGTTGGAAAACATCCTTTTCAGAAAGAAGGCCTGGGAGATTAAGATTCTTATCACCGCTAATCCTATTATAATCATCTTGGGAAGGTGGACAGTAGCCCTGCCTAAGGAATTCAGTCATATTTTGTAAAGCAAAGTTTCACAATCTGAGTAAAAAACATCGTTAAAATAATATTCTGCGAAAACTGTTACCTTATTTTCTTTTTTGAACCGTGAAAAATAACCCCAAAACGGCCGAGAACGATCTTTTACCTGGAGTTTGTTTTGATGTCCGGTGCAAGTCTTCCGTGCGCATTGATAACTATCGGCTTTAACTGTAGTCCGTCTAGCTAACCTAGGACCTTGGTTAATTTAGAAGTGTTACCAACTGTTGGTAGACTTCAAACTTTATAGTAAAAATACACGAAAACAATTAATTTCCACGCTAAATACTAAATAGCCGTTCCGCAGTCGGAGGTAGTCGTCATGTCGCAGTAAAATTGTACCTGAAGTTCTGAAGGGACTTTTTACTGACACCCGTTGCATTGGTCAACGAACCGATCATTTAATCCAGTGAGACAGCAATCAATAAGGGGTTTATCCAGCTTTCCTCCATCTTTTACAGTCACTGAACAAGTATTTTTTGCTCGGATCGTGCTTGCCATTCATTGTGATTTGGATCCACCAAACTTTGACAGAACGCTGAATCTTGCACTTGATCACATGCGACATAGCATTTTGTTTACATCATCAAGTATCAGACTATTTCGTTTACATTGCGTATTACACTTCCCGTCTAGCACACAACCCCAGAGCCGCCGGTATTGCATACCCACTGATCTACCGAACGGTCCACATGGGCTGTTCTCTCTATTAAGCACAGCCCCATGCGCTGTGTGTATTTGATATCGAAACATGAGGGAGGCACAGAGTTACATGTAGCTAGCTCTTACAATGGAGCATAGCTCCATGCTCTCTGTGCCGTGCGCTGCCGGCGGCCGGCCCGCGAAGCACTCTGTATCCATCGGACCATGATCGACCAACGCAATGCGTGATCGAAACGTAACACGATGTTTAGGGTTTTTTTTCATGAGCTTTTTCTCAATAAAAAGTCGACTAATTATTTTAAATAATCTGACCAAAGTTGGAATATTCGAAGCCGGGACAAAAAAAAAATAAAAAAATGAATGGATTTTCCAATTTTAATTGTTTTCGTTTTTTCAACAAAACGCGTCGCCGCAATCCGTAAACCAACTAATAAAATTGGAACGGCCTAACAGGGAGGTCTAGAAACCATGTTAAAACAATAGTGCACTTTATGTGTACATGAAAATGCATTGAAATAGTTCCGGCAATAATGAAGCTGGGTGAGTGAATGTTTATTTACTGGATTAGGGGGATTATCTCAGTGGGGAAGAGGAAGTTTGTTTACTTAAAGACTCCCCACAGAGGTTGAAAAGGATGTGTGAAAACTGCCAAGATTTTTAAAGGGCCGGATCCGTCATGGAAGGGGGCTCGTGCTTCACGGGTCGCTGTCTCATCCTCACTGGCCACGAAACGCTTGGGGGATACGAAACCCTGTTCTAGATGTCTGGGGTTTGTTCCCACATTGTGGTGTCTTGGGTTGGCGGAGGTTGATCTTTTCCATGGCATCAGGGTGTTTTGCCTCTTCCTCCATGGCCTCCTGGAATTTATTGTTGAAGAGGTCGGTTTCCGAGTAGAGGGAGCATCACCAGGTGCTTTCGAGCTCCCTCGGTCGAGAGGAAGAGAGCATCCAGGACGTTGCTATGTCGCCATAACTGAGATCCGGGCAAACTGACCTTGAAGGGAACGCAAGCCCTCCTCGAGGCAGTTGAACCCTGCTGTTAACATATCGGCGGGGATCGTCGAGTCTTCCCAGGAGCCGCTGACAAGATATTCTGTTAGGAGAAGAAGAAAGGATGTCCCCCACATCCCGTGTCGGGAGGATGCGTCGACCTTACATAAGGCTTCTTCCGTCTTGAAACGAACCTTGTCGACAAAGGTGCCCTTCGGGGCAGTAGCAGCTCCATCGGCCACCAGCTTGTCATTTACGGAGTCGGAAATCGCTGGTACCGTAAAGAAGTTTTCAAAGTCTGGTTGTGGAAAATGGTAGTATGAGTTGGCACGTGCCGCTGTAAGTTTCCAGGGAGTGCCTCGGCAATGGACTTAATGCCATCTGCACAGACGGAGTCAAAAGGTAGGATTGGGAAGACTGAACGGGGGGGCTCTTTTGGACCCGTGCGTCTCTTGAAAGTCTGGCGTGCTGGGCGGTCATGCCCCGGTGGTGTGCTCTCCTCTGCCGGTAGATTGAGTACACGGACCATGTCCTGCTGGACCAGGCGTAACTGGGTTTCAAAGACCAAGAGTCAGCGCACGTCCGGTGTACCTCCGACAGGGATAAATAATCCTCACTGGCACGAGTGGTGCAGGAGGTAACCTGTGGATTGTCGCGTGTCTCCTCACATGAATTATCGCTTGTCCTGGTACACACGTTATCGCATACATCTGTACACACCATATCGCATGACCCCAGGTTAACGGGTGTCTCCTCAACCCGGTTCTTGTGTGTAGTTCGTATTGACTCGCGAGGAGGGGTCCGGATTTGTTGATGACTACACTGTACATAGTTGAGTTACCATGGTGATTGAGTCGTTGTCAAACTCGTCGAATCCTCCCGAAGGGTGCACACTGATGCTTGGTGCAGCGGGTGGAGTTCTGCTCTGGGTCTGGGGAAGACTCAGCTGATCACCCCGTAGCCAGCCCTGGACCACGCTCGGATAGGTGTGGGCTCCCGCTACAGGAGGTGCGATGCTGGGAAGACTCTGAGCGAGTCCAGATGGAGCGGAAAGCCGCCATAAAGTCGGCCTGGGACACGGAGTCCTCGTGCCGGCTCAGTTTCCCACTACGGCCGGGTGACTTTCCCGAAGAAGAGCCCGGAGCAGAACGGGTGCTCGTTTTCTTCTTTTTCTACTTGCCGTAGTATGGGATCTGTCAGCCGAGAAGGGTGAAGGCAGGGGGGAACCAAGCCCCATCGCCATGATGCCTCCGGCTCGAACCCCTGATGAAGGAACTATCGGACCCGGGGAGTTCACGTTAATGGCCGATCCGTTCGAGCCACAACTTTTCCATAGAGAAATCTCGAAAATCCACTCAAAAATACTCAAAAAACACTTCTAAAAAACACTTAAAAAATAGCTACTATTAGCAAAAAACACACAAGTAACTCTACACTGAAAAAAATGTTTATTCAAACGTTAAACTCTTATACGAATACTCAACACTCTTAGAGCTGTAAAAACCACGTCTACGTTGGGTCGGCACTAAGAGAAAAGAGGAAGATACTGTGGCGGCCAGGCCGCGGGGCATTGAGGGTGGGACCAGAGAGGGCGCTGTTGCGTATATATATATATATATTAAAAACTCTTAGTGATTTAAACCTGTCGGTTAGGGAAAATGCATTAGTAGTGGCACTACGGGTAAGTTGAGTGAAGTAGACTAGAGAAATTATGCTGAGTCCTTCTTGAATTATCGCTCTCACAACTTTTCTTTTGTTTTAGCCATAATAACCATGACATTTGACTTATGGGAGTTCCAAAAACAAAAGACTTCTGAGGGATCCCACAACAAATCCACTAACCAAGTTTTAAGTTGATATGCCAAGTCCTTCTTGAGTTATCACTTGGAAATCACACACACTCCCTTACATACATGTATGGCAGTTACAGGGTTCATCCCTTGTTCTTTTATTCCCTTTTCTGAAGAAATCCTCTGTGGGGTACCACTAGGACAAAGAAAACCTTGTGGGGTAGCACTAGGACAAAGAAAACCTTGTGGGGTAGCACTAGGACAAAGAAAACCTTGTGGGGTAGCACTAGGACAAAGAAAACCTTGTGGGGTAGCACTAGGACAAAGAAAACCTTGTGGGGTAGCACTAGGACAAAGAAAACCTTGTGGGGTAGCATTGTTCCATTGTTAAAAGTACCCCATAAGTTGGCATGTGTAAGCAGGAAAGCTTACATGGTTGTCCAGATGATTAAGAAAGAGGTCTACATGTATGTGGGGGAAACTACATACATGTTACAAAGATGGTCTGAACCACTGCCTGATGCAAGGTCCAATCCATTGGAATGACTTTGCCCCTGGAAAGGTGTTAGCCTTCCAGGCCAGATTGAATATCAGAGACACTTTGCAAAGAAGGTCCCATATTTGTATGCAAAGAGGTAAAGACCAAGGTGTGTGTGAGATTCACAACTCAGCAAGTTTCCTTTATTGAGTTGTATAGGCCTACTACATGTATAAGCAAATCACCAAAGTAGACAAAGATTGCACATGGCATTGTCCAAGCGCAGTTGTGAAATATTTTCAAAGCCACTCAATGCCCCCTGACAGGGCTGGCTAGACAATCAGGACTATGTGCAGGGCCACCATTATGAACCGTCAAGGTTGTACAAGATTCAAGATAGGTTGCCATTCCCGATGTTCTTCTTTCAGGTGAGAAAACGTTTGTGATTAGCGGTCACCTGATCAACACATTTGAGTCAGAATAAAATATCTTTCACACACAAACATCAGAGATACATAGATAAAATCTCATAAAAGGATTATTTTCATGTGAAAAAATGGTTTGATAGTCTTAATATTTGATAGAATTGATGCACCAGCAATCTTTCACAACAGACATGCATGCACCAAACTAATGGCACCACATTGTAGATGTGTGGTACATGTACAGTACATGCAACACAGTGTACAGTCTCCCTTCGGCTGTCCACACATCACACAACACATAGTGTCCACAGTACTTTAACAGCAGGTCCAAAGTACATGTACAAGCCAACCAGCAGTCAGCACACTGTGCACAGCTTTTGAAAATTATCAATTTTAGTATTTCGGGACAAAAGGCAAAGAAATATGGAGGTTCTAATTTCTTGCATGGTAAATTGTAAACAGAGGGTGCTATACAGATGCTACATCTCTCCCCTTTTCGAGATTTGAATCTTAAATTCATGAGTGATCCCTGGCTACACAGCAGTTGAAGTTTGTATGTCTTCTGACTGGCACCCCAAACAGAAAGGCTGACAAAATTAGGGAGACTGACAACATAGGGCTAGCTCAGTTGGTAGAGCGCCAGCACGTTAATCCGGAGGTTGTTGGTGCAAGTCGTATTCGAAAATCATGGTGCACATACTCTTGAATTACGGTGTCCCAGATAAGATTGTCAAAGCCATCACTATGTATGACAACTCATGAATCAAGCTTTGTGCAAAACACAGATGGCCAAACATAGGAGTTCCTATCAATGGCAGGAATCCTTTAGGGGACACACTAGCTCCGTTCCTCTTTGTGATTGTGGTGGCTCTCAGGCAAAGTCTTGACCTCTATGTTGCCGATAGTAAGGACTTCCTGATATGCAAAGCTTTGAATGCCTGTAACAAGCTTCACAACCTGGCAATGAAATATAGCAATGTCAACAAAACTGGCCTTCTTCATAGTCTGTGTAGAAATATACTTCAATATGGAGCTGAAACCTCGACCATGAAAAAATAGCTTCAAGATCGTCTTGATGGTCAAAACACCAGGCTTCTTTTGAGGGTGCAGAACATCTCATGGCGTGAGCATAAGACCCAAAAACAGATTTACAGAGACATTCCACCTATCTCTGTTACTGTTGCTCATTGCAGAGTCTGCTTTGCTGGCCACTGCTATCGTGCTAAAGACCAGGTCATACATGTACCTGATCGATGTGTTAAAATACTGTACAATTCTGTGTCCTAATAGAGGACTAAGACCTTTCAACTACATTGACGTGATTGACAGAGACACAGAATCTGAAATTTAGGACCTTCCACATGTCATGCTAAGTTGACAATAATTGTATGTTACCATAAGACGGACACAAATAATATTCACTTGACACAGAAGTAAATTCAAGCTGAATTCTTATTCAACAATTGGGTGGTATTTACAATATTTACAAATAATCAGAATTGAAATTAATATGGTGGCTTCCTTAATTTGGGTTGCCAGTAAATATAGGTTGTAACTCTAACACTAACGGGAACTTCTGGTAAATAATTTAGCTTATATATCTATAATTAAGTGTTCTTCAATAAACTTTCGTCAGATTCCGTAGGTTTCCTCCTTGGAATTACATTTGTTATATGGCATATTCTTCAAAATATGGACCATTTTACAACCTCAAATGTCATTTTTCAAAAAAATCTTTTTGACCTTGTAAGATATTTTAAATAATTGTATACATATTTAAGTTTACCAAAATGTTCATGTAAGGTAGTTCAGTTAGTTTTCATCTTGCAGTGGTCATTTTAAAAAGTAGAGTCTCCAGCAGTGAAACATGTGGTTATTTATATTTAGTTCAAAGATAGCACAAGGAACATTCATTCTTTTCTATGGTGAGGCCCAACTGATGTAGTTTCAAATAAAAATTAAAAAAACTCAACAAAACATCACACACAGAAAATATAAGCCTGACAGAAGAGAGCATAACATTGATGGAAAAACTAAGCAAATATTGTCTGTTATTAATTTATTTCTGGCACAACACTACCGTAATTTCTCTTCAATATTTGCAGCCTCTCATACCTAAAATCTAAAAAAAAAAAAAAATTTGTCAAGCTTCCATAAAGTTTCGAACGTCATTTTTGACGGAAAAAATGACGTTCGAGAAAAAAAATGACGGCATTTGCACGACGTTCGAGAAAATTGACGGAATTTATTACAAATGACGTTCGGGACTTTATTACCTTCGCGCAATCCACATCAAGCGTACTTGAACATAAGTTGATTTAGTTTCCAAAAACTAGCGTTCGGAAGGAAGTATTTCCGTTGTTAATCATCTCAGATACATTTTGGTTTTTCATCTGGAGCTGTCCGATGGATTCTCGAACGTCAGTAAGTATGAGCGTGATTTAATTGACGGATTTATTTTGCACACGTATTAACAGAAAACAAAACATGTGTGAGTCGAACTTACCCCCTCTGTTGACTTAACTGGCCTAACTGCAATTGAGGACAATAGAGGGGTAAGTCAAGTCAAGGGTTAATTTACAGGCCGATCGGTAAGTTCTCGAACGTCACGTAAAAAAATTGACGGACGCTGAAAAAATGTCGGCGCTGCAAATTTGAAAAAGGGATTACTCTTATTGTTGACCAGGTATCGTAGTAGTCATTGTTTCAAAATAATAATTATTTAAACGTGTTCTCATCATATTTGTTTCGAATTTATTGAATGTTTGAAACTTTGGTTAATTGACATGTTTTTTATTGTTGAAATTTGTGAGGGAAAAAAATGACGCGAATTTTTTTTTTTTTTTTTTTTTTTTCAAAGTTAAAGTATTTGGCATCAGCCCCCACAACCTGAGCATGCAAAAGAAAATATGTACCTCAGCAAATATAAAAATGTGATCATTTAAATACCTCTACATCTACAGTGGTAGTTGAAGTCCGTCAAAAATGCTGACGTTCGAGACTCCAAACCTTTTACCTCGATTTACATGTAGTTGAAAGACATCGGTTGTCAATATTGTGTATGATAACATGTCAGGTACCTCCTAGTTAATTACACTATATAAAAATAAAAATTAGCTTTCACTTATGAAAATATAAGGGTCCAATTTTCAAGCTTGCAAATGGTGCATATTTTGAATAATATGCCATATACTGACGGTCACTTTCTCTTGACCGTGTACTGGCTTTCAGAACTTACAATAGAATATAATAATGCACTGTTTCTTACGATTGTGTGAATTTCTCAAGCCTTCAGGCAAACATACACTAAATAAATATTCCTAATGCTGAAATGCTGCCGATTTGGCTTCAAGCATTAAGTCGCAATAATTTAAATCAAATATACTACATTATGTCGTTCAACCTTTCCCGGAGGACCTCCGTCTTGAGGGTGAACCTCGTCCAACGACTGACAACTGTCCCTGTCCCTGCCGTGGTCGTCTCTACGATCCGGTCAGAATTTGGCACTGAGGGAGTCGTCGTATCCAGGGGTTAAATGGTCATCTATAAATGAAATTAACCAAATCATCTAATACAAGGTTTTTCAAAACCAATGCACATCAATCAAATACATCGTTTATGATAAACAATTTCGTTGGCGTTTCCATCACATATGAACATTTAGGTTCTTGAGGGAGTTATCCCTATCACTGTTACTATAAGTAAAATGAACCAGATCATCTAACAGTTGAGTTATCAATTATAAACAGCGATAACTAATTTCGCAACTATACTTCGTACAACTCTAGACGTTTCCATTACTTCTGGGCATTTAGCATTTTGAGGGATTTGTCCCTAACATTCTAAAGCATACATTTTATCAAACTATTTTTAGTTTTTAACTTTCGTAAAAAGTAATAAACTTACGGTAATTGGAGGGGAGATTGGCCTCAGGCTGGCGTTGCCGTAGAGATTGGTTAACATCTGACGTGGTTTCACTATAAGTGGCTCTCGGCCGTAACTTTGGTTGGCCGGCCGAATACCTATACGGTGGCTGTCCACTCGCCTGTTGGGTATGGTTGGCAACCTACATGTGTACACTTCTGTTCGATCCTTAATCGAACTCACAAGGCACGTCCTCTCTCTCTCAAGCTCACATTGCTTTTAACATTCACAACTTATTTCCACACTCCACATTAACTCTGTTTTACTCATTAATGTGACCATGAACAAACACAAAAGCCTTAGCCTAAAAAATGACCATTACCATTACCAAAGTTATGGGTGACGCGCGAGTAACTATGCATAACTAAAAGTAGGTTAAACGGGGCGTTTCCTGCGCACTCGAATCTGGAGACATAGAAAGGAAATTGCGGGATCTCGCGAAAGAATATGTTAACTATTTGCAAACCGCCGGTTTGCGGAATTTAAAATATGTCAGATCAAAAGAAAAAGAACATTAATGAATTTTAAGGAATACCAATGAATTGACTCTGACACCACACATGATGTAAAGACTCCTGGCATGATGTTGTGAACAGGATCTTGGTTAAAACCGCTATTAAAATGATGACGATGATGGTTCAAATCCCGCTCGTATAGTCAATTTTTTTTTGTTCAACCACAAATTATTTAAAATTTACTGAATCAGTTTCCCGTGTGGTTTATGACTTGGTATTTTGATTTTTTAGCAAGGGGCTACAAAGAAATAGGCTTCTTGGGGATCCCGAGACCAATCCAAAAACCAAGTTTGGAGTTGATATGACAAGTACACTTCTCGAGGTATTGCTCAGACAACATTTCTTTTGTTTTAGCCATAATGACCTTGACATTTGGCCTAGGGTTCAAAAGCAATGCTTCTTGGGGATTCCGAGACCAATCCACAAACCAAGTTTGCAGTTAATATGCAAAGTCCTTCTCGAGTTATCGCTCCAACAACATTTTTTGTTTTAGCCAGAATGACCTTGACATTTGGCCTCGGGTCCAAAAGCAATAGGCTTCTTTTAGGGATCCCGAGACCAATCCAAAAACCTGGAGCTTCTGGGGGGGGGGGGGGGGGGGGGGGATCACAGGACCAATCCACACACCAAGTTTTGAGTTGGCATTTGAGTCCTTTTTGATTTATTATTTGCACGCACGCACCCAAGTGTGTAAATACCGGCAATCGTGGACCCTCCTTTGTTCAACTCTTTGTGATAGCAACCGTGGACCACAATGCTTTCCTTTGTGATAGCAACCGTGGACCTATTGTCCCTTTTGTTATAGGTCCACGGTTTGAATGTGGATACCTACCCACCCACCCGCACGCACGCACGCACCCACCCACGTGTGTAAATACCGGCAATCGTGGACCCTCCTTTGTTCAACTCTTTGTGATAGCAACCGTGGACCACAATGCTTTCCTTTGTGATAGCAACCGTGGACCTATTGTCCCTTTTGTTATAGGTCCCCGGTTTGAATGTGGATACCTACCCACCCACGCACACACACAAATGTTTGTGAATCCTGCTAATCGAGGACTTCTCTTTGTTCTCCCATTGTTTGGACTTAGTTTTTTTTTTAGCGACGTCCCCATTGCTTGTGTACACAAAAACGAAGCGAGCACGTCCTCGCTGTCAAACACCCGGATCCCTTTTTCAAAGTCCTCGGTTTCAACAGAGGCTGGCTACAGACCTACGGTGGGAAAGAGGTTGTAACGTTTATCCCAACTCTTCACCAACAAGATAGAAAAAATATTTCTGCACTCTATCTGATAAAGATAAATGACAGGCTCCTTCTTAAAAAAGGGTTTACAATGGGCTATTACAATGGGTAATTGCTGCAGCACTGGCTGGAGTGTACCAAGGTTGAGAATGGGTAGGTAAGGGGATGTAAATTGACATACCAAGGTTACTCGATTGAAACATATTGACTGCTGCCAAATCAGGACCAAGTTTTAGAATCAATAACCAGGGCACATCAGCACAACCAAATAATGAAAACCATCCAAGTCAGCTTTACCAAACTGAAAAACAGTACAGTAAAAAAGGCTGGAATGTAGTTGCCACAGAAGAATATGACACTGAAACAGAGACAATTGAGTGATCTAAGTTACCCATTGGAGGCAATTAGACCTTAGCAACGCAGTCATCTGGGTTAGAACCAAGAAGAGGTCCAGCAGGTACAGTGATGATTAAAGGTAGTTATCCAAACGAGGAACGGGTACCCGCGTGTCACTCGGGAATACTCGTTACCGAATCAAAATTTCTACGAGCGATTACGAGCGATTACGAGCGATTTCGAGCGATCTCGAGCGATTGCGAGCGGGAGCGGGTTCTTCGGGGAGTACTCCCTTTACCATGTTGAACGAGGGCTTACGAGGAGTGCTCATGCGTAAACAATGACCTACAGAGAATTCTTCAGTGATACCCATTTGCCGATTGCGTTGAACTGAGTGAAGTAGTTATTGTGTAATATGGTCCGATGTCTTGTGCCGACCACACAAAGCACAGCTGTCTTATGCCGACCACACACAGCACAGAAAATCCTTTGCGGTACAACAATTAGTTCTTCTTATCCCTGTTGTCGGCATTTGGTTGATTATAAATTTAAAGCTTCTTTTGCTAGAACTAATGCTTTTAAACACTCCTTTTTTATAAATTTCTCGTACACATGGGTTTTTAGAGTACTTAAAAAGAGTGCCACATATAGAGTAAGGGTATTTCAAAGAGTGGTAAATAGTAATTTTGCCGTTCTGGAACTTTTGCATATTAGATAATTATGAATATATAATAGGTTGAAGTGTCCAAAAACCTTATTAAAACATTGCCGGTGTGGAACCTTTTCCCTTAATCTAACAATTAATCTACCGACACAATGGGAACATGTGGGGGGGGGGGGGCGGATGGAGACACAAAGTTTAAGGGCATGGTTTTAAGAAAAGGTAGCGAGTCTTTATTCTTGCTTATTTCTTTTCAATCCGATTGTTTAAATTATGCTTCTGCATGACACAAATGATACTCTGGTAGAGATTCGCATATAAGAAGAAACCTCAACATTTCAGTAAGTTTGTTTTTGTTTGCTTATTATTTTATGTAGCTCAGCTTTTACCATCGTTGACCATGGAGGGAGGTAGAAAATGCGTTGACAAAAATGTTATTCTATGACTTTGTGAAGTTTCAGATTGTAAAGGCCGACCGTACTGGTAAAATCCCGATTTAAAATCTTAAGTGCTCGTGAATCAAGAATTTGACATTACCCAAGTCAAGGTGGTAAAACAGCATATTATATAAGTCATCGTTTTCAATTGGTCACTACCTCTCTTACATGATCTGTGAACCCCCCAAAAGAAAGGGGGAAAGAAAGAAAAAAGAAATGTAATGCAAATGCCCAGGCAGGATGATTGACAGCTTTGTTGTTCGCCAACTAAGCCTTATCTTTTAATCCCTTAAACTTGTAATACAGTTTTCACTTTGTATGCCGCCATCCGATGGGGAGTGGCTAGGAGGGAGCAGCCCTCAGCCATTATTTGTAGTTGCTATAATAATTCTTAGCCTTCAATAATATGAGCAGGGCCAGCACTGATAACCCATTATCAAAGTAATAAACATACTTTTAAACACAACTTTATTGAATAAAACAAATACCACCTTGAATTATGATTTTACGTAAAAAATACTTACCTCTTCCCTCTCTCTTTTTTTTTTGTGTCTCTCTCTTTTAACTTGGATGACGGAATCACCATATATTTGCCGCCCCAAAATGCAACATTCAATCACTTTTCGGAAGAAAATTAGCAACAACTACCACTGCATAATGCCAAGGTGGACTTGTTGAGTAACATTTTTTAAATTAAAAAGTCAGTACTCCGTTTATTTTTTTTATTTATTTTTTTATTCCATATTCCCCAACTACACCTCGCAAAGTAGCATTGCAACTGTCTTGTTACCATCCAGGTTTGCTTTTCACAGAAAAAAAAATCCACAAAGGACCAGCACTCCAGGTTATTGTACAGCAGTTACTTAGCCTTTGACCTAGTTACCACTAATATTGGTGAAATGTGCCATTTATGTATAAACGATAAATAGAGACAAATATGGGCTAATTTCTTTCAAAGGTATTTTTGCTATAATTCATTTCATTTAGCCACAAGGGTCTATATCTATTGGTTTGGGTGATTTAAAAGTGATTGTGTCCTCCACAAAATATATTACAAGCTCATACCAAACTGACACTCAAAATGTCTGCGATACACTGGTGAACGCAGCAAACGGACAGTGTGCTTGCTTCAGTTAGCGCACAGGGACGGCTTCCAGATTGAAAGAGCGATACGGGAGGAAAAAAAATACACCTTTTTGTGATTGAAATATGACAAGGTTTGAAAATAATAATTATTCTACTCGTTCGAAAAAACATTAAATTAATGTTGTAATTCAAAATGTCACCTGTTACAATAAGCCGAAACGATGGTTGGGTAAAATTTGTCTTTTATGTGGAAATGGTTACAGAAGTGGTCCTGAGTAATATCATAATGTCTTCAATTGATGCATAACTTATTTCAAACTTTCCTTTGTTTTTTACTTGCTTGAGCTTGGAATGGAGATTATTTCTTATTTTTTAATGTTTGCTTAGGGCATACATTGACGTTCATTACATGTTTGAGCCTCAATTAGTCAGCAATAATCATTTTGTTTATTCCCTTGGAATTTATTCTTGTTAACTTTTCTGTTTTCCTCGAAGTGGATCCCCGATGTTTTTACGTCCTAAAAAACCCATGTCTGGCCATGTCTATTAAATTTACCCCCGATAGATTTACCAAAAGTGATTGACACTTCGGTTGTACCACGTTCAAACGAACCGTCCAACATGGTACAGCTTCGAAGAAACGTTATTCCTTTGTGGTGCCGCTTGAGTTTGTAACAAGCCTTTCAAACAAACCAGCCGCCGTCGTCCAAGTAAAGACGCCATTGGTCAATTTCAGTGGATCGCACTTCCGTCATTGGTTACACCGCTTAATACTGAAATAAATGCTCAAGGCAAAGGCGCGTCAGCGCAACGTTGACAAATTTCTTGCGCTGCCTAGCAACAGTGTTGCCATGCCACGGGAGTC
Source organism: Leptasterias polaris (assembly GCA_037783415.1). Lineage (NCBI taxonomy): Eukaryota > Metazoa > Echinodermata > Asteroidea > Forcipulatida > Asteriidae > Leptasterias > Leptasterias polaris. Next base: position 281,946 of record JAZGTN010000063.1, on the reverse strand, counting down.
GTTTGTGACTGGCTTTCGTTTCAAAGCCTGTGCTATTTAATCCCCATTAATCAACTAAGTTGTTCAGTATACTGCGGCTTGAGAACAAACTTAAACATGCCAGATACATGCGTGGATGCGTGGGGGTAAAAAATAAAACACTTTTCCTTAAAAACAAATCGTATGGGCCTCTTTTAGGATTCTGTTACTTAAATGTCTGTTTGTTTATTAACATGCCATTAAAAACAAATTGTTTCAAACCCTCTAAAAAGGGTTTTTGAATGAGTGTTTGTTCATCAACAAAATGGGAATATATCTACTTGTGATATCAAGAAAACAAAATTAAAGCAAATTATTTTGATGTTATTAAAATTTTCATAGGATTTTCTGGTTCATATCCCCTTGATTTGTTTTTTTTAAAAAGCAAACAACAAATATACAATTTGTTAGGTGTTCGGGCACTCCGCCCGGAACACCTCTTGTTTTTGTTCCGTTTTTTTTTTCTTCTTACTTTTTAGGTGTTCGGAGCGGAGCGTAGCTCCGAACACCTCTTCTTATTGTTCGTTTTTTTTTTTTTTTTACTTCTTCTTCTCGCCGTCGATTGTCCGGCAACAAAAGCACACTTCCCAAGCTCATATAAACTTGAAATTTCTACCATAGTTAGATAACCATTAGGAGACGAAACCGTTTCATTTACGTCATGATGACGTCATCAGGTGTCAAGTTACAAGGTTTTTAAAATTAAAAATTAAAAATCCATATCAAATCAAGATGAAGAGATCGTTAGTTACTTTTTGCGGGATTATATAGAGGTAATATGGGTCTTCATTTTTTATTGTGTGCGTGACCTGACCCCTACTTCCGGTCGAAACAGGAAGAAACAGGAAGTGCCTTGTAATTTAAAAGTGGCACACTTTTTGAAGTTTTGTTTAACGGTGTTATAGTCGAGCAAGAGTCTGGTTTAAAAAAATAAGACAAGTGACGTCATAAAAGTCAAGAGCGCCCTCTAGCGGCAGGTTGAAAACAATTAAAAATACACTTTTACTAGATGTCTGTGGCGAAGTTTATGATAATCGTTTCTAAATTGGTATACATGATGACCTTCATGCAGACAACATATGTGTGAAGTTTTAGATTGATGACGTCATCATGTGTCACGTGGTATCGCCTTAAAGGTTTACTTTTTGAAGCCGTGTATTTACAAAACCACAAGTTTGACTGAGTTGAAACTTGGCATGTTGAAAGACAGTGATATTGACTATGTAAATCTAAAGAAACAACATGATGACGTCATTCCTTTTTTTTATACAAATATTTGAAATATTGACCAATTATTACGTGTATTTATTGACCCGCTGTCAAACCACGGGCTACACACACACTACGCGTACTAAACCAGTTTACTGTTTTTTATCACGTAGTGTGTGTGTATACGTTGAGCAAATCATCCGCAAGGTTCAAAGTCCATCAAACATGCTTGTGGTCTAGTCTCTGTTCAAGGTTCGCGCAACCTGCTTTTGACAATACGCTTTGTTAGTCTCTAAAACAGCCGTCCATGCAAACCTCGTTAACAAACAAATGCTATGCTTTTGATCGTGTGCTTTTTAACCAAAAGTTGAACATTTCATGAATTCATATCTCGTCGTCTTCTTTTCCCTCAAGATTGTCCAATAAAAAAAGACACATCCTAAGCTCGCATAAACTTTAATCTTCACACATAGTTAGATATGCATAGGTAGATGACACCGCTGCAGTGATATCATCATGACTTCATCGGATGTCAAATTACAAGGTTTTTAAATATTAATTGTGTAATGTTTGAAATTCCATATCAAATCACGGACATGAGACCGTAGGTTGCTTTTTGCGGGATTATACCAAATTAATTTAGGTCTTATTTTTGTATTGTGTGTGTGACATTACGTTACCTCTACTTCCGGTCGAAACAGGAAGTGCCTTGTTATACTTCAGTTTTTGACCGATTAATATTGTTCTCTCCCGTGCAAATAAGACTGAGAAAAGAAGGGAAATACTCAGGTCCAATTTTGTCGATAAATAACGACTTTTTAATTGTTGCATTCGTATACACAGGAAGTGTGGCAGCTTTATTTATTATTTTGAATAACATCTTTAGGATTGTAATCAAGTGGATAATCATTCAAAAATATTGGGTTTTGATTCCAAAGCGACTACCATGGAAACTAGCATGCAGATCGATGCCCGCGCCCGTCAAACACTTGATTCTTATGTTCTATCATTCTAAACATGTAAGCATTGTTGTGAAAAAAATCGTACACGATTATTTCATAATTGTTATGTGATCATTATAAAAACAAGTAAAGGGAACCAGCCGATCATATCAAGAAACATTATCCTTCCATCCAATGGCCGTCCAAACACCAATTAAGTAAATAAACTCGCAATTCAAAAGTCAACTCTAGCGGGCGCTACATACATTTTGGGATTAGTGGATTAATGTAAACTCGGGACATAGTTAGGTCACTGTGCTGCTTCAGTTCTATGCGTGATATGAGTAGGTACTTCAGTATGTAATACATAAAGTCCAAATTGCACGGAAAAAGTTATAACTTTATTGGGTTTAAACAATGGAAGGAAGAAACTCTTGTGAAAGTAGTTGTGGAATAATTTGTTTCTAAATAGACTCATTCACTAACTTTTGATAAAAACTTATCGTACAATTTTCTAACAGTCATGTTTACCAATTTTTTCAATTAAATTTGAGCCACTGCTAGTTCTTACAAGATTTATAAGTACAGAACGACTTTGGTAATCAAGCTGAAACTTTGCATGTATCCAGGTTGGGATGTGTTACATCCAAAACGTCACCTTACAGGTGCAGGTTCAAGATCTATATACTGAGTAGTATGCTTGGTCAAGCTGAAATGTAGCTTACATGTATTCAAACTGGGATGTGTTACGACCAAATTGAACGTCATTCCGAACACCTTCTTTTTGTTATACAACAAAAAGTTAAGTCTAGTTTATTTTTATTTTTTTGACAAATGCAAGACTCAACAAAGCTCTGGAACTGCCATTTATGAAGCTTTAAAAGTGCATCCAATTGTTGAGTGAGGTCCTGTTACAATTTCTTGCAGGATGATTACATCGTAAACGTAAGATGACGACATCAGGAATTGATTTATCTCGGAATGAAGACTCCTTGAAAAGTAGAATTCAAAATGTCGTTATCCCAGTATAAAATATATCTGGAAGACGACCCTACTTTCGGGATGTCATCATGTAAGGAAACAAATTATCTTAGAAAAACGACATTCCGGATAAATTATCTCGGGATGTTATTTTACGTTTTAAGTATCATCCTTTGATAACTATCTCAGCACCTCAACAAGTTGTGACACTTCCAGAGCCCCGATAATGTAGTTGATATGAAGAGTTATCTTGAAGCAAATTGCATTCGTTATTTTCGAGCACTTGACATAAACATTGAAAAAGATAGGGGAAAGGCACGTAAGGTCAAGGACACCCTGTATAGGGACTGTTTTTGAAATAAATTTATCCCGACTAAAAAAAGTATTCGCCCTGGCTTCAGGGTGATTGACAGCTCCATTGTTACAACGTTTCCTTTGTGGTGCCACTGGAGTACTATGGAAGAAGCTTTGCTTAAAAAGAGTCGTCTTTTATGTGTCTCACTTTCCATCAATTGAAATTAATCTGGCTGGGGTCAGACCATGTGCCTTGGTATTGGAATGATTCAAGCCCTTCCTAGCAACAGTGTTGCCATGGAGCGTTGCCATGGAGCGTTGCCTCATACCTTTGATATGTGTTGTCTGTGGTCGTGACCAGTTATAACAAAAACCTTTATAAATAATCAAACTACCATTATTTTTTAAGAATAGTGCAGGCTTGAAAATAATCTGATGACACCGTGTTTTTTATATATGTTTTTTCTTCTCGGTAGGTATTTACAATTACCTTTTGTGTGAATTATTTTTTTGTTCATATAAATAATTGGATATGTCTGTTTTTCGACCTTTCGAATAATGTCCATGCCTGAAAGCTGTTTTGTGATTTTTCTTCGGTCCTGGGTTTCTACTCGGCAAGTTAAACCAGCGTACCTAAAAGCAAGACTATTTTCATTTCTCTGCTGCCAGACAGCGGACGTTCCTCATAAAAAACTAAATATAATTGACACACCAGTGAACGTTCAGAACATTGGGGTTTACTTGCAATATTTCTGAGATGAGCGCTTTATCGGAACGGACAAGGGATGATGACTCAGAACTTTGGTTTCAACAGCAAAAGTGTATATCTTTACTTGCTTGAGAAATGTGCCATTTATGTATAAACGATAAATAGAGACAAATATGGGCTAATTTCTTTCAAATGTATTTTTGCTAAAATTCACTGTATTTAGCCACAAGGGTCTACCGGTATATCTATTGGTTTGGGTGATTTGTGATTGTGTCCTCCATAAATGTATTACAAGCTCATATCAAACTGACACTCAAAATGTCTGCGATAAAAGTCACACCGTTTTTGGAACCGTTTCATTGTTTTAATCGTATATAAAAAATAAAGGTATATACAAAAAAAATATAGTATAGGCCTAACCTGTGAGAATTTCACTCCAAAAGGTGGTCGCATTTATAAATAAGTATACATAGGATTGGACGACCATTAATTTTCCCTTTGTTGGAAAATCCGCTACCCAGGAATTTGAAATGCATGGGGAATTGCTATGTTTACAGAGCGAACAGTACACGTAGCCGTGTGAAAGCAGTTTATGAGTTGAGCATGTGTGAACCACAACAAAAATTTGTATGGTATTAGATATACATGTACAATGCAAAGAGAGGTTTAGTTTTGTTGTTAAACATGCCAAGAAAACAACAGTATAGGAAAAAGCTTAGGCCCAAAATTGATTTTTATATAGCTATGAAGCTTCTCCGCGCATTGAGTGAAAATCATGTATCGAACGGCCATCTTTTAAAAACGTTTGAAGCGTCATGTACAAAGTTCTTTATAAAAATAGAAAGTGGGACGAACAAAGTAATGGTAAAGGAAAAGCCACATGAAGAAAAGGGAGACTGTGTGCCTAGACGCTGTTCTGCCAAATATTCTTTAGTGAATAAGCGATGTACATTTGTAGGGCCTATTGACCATGCCTTGCCAGTGCAAATCTTTTCTCAAGAAGTTTATTACAGCATCCTTTCTCTATGGTTAGAGATTTGCATACCTAATGAGTTCCATAGGTGGTGTTTGAAGCTTTGCATGGTGTTGAAAGTAAGAAGTAACTATAACTATAAATGTAAATAGTAGTGAACTTGCGGGTACAACCATGTGTATAATCTCTTTTGGGAGGAGTGTTGGCTCTGAAAAGAGCCGGTTTGGTCTCGACGTTTCGAACAGTATACTCTGCTCGTCTTCAGGAGAATGCTGGACTGCTGGTGGTGTTGCAGCTTAAGTAGAGCTAGTGGGGTGTGTAGCTTCTTGAAGGCTGGTTTAATCCCCTGCCACCTTTGCCAGTTCCTTTGTTATTTAGATTTGTGAGGTGTCTTGGAGAGATGAATTTCTCTTAAACATGTCCCCACCATAGTTCTGTACAGGATAAATGTATTGTACATGTACTATGTATAGTATAATTCTAAATGCATATTTTCTTCACATTTATTTGTAACTTGTATACTTAAACCTTTTTTCTTTTGCATTTTTCTTTGTATTTATACAGGCTAATCATGTACCCTGTTCTGATTGCGCTTACAGAGTAATTCGCTTTTAGTGCTGTGGTGTTTTTTCCCCTTTTTTAGTGTTGAGTTTTATCTTTGATTAACATTCGCTATGGCATAATTAAGTTGATTTTTTCTGGGTGTTTTGACATCAGTAATCAAGGGTTAATCAAATATTAATTAAAGTTTATCTTGTTGTTAATGTATAAATTTAGTGTTTTTACCCCAGTCATTCAACAGTATTTTGACTGTTGCTGCAAACGAAACATGTAGGTCTAATGCTCTGTCCGAATTTAATCATGCCAAACGCACATTGCTAGTGACCTGCGACTCCCAAAAAGCTTGGCAGCTTCACATAAGAAAATTTAGTTTTGTGAACTTTCCTATTCCTGTTTGTTGGCGGCCGGCCTTGCTGAACTAACTGTGGGCGCTTCGTCTCTAGCCGGTGCGCGCCGCCATTCGCTTATTTGTAGGGCTCGAAACTGAAAGGTGAAAAAGTAGAAAAATGGAAACTACGAAAATGTTCAATCTACTTTTCAGGGGGACTTAAAGTAGAAAAATGCACCAGAAAAACCGTTCAATCCGTTTTTTCATAATTAGAAAGCTGGAAAGCAGATGTCCACTTTTCGACCTCCATAAGTTTTCCAAAGGAGATGCATCCTTGGCCAGAGAGATCTCCGGTACGGACCTGCAAGTGCTTGGACTCTAGATTGTTTAAGAAAATGGCAGCGCAGGTTCAAGAATTGTGGGATGACAAGTTTGGGGCTGATGCACACAGAAAAAAGATTACACAGGTTGTGTAAAATTTTACCAATTTGCAATGTTGCAGACGAACCTCCTAATAGTTTGGTAAAGTTTTACATAATGCGGGTTGGGTAAAGGTTTTCATAAACATTGTGTAAATTTTTACTTCAAAAATCAGTAAAGAACTTTACCTCTTTTCTAAGTAAACATGAGTTAAGTAAGCTGTACTGAATTAATTGATAAAACATACTTAATGTTTGTGTAGAATACTAGACTTTTACCCATTTCAAGGGTTATTACCGTTTGACCTTGTAAACTGTTACTAAATTATTTTGTTATCATAAAATTAATAGGATATTTATAATGATGTCCATGCATACTGATGCTGTAGGTCGCAACAAAAGAAAATCTTGAAATAGAGTGCTCTTTTTTTTATTTTCAAAACTCTCCACTGTCTCATCAGTCAGCTGCAGGGCTGATGACTCATCTGAAAAAAATAAAGACATCCAGTTATTTATTTATTTATTTATTCTAGGATTGTTATTATTTATTACATTATCTTTTTGAGGGGGTCGTGTGGTTTCAATGGGGTGGTTTCAATATCTTAGTTTTAAGCTTTGATTGCTTTCTTATTGCCGTCTCAGCTAAAAAAGTGCTGAAAAATTCAGGAGCATCTCAAAATTGTACAAGTTTTAGAACACAGCATAATATAGTACAATTTGACATGATAATTTTTGCCCTTGTGGCAATGTAGAAAATAATAGTCAAGCATGCATGCGTAAGCTTACCGTTTACATTATATTCGCAAGCTCTCACACAGATACTCTCACCCACAATCGGCGAAATTTGTATGAATTTTGCGTGCCCTAAACTTTAAAAAATGCGATAAAACAGACCTATGTTGTAATTTACCTTCAAATGTCTGCAAAAGCTGCCCAAATTCCAAGTCTGTACGGTTTGTCTTCATTGTTTTCATCCCGAAGTGCGACGTCAGAAGCCCGTCACGATTTAACAGTGAAAAACACATGCTAATGCCGTTCGTATACTGTTTATAGCTACGATCTTTTGGGGGGGTGGTTCATTTTTAACTGCATTTTTTAACAGCTTAAAATTGCCTTTATTTTTGCTTGTATTACAGTAATTGTATTTTGATTATTTTTTGTATATAAGTTAACCAAGATTTCGTTCATTCAAAACTACTCTTTGACCAATCTTGAGTTGACTTTATACTACTTATTTACAATTGGTGAAAGCTCATTATGACTCATCGAAGCCCGAAAAGTTTGATGCTGGGTTGCGTTTTCGGTTATGGGCAATGATTTTAAACTTCTTTGCGTTTAAATTAACCATAACTTATGGCTCTCCTTTACTGGCACTTGAGTTGTTCCTAAGACTTAAAACTAAAGTGACAATAAACAAAACAAGGGTTGAAGATTGTGTCGTGTGTAAAACTAAATGTTATATTATAAATAAATCATTTAATCGTACTACATAAAAGTATTTCCAGAAATTCATTTTCGTTTCTTGATCTCTTATCGTTAAAACTGTCTTGTTTACTTGTAAAATAAATAACATATAATTACACTACGAGTAAAACAACACGTACGCAAAAGATAAAGTTTTTTTTTTAAAATCAAGATACACAAGACGAACTACATGTAATTGCATTAACTTTTATGGAAGCCTTTGCCCATTTAAGTCAAGTAAATTCATCATAGTTTGTTAGAAGAAAACTACACGCAAAAATTAAAACATTGCCAAAAAATACACTGCTGCCTTGCAGAGAATGCTTGACATCTGCAATGATACAAGCAGCGTTGTAGCCACGCCGGTCGGCGCCGGTCGGGTGTAACCGGCATTTGCTATTGCCGACCGCCACACAGACTAGATGAACATCCTACCGACCGGCACAAAATGCAACAAAGTTACAATAAAATGAACTACCTCTTTTACACAGTCGATCGCTTGTTCAGTTTGAACGGTAAACTTGTTTTTCCCCAGTTGTCAATGATTAAATAAAACACATTTTCAACCCAAAGGAAGCCGACAGTTGGATGTCCTTTTCTTTAATGTTAGCCCCAGACAGCTGGACACTATCCAGACATGTCAGGGAGAATGATTGACCCTCCAATTGAGACCCAATTACTCTTATCTTAATCCTCTGCAGTTTGTTATACAATTGTTTTAGTTTGCAATACTCTTGCTTCACTCAAAAGACAAGCCGCGTGCGCGGTGTCTTTGTAGCTAATCCTCTACAGTTGTTATACAATTGTTTTACTTTGTAATACTCTTGCTTTACTCCAAAGCGAGACGTGTGCGTGGTGTCTGTGTGGTGTTGTGACCTGGTTTTGTGACTCTTAGGAGTGGGTTTCGTGTTCTTTTAAACCTGGAAAAGTGTGTTGACATCTGCTGGCTTTTAGATTTAATGTTTGTTTTTGAATAAGATATGATTTATTAACATTTTATTCATGCAAATTGTTCCATCGGGTTTAGCACCCATGGGGAAACCCCTGGCCAATTTTCAAAATAGTATTTTTTTGTAAATTGCTTTTTTCAGAGTAACTAATGCATTAAGGTTTTATTTTGATTTACAACTAATAGTTTATTTATAGCCTTCAGGCCTTTGTTAAAATAACATGTTTGGCCTTTGTGCTCTATCTACTGGCTTTGGAGCCCTCCAAAATTTTGTTTGCTCCAAGACCAAAGTGGCCTTGCCCTAAAAATGTTGTTAAAGCTTGAAGCCTATTGAAACTGTAATGAAGTTTTAAATAACAGATTTACATACCTTAAAATGCATTACAAAAATCCATAATCATGTCTCAGAAAACCCATACAAATCCATTTTTAAAGCAGTAAAATTAAAAGCTTCGCTCTATTTTGATTGTAAATTAGCCGGCACTCAAAAAGTTCTAGCTACAACCCTGGATACAAGTACTTCCCCCCCACCCCCCCCGCCACGTTTTTCTGTGTGGTGCCGCTGCAGTGCGAGAACTCCACACAACCCGGCCACGTTTTTCTGTGTGGTGCCGCTGCCGTGGGAGAACTCCACGCAACTAGTGGTTAGCCAATTAAATGCACAAGTTCCAATTCAACTAAGGATGTCATTGAATATTACGTTTTCAGGGCCATGCTTTCTGGCTGTATGACGTGTGATGCCGCCACTGAATACGGTGTTTAATGTAACTTTACACCGTAGCCAGTTAAAACAGCTGATTTCTTTCCAAATATAGATTTGATTGCTTCTTTTGCCGGACAAGACTATGACCCTTTGATGTTTTAACACACGTCTTTCCCAAAGACTTAAATAATTGTACGAAATGAAACAGATCTATGAAACCTCCAGCACATTGTTTATTCTTATGATCGTTACTAGCGTGTGAGTCATCATCTATCTTTTGCTAACTTCCATTTGAGTTTTTACTTGGGTTAAAGGTCTTCAGTTGGGAAAAGACGACCATCGTTCATGGGTCAGTGACCCCTCGAAAGTGCTCGTTCGTTTGGCATTTCATTATCGAGCGATAGCGTGAGATAGCGTGAGATTGCGTGCGATTGCGTGCGATTGCGTGCGATTGCGTGCGATTGCGTGCGATTGCGTGCGATTGCGTGCGATTGCGTGCAATTGCGTGCGATTGCGTGCGATTGCGTGCGATTGCGTGCAATTGCGTGCGATTGCGTGCGATTGCGTGCAATTGCGTGCAATTGCGTGCGATTGCGTGCGATTGCGTGCGATTGCGATTGCGTGCGATTGCGTGCGATTGCATGCGATTGCGTGCGGGACCGGGTGTTTGAGGGTAATTACGGGTACCTCGTTCTCGCTCGTTTTGCTCGCATTTTTTTTGGATAACTACCTTTAATCATCACTGTACCTACCATTGGAAACACGATCCGAAATATAAGAAGGGGAGGAAAAGATCTTAATAATATCTTACTTTGGGAGATCGAAACAATTATATGCTGCAATAGACTGTGCAAGTCTCGCGCGTATCGGAGCGAGAAAACATGTCAAGTGAAGAACATATTTTTTCTGAAATCAAATCATTGTTTTTAAATTAGATCTATGAAACAATCTGACCAACAAAAATACTCATTACAATTTGCATAAAATGAGTTTTAGCTTTCATAATAAACACACAGTTCATTTGTTAGTTTTTGTTGAAACGAACTGAAAACTCTGGGACAAGGATGCTTACATGTATTTGATCTGAACTTTTTAGGAAACCCTTTTGTAAATCCATGCCTGAATACGTGCAACCACTAAAGCAGGTTTAAACGCAGACGCGCAATGATCGCACGGGCGTAGAATTAATGTGTGAAAGAGTTTAAAGAGGACGCTGACGCCTCGACAACCGTAGACTGCAATGAAAATGCTTAGCGTCTGGCAATTATAGCGTCTGGTGATTATCATCGCGCGACCAAAACAAATTTGGTGATCGGAGGTGGGCACAAATTCTTAATTTTTGGCAAGTAACCGGAAGCAGAGGTCAAGTTTAATTCTTTGGTTTTCTTCGTTGCATTGTTGAATTGATTTTACTTTCATATTTTGTATCACTTAGTACTACATTCCCAACAACATATTTAATTTTCATGGTCATAAAGTACGTTAAACTAAAATTATAGACGAAACAAAATCTTGCCAACGTAAAACTCCATATGGTTGGGACCACGATGGTCCCGGAAGTTCGCTTACGCGCGAGACTTGCACAGTCTATACATGGAATGTCAATTTTACGAGAATAGGTCAGACACTCTTTGTAGTGAACACTGAAGTCACCAAATACCAATGACTTGAGTAGAGCAGAATAAATGCTATCAGAGATGACATCTGCCAAGAGGCTTTGAGCGCTATGCACATACATGTAATTTACCCAATCATATGTACTTTGACATCCTTCAACTTTTCCTTTGATTTTACAAATGTCTTTTGAAGATTTAGGGCAATCTTTGTTTGGAATGGGTTTTTCTAAAATCCTACATAAATGTACAGCACCCTTTAGGGTCTTTAATTTGCGTATTATCTTTATAACTTGAAATGATTGTTTTCAAATTGTCTGTCCAAATTTAATTTTGGATTGAACAAAGAAAAAATGACAAGAGCGGGACCGAGACCTCCGGATTAACATGCTGGTGCTCTACCAACAATATCATTGTTCATGGGAAATGTTATAATTCTAATTGTAATCTTACCTTCATCATCATCCCATTGAAGCTCTTCATCATTAAGTGTTTGTGAGGATGTCATATCAGCACGTTCCTTCAATGCTGCTCTCCTTGCTTCATCTTGCTTTAACTGATGAACTTTATAAAAGTAACGTCCCCAAAAATCAGCATTAGATACCACTGCAGGTACCTGAATAAGATCAAAACATTCAATGACAAAACAAAAATTAGACTAGTTCAGGAGTATGGTTTTTGCCAACATTACCATAACAGATTGCACTAACAGAAATCTGTATGTCAAATTTCAAGAGATTAAGGTAAGGTGTAAGGGGCCGTCCAAGGTCATACAGAGAATTTGACTTTTCAAGAACCCCCCTCCCCACAGTAATAATTATTTGGGGCAAACTGACTGCAGTGCAATGATTTTTGGCTGAAGCAACCTTGGGCTAAAATTAGGTGTGAGACCCAATAATAAGCTGTAGGAGACTATTGCCAAAGGTCACACTCTTTACTTTGAAAACTCATTCTCAGATCACTAAACATCTACAGGTATAATTTACGCTGTAAATGCGAGTGCATGAAGATTACACTGGCCATGCTGCTGCCCACAATAATAATAATAATACTTGTGCGAATCAGCGACGACCAATGCTGCACACAGTACACTGCTATACATGTAGCACCAGTCTTTATTAGACAAGTGTTTTGGGTTTTTTATCGTGAAATGCGCTGTAAGATTTTGCAAACAGAGGGCGTAGGTTATTGTGAAAGCATTATTAAGAAAGTGCCCTCTAGTTCTTGCACGTATTGTAGCATTCAAAAAAGCGAGATAGCAAAGACTAGCAGCCCATTCATCGGGAAATGTTGGGAAAACGTGTGTCTGCGTGCGCTCGTTGTGTAAAAAGAAAAACTTTAAAGCTATAGTTATAGGAAATATCTTTAAAACAAAAAAGAAAAATTAATAGTAACAAAATAGAAGTGATGTTTTACTTATCTTCGGGATAAAAAATTACGATCCCTTTGCGTTATGGTAAGTGTTCTTATGTCCACAACAATGACCTCTGTATGCTGTACCAGCAGTATTCGACATTGCGAGCATGTATGTTGTGATATTTAATAAACGTTGCGCCTTATGCGGCTGTGCGACTTATCTGTTAACTCTCAAATCTTATTTATTTAATTTGAGGGTACATGTACAGTGCCTTGTACGCAGGAAATTACGGTATAACAAGAACTATACACAGAAAAAAACATCAGGCTAAAACATCGCATGATTTTAAGCCGGGATGTGTTACATCTACAATTTGAAGCACCATATGAAAGCCCTTGACGTATTGTACAAATCACATGCAAAGTGTGACCCCTTACAATGACCTTTACTTTTGGTCAAAACTGGAAGTTGAAATTTCATAATTCAAAACTTTATATCTCATTAACCAAAAAAGGTTCAGACTTGAATTTACCATGTACTTAGATCTTAGCGAGTAGAAAAACAGCACTAAATTAACACTAAATTACAACACAACACTAAATTAACATTTGATATTTGAAAAAATTCATATCTGGAGAACCATAATTGCTACATTCAAGGTATTTGAACGATATGAAAGCCCTTGGCATGTTAAACAAATGTTACACAAAGTGTGATCCCATGTGACCTTTACTTCTGGTTGAAACTGGAAGTTGAAGTGACAATAAATATTCCAAGGCCTCATTTTGAGGTCTCCAAACAGTATGATCTGGCACTTTGACATGGTCTGTTTGTGTGAAATAAAGTTTTACCCCTGGACCGTTCAATTTAAAGAATAATGACATAATTTTATTTAACAGCGCTCTCTTTTCCTCTTTTGCCACATTTAAAAAAATGAGCTATTTATTGCTGAAAACCTTTTGCACACTTCAAAAAAGATTAAAACTCCATCCAGTTTTGTTGTGAAAAAGCATGTCGAAAGAGAGGCAGCTCAACTTAGAGCAGAGATTGTAGGAATACTGAAATCAACTAAACCTCCTGTTTGCAATATCAGGAAAGATGAAAGAAAAGCCATCAAAGAACACCAAAAGGAGAAATCTATTATGGTTCTGGGGGCTGACAATAAAGGCAGAGCAATGGTTATCATGGACACTGCTGAATACAAAATGCTATGTCTACTCAGTGACACCAAGATGAGATACTGGACAGAGATCCAACTCCAAAACACAAGCGTGAGTTGGTTTCAATCTAACAAAGACTTGAGAAAGACCAACAAATCAGGAATGCTGACAACAAATTCTTGTATCCAACAACTGAATACATCCCCCGAATTTATGGCAGTCCCAAAATTCATAAGGATGCCACTCCACTTCGACCCATAGTTGACTTTACAGGCTCTATTGGTTACAAAGTGGCCAAGTCTCTATCTAATATTCGTAGCCCTCTTTTCGGCAAAACTGAACATCATGTTTTGAACTCCAAAAAGCTTGCTGATTCTCTACGTGACATAACCATAGAAGAAAATGAAATCCTGAACTCTCATGATGAAACTAAAATAACAAAAACAATATGTACATAAATAACATCTACATTATTTTGGGATTCGAAAAAACAAACCTCACAATCCAAGTTCTTTTTCTTTCTGTGTGTCTGTCAGCCTGTATTTTATGAAGTGTATTTAACATGCATTATACACTGCAGTGCCGACCGTGCTTGTTTTATTAATAAATTTTTTTTTTTTTTTTTTTCCAGCATTAAATTGTTAAAAAAAAGTGCAAAACACTTGGCTAAACTGCTGTTGTATCTAAGTTAGAGCGTAGGCTTTGATTTCATGTATTGTTTGTGAGTTTTAAAACTGTAGTTCCTGAGATCAAAAGCTCACAACTTTCAAGTGTTAAACCATGTATGGAGCTCCATGGTTAAACCAATGAGACTTAATAATAAATAATAAGAAAAAAACTAGACATGTTTGTTGCATAACAAACACTGGGGTTTCGGTTGGTAGAACAAAAAAGGAAAATAACATTTCATTTCCAAAATGCTAAGTTTGGCCGAAACCCCTAAAATAACTTTTAAAACTTGATATTTGGACCGTGAGGAAAGGTCAAAGTTGGGTCAGATCTAGAATAAAATGTCAAATGTGTAGTTAAGGTACAAGACCGCACAAAGATTATGACTTTATGACATGTGGTTTAGGAGATGTATTTTTTTTTTTTTAGAGCTTCCTTTTTTAACCGGAAGTGAAGATGAAAGTGGGTCATGTTTTGAAATACTCTGTTAAATGCGCTGTAAGCTACAAGACGACACAGAGATGACTTTTTGACAAATGGTTAAGGAAATCTTTTGGGTTTTTTTTCAATTTGAACTTCCTGTTTGCACCGCAGAAATGGTCAAAGTGGGTCTGGATGTTGAATAAAATGTCAAATGCGTCATCAGCTATAAGACAGCACAAACATAGTACTTTTTGACATGTGGTTCAGAAGATGTTTAATTTTTATTTTAGAGCTTACTGTTTGAACCTGAAATAAAGGTCGTATCCAGAATGTTAACTTTGGTCGTAAAACACTGAAAGAACTCTTTGAACTTGCTGTTTGGACCATAGAAAACGGTCAAATTGGGGTCATTGAACAAAAAATACACACAATCTTTTGAAGCTTTATCACACGGACCATGACTAGAATTGTGGTGGGAAAAATTTGTTGATTTTACGTGGGGCAAAAACCACTAAATATCCCTTACACATTTTTATATTTAATTATTTTTATTTCTCGTAACATCCCTTTACGCTTTTTTGTATTTAATCATTTTTATTTGTGCAGATGTATCACATCCCGACTTTCTCTGTATCAGCCCCGCAGATTTGCTATCACGTGCTCTAACTCGATTGTAGGTTAAAGATGGAGGTTAATCCACAAGAGGGCGCTATTTCAGGCAATAATGTATTGGCTATCGGGTAGACTAAAAACCACGATCACAGACTTGAAACCAAGTCTATACTATACAGTACATGTAAACTTTAACTACACGTGCACTGTACACATGGCTGTACAGGACCAGAGTATGTACGTGTAGGCCTACACTATCGTGCATTGTCATACAATGTAGTAGAATTTCTATTCATTTTCGCACGACAGGTGCGAATGCATTGGCATTGTGTATTACATACCTACTGAATAGTATAAATAGCCGAGTGTTCACTGAGCTCACTCTCGGTTCAACAGTCAACCTGACCACACGTTACTTTCCAACGCAAAGTTATACACTATACTTTAAGCGGCCACACCTTAATCAATTCAAGGTAACACTATGATGTCCGTAGACGAGAGTCAACAGCCCAACCAAGGAAACCAAGAAATCTTGCAGGCCATCCAAGCGCTTACCAACTCACTGGATGTTCGAGTCGAGAGTGCTTGTAAAAAAACAACGGCTCTCGGCAGATGTTCCGACATTTAAGAGAGAAGGCAACAATAAGCAGTATTTTCACTGTGAGAAGATCCTCTCTCTCATCGAGCAGGCCACACAGAGTATAGACTCCCTAGACATCGACCGAACCAAGGCCATCCTAAGCAACGCCAAAAAACTTGTCAAAGAACGACAGAAGTTGATCCGCATCGCCGATAG
Source organism: Leptasterias polaris (assembly GCA_037783415.1). Lineage (NCBI taxonomy): Eukaryota > Metazoa > Echinodermata > Asteroidea > Forcipulatida > Asteriidae > Leptasterias > Leptasterias polaris. The sequence continues at coordinate 265,767 of JAZGTN010000063.1, read as the reverse complement.
ATCGGAGCTAGGCTGGGGCGTGGTAAAGGAGTACGTGGCAGACAATTTGGCCTCGGATTCAAGCGACGAAAAGCGCATCAGAAAAGCAGAAAAGGCAGCCGCAGCCAAGAAACCAGCCCCCAAAAAGAGATCTACCAGCGGCAGATATGCTCCACTCATGTCTGCTTTTCCTACCAGGGCTCCTGCTCCTTTTCCTGCCCTACGACGACCGTTTTTTCGTCAGTACCAGAACACTACCCTCGACAACTGCACCTGCTTCCAATGCGGCCTTCACGGCCACGTCAGATCAGCTTGCCCCTCCCTACAAGCCCTCCAGCGCCAGCATGGACACCCAGGGCCAAGACCAACCGAAACCAGACAGTAACACCTAGAGATTGGGAACACAGCCAGGGTGATTCCCGGGCCCCCGAAGGAGTTAAAGGTAAACTCAAACCCTGTCTTCCTTATTGGAAAAATGTGCTAAAAGCCAGTGAATTTGTAATTGGTGTGATTGATTCAGATTATAAGATCCCATTTATTGAGAACCCTCCCCCATTTTATGCAAAAAACAATCTTCGTTAAATCTGCTATTTCAGAACTCTTGCGAAAATATTGCATCGCAGAAGTGGATACACTCCCCCATTGTTGCAACCCCCTAACTGTCGCAAAAGGAAAGAAACTTAGACTGGTCCTTGATTTACGCCACCCAAACAAATTCATATTTAAAACAAAGTTCAAGTACGAGGACCTCAGTCACATATCACAAGTCCTTCTGGATTCTAATCAGTATTATTTGTTTTGATTTAGAGTCAGGTTATCATCATGTAGATATATCTTTCCCCCACATCAAACCTATTTAGGTTTCGCTTGGCAATTTGAACATGCCTCCATGAGATATTTTGAGTTCCGCGTCTTACCTTTCGGTCTCTCAAGCGCATGCTACTTATTCTATCGAAGCAAGACACTCTTGGTCGGATTGCGTCTACATTTCTGACCCTGTAGCCGCCGAGTTACTTTTCTGGCTTACCAATCTCGACGAATACAACGGCTTTTCAATCAAACACCAGCATACACCATCCCGCGCCGTGTATTCAGACGCGAGCGACACTGGCTATGGCGGTTACGTCGTAGGTTTTCCCGCTTTGAATCTTTCTGGCTCATGGTCAAAACCAGAACAATGCCGCAGTTCAACATGGCGCGAACTAGCAGCTGTTTTTAAGATGCTTCAAGATCTATGCGTAGAGTTCGCTCACGAGAAAGTAAGATGGTACACGGATAATGCAAACGTTCCCCGCATCCTTGCTCATGGTATCACCAAACCTGATTTGCAGGAACTTGCCCTGGCAATCTTTTCATTGTCTCTCAAGCACAATCTAGCCATTCTCCCAGAATGGATTCCCCGTAACCTAAACATTATCGCCGATAGCATCAGCAGAGTAAGCGATTACGATGATTGGTCAATAGACACTCCCACCTTTGTTTTCATTGATAATCTCTGGGGACCACATACATTTGATCGCTTTGCTTCCCCTACCAATAATAAAGTACGGAATTTCAATTCCAGGTTCTGGTGCAAAGGTACGGCAGGGGTGGGCGCTTTCTCTCATGATTGGTCAAAAGATAACAACTATTTGTGCCCACCCGTTTCCCTCATAGTTCATACTCTGAAAACATCTGAACAAATGCTGCGGTAGCGGTACTCTTATCGTTCCCAAATGGACCTCCGCATATTTTTGGCCATCACTTTGCCCCGACGGCAACCATTTGGTTGGCTCAATTCAGGACTGGCGTTTGTTGAACATTTCATTCACTCCACCTTTGATTACCCCTGATTCAATCTTTAACAACACACCAACATTCTTGTGTTTAGCTCTGCACATTGATCATACCTGTATCCCAAGGGAAACATTGAAAGGCTTTTGTTGCTCAGAGCTCGGCTATTGCCAGGAGTGCATATATTATTGATGCACGGTTTGTTCTTTCTCTGAAGAACAATATATTAATTATAGCCGATTTGAGGCTTATCAGAAGTGCCTATATTATTGACGCACGGTTTGATCGTTCTCTGAAGAACGATATATAGCCCATTTGAGGCTTGTCGGCTCTTTGCCAGTTAACCCGGTAATTTGTCACCGGCCAATTGATTAATCAGCGTGCCATTTGGATGCGTGCTGTTATGTTCATTTTGCAACTAACCGTCAGGACATACTTTACCCTTTCTTTGGCGTTCTCGTATAGCAAGGTTGACTAGCGACCGCACCAAAAGTTCACCTAAAGCAAACGTTTTGATTTTGTGATTATTGTGTTTGTCTATTGTCCACATGAGGTAGAAATAGAATAGAAATGACGTAAGAATGGAGGAAGAAAGGTCAACAGACACGTGCTCGTTGACGTCCGGTTTTGACCAGATGTGAAGGTCCAAATGTTATCATCTCTTTGCAAGTTCTACAACCTGGTACAAAAATTATGCTAAAGTGATAAGTAGTCTTCAAGATATGAATAAAATTAGATATTATGAAATTTCAACTTCCGATTTGAACCGGAAGTCAAGGTCAACTGGTATTATGTTCTGTGTAGCATTTGTCGAACTTTGAACGACCTATCTGATGATGTGTGGATTGTAAAAATCCAACATGTGGTTCATGAGTTACACATGTATGATATTTTTCAAGTATTAAACTTTAATTTAATGTAATTTGATACCTGATGACGTCATCATGACATCTTCAAGTTTGTGTCGTCTTGATATTGAGGTTCAATTGTCTGATGAGTTTCAATGTTCAATTCAATTCCTATCTTGAGTTATGCCCCGAAAATGTTTTTTTTTTTGAAAAAAAAAACCAAGGGCAAACTTTGACCTTCCAGGATGCCCGGAAGTAAAGGTCATACGATTTTGGCGTTAACTTTTTAAATTTTGCCCCCGTCTTGAGATATCAGATGCCCAATTATAAACATCATACACCTGTAGCTGTAAAATTCAATGAAATACAGCAATTAGCAAATGGTCAATTTTTAAAACTTAAATGGCTTGTAATTTGATACCCGATGACATCACGATGACGTCATTGTGATATGCACTAGGTCTAATCAAGGTCTTAACATGATAGACATATGAGGTTGATGCAATGTTAGGAAGTTTGCATTTAGGCCTGGAGAAAGAAATGGCGAGAAGAAAAAATAATAATAATAAATAGAGAAAAAAAAAATTACGAAAACAATAGCTGTTCCAGCTAAGCTTCGCTTGCTGGAACAGCTTATAATAAAACTCTTGATAAAACCTCCAACTAAACAAATCTTGAAGAGAACAAAGGTGGTTTGGGCGGATGGCCAAAACCCCAAATTATGGCAGCCATGAAAACAGGTGGGTTATGATCCACTGCACGGGGGCAAGAGGGATGCTTCACTTTTGATGGGAACATTTTATTTATTTACTTTTTTTTCAATGCCTCATGCCAACTTTTGGAGTTTGTTACAAAATCTTTAAAAGTCTGCTGACAAGCAACTAATGTATCTTGTAAGGCTATTTCAATACCACATTTACCTTTCTACCACTGTTGGCCCATTGTATGCCATGTCCATGATACTTTTGGTTGTACACACATGTAGTGACCCATTTTTCTCAGAATGATGTCATCAGATGTTTTGGATGTTGACAAATTTTGCACTGGGCAATTTACACCATTTTAATGTGAGGTTAGAAACTTGTTTATTTTTTCCTGCTCACATGAGGAGTCTATCTATTGGAAAATGAGTACATCACAAAATTGAATCTGTCACTTCCCTTCCTTTTTAAGCAGTTGGTGTTCTCATTCTGGACTGTCTGCGTACAGGTCATTAATAACTTCTGGTTTCAGGGAATCGAGTGGCGTCCAATGAGCAGCAAGTGGTGCCCGCCAAAAAATGCGGTCGAGTTGCAGAGCAGGAAAACTGCAAGGCTGGGCTTACTTTCCTAGCTTCAAGCAGCAAACAAGTTTTCTCTTTTGAACGCAAGTTTTGTGTGCGTTTTGTTCAAAATTGTCTCAGTTTGTTCTATCGAAAGTTTTGTGTGTTGTACCGAAAGTTTTGTGTGAGTTTTTACAAGTTATTTCTGAACAACCTTTTGAGTTCCTTCCTCCTCTACATTTGTCTTTTTCTCACTGAATTGTTTACGTCCGGTGAACCAGGCAGCATGGATTTTATTCAGAACTTCTGTACTACTTCAATATCCAAAACCAGAGATCGTTGTAAGTGCAAATTTATTTACAGCAGCTGGCCAGGAACTGATTTAGTGCCTTACTTGTTATTTAACTGAAAGGATTGCCATCGGACAGCATGCCTTGTCCCAGCAAGCGTCGGGTGAGCATGCCGGTGCGCCGAGGGTGGAGGGACCCACCAGGGGTAGCCGTAGCAAACAGGCTACAAAGGCTAGGAGACAGACAGCGGGACTTCAACTCATTTGCTTCCGTTCCCCATTTTCTTAGTTTTTAGTACAAAGGATATTGTACCAATGTATTCGTTTTTTCTAATCCCGAAATCATTCAATTCATTTTCAAAGAAAGCGGAAAAAAGGGTTTGACAGCTAGGCCTATTTTTTCTTCTAAGATCTTAAACCTACCTGAATGGAATTGGTTTCCAACTACTCTTTCATTTCACTGAAGACGTTATTGAATTCGACTGGGCCTGCTGCCACTGCAGACTTGTAAAACACGCACCAATGAGCAAGTTCGGGTGATAACCTTCAGTAAATTTGCCATTTAAATCACACATGCGTGGTCTATGTTTCACTCAAACGCCTTTAGTCGATTGAGTCAAAATATGGCAACAACACGTTGCATACATTTGAACCTAACCACCATCTTGACAAAGTGGCGTAACTTTGTTAGTTGACTAGAGAAACAGTGCTCCTGGGCTAGGTTGATTCAGTTGGACTAGCTGGTTCAACCATGCAGCGTTCGAGTGACATCTAGATTGACTATGATTGAGTATCGTCGACTCTAGTCAGCCAATCGGACTTGCTGAATATATTCCATCTTTTTTAAGTCAATTGAATTGATTTTTCTGTCTTGTTGCGCATCCGGGGGCACAGCAACATTTTGGCAAAATTAAAAATGATGAAAGCAACAAAACAAATGTACATGTAGAACTTGAAGTAGAATTTCAATTTTTTTGTTTTACACATATAGACCTGCAGGTATCATATAGGCATTTTCTCTCCATGTTTCTTTTTTCAGTTTTTGTGTGCACATATGCCACCAGTGCATATTGATTAAAGATTTTGCTCTTTGGGGAATAATAGCGCTAGTTATGACAAGAACAAGGTTGGAAAGATGTTTTTAAAGTAAAATATACATGTAATGATTCACACCAATATCCCTCAAAATTGTGTGGTGTTCCTTTTACTTCATGAACAAAGGCGGTCTGTCATTTTGTAGTTCCAAACAAATTTTGGACTCCACAAAATTACGGACCATCTCAGTTCACAAAATAAAAAGAGAAATCACAGAATTTTGATATTTGGGTGGATCATTATATTTTACTTTTAAAACACCTTTCCAACTATATTTCACAACGAACGCTTTTACAGGCCCAATCCGAAGAAAATTCAGTTAAGAAAATTGGAGGCCGTCACATTCAGGGATATTTGGACATGTTGTTCTATTAAGTGAAATTCTAAAATACTTTTTTAGACTGAAAACAAATATCATTGTAAATGCTGCCATACTTTGTCATCAATCTAACTTTTGAAGAGGAAAAAGTCTCATTAAATAGTTCCTTCTTACCAACTTAGTGTAGATTGCCCTTACATCAGTGTTGGCCACCAGTAAATCAGAGATGTCCCCTTTGTATTCCTCTGTATCAAATAAAGCCAACCAGTCTTCATACAAACATGGCTGCCCATCAGGATCATTACAATATGTGCCTGGAGAAACTTGAATAGCATAAAGACGAGCCTGAATTTAAAAAAAAGTAAATACAAAATACACATTTAAAAAAATCAAAATACAACTAAGTAACTTTAAGAGCTGTTCTGAACTAAAATAACCATAGTGTCAAGATCGTATGTTGTAAATTTCTATTTAAACTCCCTGAAGACAGAATGTTTATTTTGTTTTGCCAATTAGGCACCACCCAATGAAAAACACTTTAATCTTGAGCAGCATATCTGTGTATTTTTTTCTAAACATAATAATAAATAATAATACGAGATATTTATATAGCGCATAATGCAGAAGCCTCTATGCGCTACACAAAACATAAAACTATGAAATGATTATAAAAGCTAGTTACACAAATAAAGATTCAAACAATTGAGTTTTTAGATATCCCTTGAAAATCTGAAGAGAGCCAGCTTGGCGAATATGAAGAGGTAAGTCATTCCATAATGAAGGTGCAATGAAGTTGAAGATCAGATATATAGTCAGGAGATAGGCCATGAAGCGCTTTGAAAGTGAGAAGATTTAACTTATATACGATACGAAGTTTGATCGGGAGCCAGTGGAGTTCTTGTAAGATGGGAGTAATATGTTGGGAACGAGGTGTGCGTGAGACGAGGCGAGCAGCGGTGTTCTGAACTCGTTGAATTTTAGAAAGTTCTCTATCTGAAAGTCTAGTGAGAAGAGAATTGCAAGAGTCGAGTCTAGAAGTGACAAAGGGATGAACCAGTAGAAGAGTAGAATCATCATCAAGATGGCGCCGGATTTGACCTATTTTTGAATATATTGGTTACCTGTCGGTCATACTCATCGAAGAATCCATAAGAACACCGAGGTTTTTGACTACACGAGATGGTTGAATAATGGATTGTCCAATGTTAATTTCTGTAGGAGGCACGTTTTTGGAAAGACGTGAGTTGAAAATGATGATTTCGGTTTTAGCATCGTTAAGAGCAAGCTTGTTAGATAAAGACCAAGATTTAATGTCGTCAATACAAGCCTCAATCTTTGCAAGGGCTAAGTCACGATCCGCCGGATTATAGGTAATATAAAGCTGTGTATCATCTGCATAAACAATACTCTTTATTCCATGAGCAGCTATGAGATCTTGCAGCGGTGCACTAAACAATATAAATAATAGGGGTCCGGCTGCAGAACCTTGTGGCACACCGCACCACAGGCAATGACAGTCAGATTTCACACTATCAATGAGTACTGATTGATTACGGTTCTCCAAATACGAAGCGATCCATTTCAAAACTGTGTGACATAACCCGTAATGAGAAGAAAAATGCTTACAAAGATGATTATGGTCGAGAGTGTCAAAGGCAGAGGAGAAATCCAGGAGTACCAAGACTGCTTCTTGGTGATTATCTAGCGCGAGCAGGATGTCATTTTGCACGCTGAGGAGAGCAGTCTCGGTACTTTGAAATGGTCTATAAGCAGACTGCATTTTTGCATGAAGATTGTTATCACATAAATGAGCTTGAAGTTGATCCACAGCAATTCTTTCAATTAATTTAGAAATATATCTCAGATTAGAAATAGGGCGGTAGCTGGCAAGGCTTTCGGGATCTAAGTTCAGCTTCTTTAAAAGAGGAAGTACACATGCTCAAATGATCAGGAACAAGTCAGGAGGAAAGCGAAAGATTAATCATTTTCGTTAAAAAAGGAAGCAATACAGGAACACAATCCTTAAAAACAGACGATGGTAATGGGTCCAACTTGCAAGAAGTGACAGGAGACGATTTAATCATTTTCAGCACCTCCTCTGGGGAAACAGGGCGAAATTCAGTGAACAGTGAAGTACAGTGATCATGTATTGTAACAGAAAGCGGTGCAGGCTGGACACTATCAATTTTTCCATGCAATTTGCGAATTTTGTCAAAGAAAATTGCAAACCTGTCCGCAAGTTCTTTAGGGTCATGAAAAGTGGGCAGAGTTTTGGTGGATTTGGCAGAAGAAAGTTTATCAATTATCCGAAACAGATCTTTAGGTTGGGAGTCAGATATTTCCTGGCGATGATAATTAGATTTTACAGAATTGAGGAGGTTTCTGTAAAAAATACACTGATCATTGTAATATTCTTTATGAACCACAAGACCAGTTTTGGACCATTTTCTCTCACGGCGGCGTCTTTCCTGTTTGGCTTCACGTAGTGAGTCTGTGTACCAGGGAGCATGTGGGCATAATATAATAGTCCTCACAATCTCTGGAGCATGACGGTCAAGAGTCGCTTGAAGAACGGTATCATACTGACGAACAAGACCTTCCAAATCATCAGCAGGATTCATAACTAAATTCAAATTAGAAATATCACGCTTAAATGAATCCATATCAATGGAGCGGAGTTTGCAGCTGCAAATGGTCTTAGTGGGAGCAGCCAGTCGAGCAACATTTATGAGGCACTGAACAGCAGCTTGGTCCGATGGAAGATCATGGTGAACAGTAACAGAAGAAATCAGGTCATCATTTGCATTGGATATTAGCAGATCTAAAGTATGCCCAGCAGTGTGGGTAGGAACAGAGACATAATGTTCAAAATTGCTCATGTTCAGAAAATCATGCAAAATCTCTGCTTCACGGTTACCTGGCACATCCACATGTATGTTAAAATCTCCTGCCAGGAGAAACTTACCAGGATTGGCAATAAGGAATTCTACAAGGCAACCAAAATCATCATGAAACATGACATTGGTAATCTTGTTTTTGTTGTTTGGCGGAGGCCTGTAAACTACTACAAGCCGGAAAGTAGAAGCATTGACTGTTAACAAGAGGTCTATGGTTTCAAATGCTCTGTATTCTTGACTTTTATGGATTTTGAAGTTAATGCCATCACGAAGAAGAACACCAACACCGGCAGCTCTTGAGTGTAATCTTGGAGAGTGAAGGGAAAGTGTAGTTTGGTAGCGTGTTGTTTTTATCAGCTACATGTAGGGTCCGATCATCTCGATCACTTTCCGTGAGCCACGTTTCAGTTATAGCCATTATGTCCAACTGGTGACTGATGACAAAGTCACATAGGGCAGTTGATTTGTCTTTGGACTTGACCGAATGGGCATTCCACAAGGCAAAGCGAAGGCGTGGGGCATTACTCTTCTTTTTGTCGGTAGTTGGAAGCACAATATTGGTTTCAGCAGGGTAACATGTCACAAGGTTTGCATTACTCGTCCGCTTGGGTGTTCCACCACAGAAACCTCTATGTGTTCTCGGTTTTGAGCAAATTTTCAAGTTATTAAGCATTTTCCATAATGGTGGAGGAATAGGGAAAGTAGTACAGGTTTTTCCTAGTTTCAGAAGTTTATCATTGTCAAAGGAATACAGCAGTGTTGTTGACTCGAGTCAGTGACTTGGACTCGAGTCAGACTCGAGTCGCCAATTTCATTGACTTGCGACTTGACTTGACTTGACTTGAGCAAAAATGACTCGTGACTTGACTTGACTTGAGAAAAAATGACTTGGTTACAACACTAAATGAATACTAAATGTCAAGTTATACGTTTACATTTTTAAGGTTCGGATAAAATGTCGAAAAAATGACTTGTGACTTGACTTGACTTGAGAAAAAATGCCTTGTGACTTGACTTGACTTGAGAAAAAATGCCTTGTGACTTGACTTGACTTGAGAAAAAATGCCTTGTGACTTGACTTGACTTGAGCAAAAATGCCTTGTGACTTGACTTGACCAAAAATGACTTGTGACTTGACTTGACTTGAGCAAAAATGCCTTGTGACTTGACTTGACTTGAGCAAAAATGACTTGTGACTTGACTTGACTTGAGAAAAAATGACTTGTGACTTGACTTGACTTGAGCAAAAATGACTTGTGACTTGACTTGACTTGAGCAAAAATGACTTGTGACTTGACTTGACTTGAGAAAAAATGACTTGTGACTTGACTTGACTTGAGCAAAAATGACTTGTGACTTGACTTGACTTGAGCAAAAATGACTTGTGACTTGACTTGACTTGAGCAAAAATGACTTGTGACTTGACTTGACTTGAGCAAAAATGACTTGTGACTTGACTTGACTTGAGAAAAAATGACTTGTGACTTGACTTGACTTGAGCAAAAATGCCTTGTGACTTGACTTGACTTGAGCAAAAATGACTTGTGACTTGACTTGACTTGAGCAAAAATGCCTTGTGACTTGACTTGACTTGAGCAAAAATGACTTGTGACTTGACTTGACTTGAGAAAAAATGACTTGTGACTTGACTTGACTTGACTTGAGCAAAAATGACTTGTGACTTGACTTGACTTGAGCAAAAATGACTTGTGACTTGACTTGACTTGAGAAAAAATGACTTGTGACTTGACTTGAGTTGAGCAAAAATGACTTGTGACTTGACTTGACTTGAGCAAAAATGACTTGTGACTTGACTTGACTTGAGCAAAAATGACTTGTGACTTGACTTGACTTGAGCAAAAATGACTTGTGACTTGACTTGACTTGAGCAAAAATGACTTGTGACTTGACTTGACTTGAGCAAAAATGACTTGTGACTTGACTTGACTTGAGCAAAAATGACTTGTGACTTGACTTGACTTGAGCAAAAATGACTTGTGACTTGACTTGACTTGAGCAAAAATGACTTGTGACTTGACTTGACTTGAGCAAAAATGACTTGGTTACAACACTGGAATACAGTTTATTTGTTGTTGTTTTTGAGATGAGCTCATCACTGCAATTATTTAAAGGCCCAGGGTTGGGACAGATACAACCACAGATCAAAAGTTGAATGTTCAAAGTTGATGCTGAGTTGGTAGAATGGGGAACTGGGGTCTTCAGATACATGTATCCCTTGGTTGAAATTTTCCTTCCATTTAAGCACAATGCAGATTCATACTTAAAGTTAGAGTGTAGGCCAACATAGTGTACATGTACAGCAACAGACATAAAACACCTTTCCATCAGCACTTTCACAACCAGTACTTGAGGATTACAACAGGCTCCTCCTACATTTGTAATCATCAAGGTCAGCATGACTGATAAACAGGAAGTCTTGCATGGTAGCTGGTGACAGATGTTATTGCTTGCTGGGTTGATCTATAAAGGCAGTATCATGTTCTGCAATACTCAAAATGAGAAAGTTTCTATGTAGGTCTCAGGAAAGCAATGATTATACAATCCCTGATGTTGTTTTAGGTAATCATTGCTAACTATATGGTTTGAACTGGCCTCACCCAGTGCTCTAGAATGCAGGAGTCATGGGTTCAAATCCCATTTAAGTAGTATGCATGTGGATTTCCTTCTGCATGACTCAGGAAAGCACTTATAACAGTGCTTATCACACATCAGTTTATGGTCAAATCAAGAGTAACAATCAGCCTAGTTAATGTGGATTTAAATTTGTAAGTTGCACTTTTTTGTATATTAAAATGACTTCAAAAGGAAATAAAACTTTTTTTTTTTAAACCCCAAAAACTTGGTTTTCTAGAGGAAATGTATGTTGTTAACAGCAGCACTGAGATCCACCAGTAAAACCTTACACTTACAGGCCAATCAACCAATAGCGAGGTTTCGTTGGCGCACGGTTAGAGTGTCAACTACAATTAGCTGTCCGTGCGCGTAACCGTTCTGACAGGTTGTGTGCAGGTTTCAATGACGACCTCGGTTACGTTTTCAAAACGTTTGTACAACGACACAACACTAGTGACTAAATAAAATATGCACACTCACTGGTATAGACAGTTGCACATTCTAGTGTGCGTAGGCCTATGCGTATAGCGCTAACGTTTAGGCTGACTTGACTTTTTTAAACAGAGTTTTGGCATCACACAAATGTAGTCAAAACAGACAACCAAAACTAACACATCACCAAAGAAATCCAGCCTCAAATGAATTATGAAGGACCATAAAGTATCTACCTGTTGGTAAGTTTGGTTTTTCTTTTCAAAAATAAGAAGGAATTGCTAACTTTTAGTAAGTTTTACTATTCGTTTTTTACATACGTGTAGTGCCGCTGTTACTCGTGTCAAGAAAACCTTTACACTTAAACAGATTGTGTAAAACGTCACAAATGCGCAAAGAGTGATGACATCACAGCCACTAAAAGTCATCGTTGCGCTAACCGTACGCCAACGAACCCTATCTATTAACACTACTACACTAGTACTACTACTACTACTACTACTACTTCTAACAATAATGATGGCATCGAGACATGAAGCACTGTTAAACATTGGCTTTCAATTATATGTGTTGGTTGTTGACCTCCAACAATATTTTTTCATTTTACTTGGACATTAGCATGAATCATGACACTTGTAATGAGCTAAATGCCACAAAAATATACATTTAAGTCAGGCGTTTTGAAAAATAGGTTATCTGTCGCTGGAGGGCAGTACTCAGCTTTACCGTTGCTCTTTCCTGCAGGTTTCTGAACACTTCTTCGTGCCTTCTTGCCTTCTTGGTGTCTTTAACCACCAAGTGACCGGAGTGACCTAAGCGTCTAATCAGCATAACCGATCTTCATTGCTCATTTTGTTTGCTAATTGATGAACTGCGACATGTGGGCAAATAGGACCATTTTTCAAGGCCAATGTCACCCAAAATACCTTGGAAGTCAACAACCATCAGGTCCCAATTGGGCTTGTTTCCATGCTCAGGTCTTCTTTTTAATTTCAATTGGATTGGAAATTACGTGAATTACGTGCGTGATGAGTAACATGTGTACAGACGGAGCTGTTTGACCAAGTCATACCTGAAAATCAGCTTGCCACAAATTTAAAAGCATCTATAAAACAGGTAAAATTGACACAATGGTGATGTCAAGTTTTCACATTTATAACAAAGTTAAGTTATAAGCTACAATTTGGTATTTAACTTGTATCGATCGGAAATTGTTAAGAATAAGATTATCTGATAACAAAATCTATGTATGAGTCCTGTGGGAATAATAAATAGAAATCAAGCATTTGTACTGATTTCATACTGAAAAATAAATCCAATATGCCAAGTTTATTCATAAACCCTTTGAACTTGCTGTATGGGCTGTAAGGAAAGGTCAAAGTGGGGTATGTTTTTTGAAAAACATGGCAAATGTGCTTATATTATGAATTTTTGATATGTGGTTCGAGAGATATGATTTTATATTTTGAGAGCTTCTTCTTTGAAGTGAAGGTGAAAGTGGGTCATATTTGTTATGGAGTTTTATATACATTGTATACTACACAACTGTACAACTGTGTATACACACATTTTTTACATAATATATTTTTTTTATCTGGTGCTCAGCCTTAAGTTTGTATTTTACTGTCTTCTTTTATTTGTCTTTGTACATTTTACAGCCTGAATTAATAAATAGGCTCTGCATAAATTTAAATACATTAACAATTTGGAAATGGGTTTTTACAACACAGTTTATTGTCTTTCATTTGGATGATGAAAAGTAGTTTGATCACATTACCTTTGCCTTATCAAAGATGTGTTGGTCACTCTTAAGCGATACAACGTGTTGGTCGGACTCTTTTCTGGTATCTTTGGGAGCAAACGTCTCTGATAATCCACCCAGCATATCGGAGAATCCCTGCTTGACACGACTACTTGTTGAAGACTCATTAGGGTCAGTCTTTATCAGATGAATGAACAAAACAACATCAAAAGTGAGTAAATCACACAATTCTTCCAATGGTGTTTTCTGTCAATGCTTCAATGAACAGAAAAAAGGTTTATGTGCGAGGCAAGAGAACAAACTTACATACATTCGACTCTTGTTAACACGATATCTTAAGTGTTAAATGACACTGTAGTACTGAACAGTGTAGTACAAACACAGAATACCAGCAAAATCTTACTTCCTTTAATCATAGAAAGTGATACCACCATTTTTTTTTTCAAAATGAAAACAATTTGTTAAACATATATATTGCAGCCTATATTGCTAGCTTTTAAAGCGCTGAGTTTTTAATCCATAAGTGTTTCTTTATGGGTAAAAAATTCCCATAAATTCATTCACTCATTAAAGGTTTATTAAGAATCGCATTGCAACCAAATGGCTGAATTTAGTAATTAAAAGGGAACTTATACCAAATACATACCGATCGTGTAAACAACATTAAAATCAATCGATGAATAAAAAGTTACATTCAATAAACTACATACAACATTAAAAGGGGAATTACACACACAAAAATATTGTTAAACAACAAAGATTAATTATAAATAATTTACACTAAAAAAATCATCTGAGGGGAAAAAGATTTAAAAAATTACTGAGAGGAAAAGAATTATGCTTTGGCATTTAGCAATTGTACTTGAAAAAGGAATAGGGCTGTAGAGGTCAGGTACTTGTAACTCTTTGTGAGCCATTTAGGGATTGTAAGTTTGTTGGAGTTCCTCAGAACCCAGTTATGTTGATCCCCTCTGGTTGATGGCAGCCATTGACAAAATAGCTCTGCTTTCAAGATTGAGGCTTAGATTTCATAAAAGACACATTCATAACCATGCACTTTGTAGGATTTAACTGCATTTGATTATTGTTTGTCCACCTTTCAAATTCAATCAGTTCCTGTTGCATATTAATATTACCATTGTCCTTACTTGTTCTTTCAATAAGGGTCATGTAATCCACATAATTCAATGTGACTATGTTTTTACGAATGGCTGCAACATTACTCATGCCCAAGAAACCTATGGTACCAAATTTTGTTCCCTGTGGGACCCCTGCCTTCAGAAGTTTAAAGTCTGAGAGCGCACTCTATATTTGACACAATGAACCCGGTTTGACAACAAAATGCAAAGCCAGGGGATTAGGCAAGATCTTGCTCCCATTAACAGTAATTTGTTTATGATTATATTGTGATAAACTCAATCAAATGCTTTGCTGTATGTAATCAGTGATCACTACCGTAGATGTAGATACACTTCCTGACTTTTCAGCATGCTTGCACAAGGTATCTACCAAGTGAACGAAATAGTAGTTAGTAGACCTGCCAGGCAGTTGCCATATTGATTTGAGTCCAAGTTGAGTTCAATGTCATCGCATGTCCACCTCACAATGTAACCTTCAGCAAGTTTGGTGAAATGGTCTGTCAATGAGACCGGCGCAACTTTTGCCAAGTTGCCAATTTCGTCTTGGATCAAACGACCTTGTTTGAGCATGTGACATGGATTAGAGAACTTGTTTGTTCCTATCCTGCTTTGAAACAAACAAGTTCTCTAATCCTACCATTATCCAATGTTTGGGATTACAAACACAGCAGCAACTAGTGACTCTCTGTTGATAATCTATCAAGCTATAAATAAATATTCTCAGGCTCTTGAAAGGTAACCAATCATTTGTCATTTTGTTATTCTTGCTAAAAATAAACAAAAAACATTCGTGATCTTGTTCAGACCATTCTTGCATCTTCTGTATGGAACCAAGCACAAAGTGATTCAAGACGGGTGGGAAACCTTGCATCAATTGGTTATCTTGTAACTTCCTATACCTCGTCTTAACGAGAGTCAACTGCACATTTAACTCGAATAAGTTTAATTAAGTCATATGTAAAACAAAAATGACATACCAGGTTTCAAAAAAAATAGTTTAAAGAGTTTAAAGCCATATCATGATCAAATAAATCATCATGGTCTTTACTTTAAGATTGTGTTGGATAACTCCTGCTGATGTAGCGACAGCAGACGACGTATCTCTTTGTATAGTGCTACCAAACTCATTCAAGTCCCTCTTCATTTGCTCTAAGGCAATAGTAGACTGCAATGAAAACAAAATTGAAAACATCATCAAAATGAGTTTGTTACTTTTTTTTTTTTTTTTTTATATAATTACACTTGTATTAGTGATCAAATGTCCTTAAAATAGAGGACACATGACTGGATAGATAATTAGGAAATAACAGTGTGATGACCCAGTCTTCACTGCACTGGGTTGGTGGCTAGGGTTGGTGGGGTTGAATGCGTTGGTGGCTAGCCGCTGTTAATTTTTATTTAACAGCAGCTAGCCACCAACCAACTACTGTTATTTGCATTAATCAATGCCCTTCACAAATTTGTTTGTGTAAAAATCATCATAATTTGTGATTTTACTTTTTCCATTATTTTTAGAAACATTCTACTCATTTTCAACGTCCATTCCTAAAGCTTCACAACTTTTGCGTGGCACCAAATTGTTCATGTATATTTTCAAGAACCAGACTATAAGCTCTGAAAATTAACAGCACCATAAATAGAATTACTTTTGTTGGTGTTTGGCCATGTTGGCTTTATGCTTTGCATTATGTTGGTTTCATGCCTGTATCAGCGCGTTTACACCTATGCGTGGTATGCTCGTGCATGCGGCATCATACATGTATGTCCTTGCCTAAGAAAACGGTTGATTTAATAGTTCCGGCACAACAAGTGCATAGAGCATACAGAACTTTTAAACAAAAATGTGCTTGTTTAGGGGCCATTTATTTGCTAGTTCACAGAGCATGCAGAGCTGGTCTTTCTGTCACATGTTTTAACAACAATATATGACCAGTCCTCGACCAATCAGAGTGAATAAACTCTCCAAGGTGTATAACTCTCTGAGGTGTTTATTAGTGTAACTTTAAGTACAATTTTGAAATGTCTTGAACAGACCCCAAAAAGTTTGTAAACATGTACCTTCTCCTTGGCTGCTTTGATCCATCCTCCCCACCAGGAACTTCCATCTTCACTGTTACCACTGACGAATATAAATGATAGGAAATTAAATAGTAAAATGCTTTCCTTGCAAATTAGTAAGACTTGGTTGAACTGAATGAGTCTGAATAAGCTTATAAGGCTTGTTTAGCATCATAACTGATCATTATACCCTCTATTATTATACACATGATACACTGTACATGTAGCTTTAATTTTTATCTCTGATATGCTAAGGCCAAACAAAAAAAGTGTTCTGTTTCCGATACATGCCATTTTAAAATAGGGTCGGTAGGTCGGAAAGTTTTTTTTTTTTCCTTTTTTTTTTATTCTGATACGTTTGGCGAGTGTGTAAAAATACCCTACTTGCCCGATTCAAAACTAACAGTGAGTGAAAAAAAAAACTGCTCCAAATCCATCAAAGACCTCTTCAGTATACATTAAACTCACATGAGGTACGCAGGAGATGTTTTTGGTAATTATGGGGGTATGATTGTGTCAGATATTTTTTTTTTTATATAAATTTTCGGCTAAAAGGTTGCCCCAAATCGTCTGCTTGCGACTTTTGTTGAGTCCACTATTGTTCATCTGTGGATCGCGCAATCAACAGATTTGCACAACGAATTGGACAAACTTTGCAGAATCGGCAGCTCCATTTGCCTATCGAGCATAAGTTTGCGCAATCTTCAGATTGCGCACTGTCTTGTACACACGTGCGCGCAGTGCTTTGAATTGTGGGTATTTTTCGCTGGGTACTTCAGGAAACACGACACGACGACCGTGGATCACAAAATCATGAGACCCAAATCACGGAGATATCAGTAAAATTGTTTGGATGTGTTCTAGTTTTTTAGTTCAATTTTGTTAAAAACATGTTAGTTTGGTCAAAGTCTGACATTTGGTTCATGGTACCTTTATTTTTTTAATATTTTTTATTTTTAATTTTTTCAAGCTGAATATAAAGTTTAGGGTCACAGCCTAAAGTTAGGGTCGGTCGGGAAACCGGAAACAGAAAACTTTTTTTGTTTGGCCTAATACATAACTCTGTGTGCCGATCCCGCAAAGAAATGGCGCAACCTGCAGATTGTGCAAGTCCGTTAAATACATTAACTGCGCACATAAAGATGTACGCCACGCCTATGGTTCAATCTGATTGGTCAAGAAATTACGCTGATTGGTCGAGAAGTACGAAGTGCGGGGTTTAAAACCTCAACCATCGTCTGTCTACGCTTCACGAGCTTCGCTCAGTCTCCGGTAAGTTTTTGTCTTTTTTTCTTCAAAATATTTTGTCAATGATGTTTTGAGTGTTTTGAATGGATTCATTAGACCTTTATAATCAAATCCGTGTTCTTAGAATTTGTGTCATGATTTTCGAAAGTGGTAAAAATTGGGCAAATCTGGTGACTAGTCTGTCAACATTGGTTGAAATTGCACTTATGGTCGAATCTTGTGCTTGTTGTCTCGTAACCCTCCAGTCTCCGACTGTCGGGAGGATGGAGGGTTACGATTATCGCAACTACATGTAGTTCATATGGGCCAATAAGCGTACATGTATAGTAAAAATTATGGTTCTTCAGACATGAATTTTTTAAATATCAAACGCTAATTTAATGTTGTGTAGCCATCAATACCATCGTCATCCCAAACAAAATTGTGTTGTCATCTACACACTAACATCTAAGTACATGGTAAGTTTCAAGTCTGAACCATTTTTGGTTAATGAGATATGAATTTTTGAAATACTAAGTTTCAACGTCTGGTTTTGAGTACCGACAGTAAAGGTCACAGGGGGTCAAACTTGGTGTAAGATTTGTACACAAAATCAAGAGCTTTCATATGTTGTAAAGATATTGTATAGCATTTAAAGGGACACGTTGCCTTGGATCGGGCGAGTTGGTCTAATAATAAGCGTTTGTAACCATTTGTTATAAAATGCATGGTTAGAAAGATTGTAAAAGTAGAATACAATGATCCACACAAATATGCCTCGAAATTGCGTGGTTTTCCTTTTACTTTGCGAACTAACACAGTCGGCCATTTATGGGAGTCAAAAATTTGACTCCCATAAATGGCCGACCGTGTTAGTTCACGATGAAAAAGGAAAACCACGCAATTTCGAGGCATATTTGTGTGGATCATTGTATTCTACTTTTTAAACATCTTTCTAACAATATGCATTTTATAACAAACGGTTTCAAACGCTTTTTATAGACCAACTCGTCCAATCCAAGGCAACATGTCCTTTTAAGGTTCCTCGTCATCGATGACATCAACATCCCAAATGCTTTGGTTTCATCTTCACACTAAGGTCTAAATACATGGTAAGTTTCAACCCTTAAACCCTTAATGGTTAATGAGATATGGACTTTTGAATTAAAACAACTTTCGGTTTGGACAGGGAGTAAAGTTAAAACAGGGTCACGCTTGTACAACACATCAAAGGTATTCATACACGTGTATGGTGTAAAGTTCTTGTATGAAATATTTATGGTGCTCCAGATATTAACGTTTTAAACATTAACCCTCCTACTGATACACCATTCAAAACCATTCAAAATTCACTAACGTTTACAACCCAATTGTTTTTGTACACACATGGCAGTACCATTTGACCTGTATTGATGATAAGCTGTGTCACCATTCACAACCATTCAAATGGTTTTGAGTGGTGGATACACTGCACTGTGGTATGCCCCCAAGGCTAAATGGTTTTGAATGGTGAATGTACTGCACAGTAATTACCAGTCTTTAGAAAATGTATCCTACTATTATTTTCTTAATAATATTATGTAATGAGTTATATAATACTTATGAATAATATCAAAACAATTAAAAACATACAATAACATAACAATTTTAACCTCTGTAAAAATGGAACATGCCCAGAAGTCTGGTATATATGTTTACCCCAAGTGTAATGCACCCAGCCTTGTGTTTATCAGTTCAGGGGAAAACACTGGCACTGTGTTTACAAAAACATTCTAACCCTAATTGAGTTCACAATGCACTCAAAATCACCACTCCAAGGGCAAACCATTCCACCACTTGAAAGTATCCATACTGGGCTATAGATAAGCTGACATACCATTTGAAACCATTCAGTGGGGTCTACTCTATACACAGTTAGCTCACCACTCAAAACCATTCAACCAAATGGTTTTGAATGGTCAGTCAACTCAATAACAAATTGTGTTGGCAGTAGGAGGGTTAAACGTTAATTTAATACATAGTGGAAAATAACACTGCATGCGGTTTGACCGAGGACTGCTGCACAAGGCTTACGTACTTCTTAGTGCTTGCCACACACATCACACACAAACAGAAGTTCTGTACGATGCATTGAGATTTCCATAAATTGTGTTATTGGGTCTACAGAGATTTTCCACTTTGTGCAGGAAATACATGTACATACAGCCGAAGCAAGAATTTCTTCTATTAAGGGTTCACAATCAACAAACACAGTTTATACTGTACTACAATCATTTAAAGACCAATCTGTACGATCATTTTGAAGAAGCAATTGTTTTTAGCTGCCTTCGAGAATTGGGTCTGGGTCAGTGCTCACGTGAGTGAAATAAAACTTTCCACTTGTCACGGTTGTGTTAGTTGTGACATTGGTTAATAGGTGTTCGAGCAACAGCTGAACACCTCAAGTTTTTTTTTTTAGGTGTTCGTTTTCTTTTGTGGTCTTTTTTCTTAACACTTCTTCTCTCCGTCGATTGTACGTCCACTAAAAAAGCACACTTTCCAAGCTCATATTAACTTGAAACTTCACATTTAGTTAAATAATCAATAAGAGATGAAAACGCTTCAATTACATCATGATGACGTCATCAGGTGTCAAATTACAAGGTTTTTAAACATTAACTATTTTAATCTTTGAAAATCCAAATCAAATCAAGAAGAAGAGTCCGCCGGTTGCTTTTGCGGGATTATATAGAGGTAATAAAGGCAGGGCTCGATTTAGACACTAGCCCGGCGTACATTCACTAGTCAAGAGTGCTACGGGCTAGTCAAACGTGCTTCTATGTAGCCTGACGGGCTAGTCAGAATTTACCAACTTATTAATGCACTTGTCCATTGCTACGCATTTGAATTTGATGCACTGCCAACGTAAACAAATCAACTCGAAAAGTGTTGTGAAACGCTAACCACATTGCGATCACAATGTACACAACGCACGATCCCGTGCGACACCCATATAAGCTTATCGTTTCCAATTTACAGACTTGTAGTCTTCGTTTTTTTGTTACTGTGCGTGCAACAATAAATGCAAGAAACATTGAACCCTAGAGGGCGTTTCACAATGATGCGATAGCGCGAAAGTAATCGCCCTCTATTGATGAAATTACGCTATAGAATACAAAAACCAGTTACAAACGCCTTGACCAAAGAATTAACCTGTCTGCACATGCTCAGAGAAAGCGGTTATTCCCCGACATTGCAATAATACAGAGCTGCCAACATTGGTTTTTGAAAATCAGGAAGATTTTTTTTTAAAGTCAGAAAGACTCGATCTCAGCGCGCGTCACGACGATTTTTGCTGAAATAAAAACCACTATTCATGTACAGACAGATATACTTTTGAAATATTACCAACAAATATTGCTGTTTATGTTTTAAATGCTTTGCACATGTTTCTAGTTTTGAAGCACTGACATATCTTCCTAATCCTATCCTATTGTTGCCTAAATAGAGGACCATGCAGCATGGTCAGACGATGCTAAGTTTAAGTTATGTTCGATAAGAAAACATGTGAACAAAGTTTCTGCCTTTATTATGCTGTCATCTGTGCCCGATTTTCAAAAAAGTCTGTAATTCCTGGCGTGCTGGATCGTGCTGTTGTACTGTTCACGCAATGTTTGTCGGATCGGAATCTATGTGTCGCAAGATGTCATTTCATCCGCCATATTTCACTGAAACATCTGAAATACACGTGGTACAGAACGCTTGATTTTCATCCTAAGTTGATTTTTTAATACATGGCCATTCTTTGTGGTCATCGTCTCTGTATTTTTGCGCATAATTTATTTGATTTTTTCCAGCGACTTACTGGTTGCTCTGCAGGGCGGCGCCATTTTGCTTTATATTTCCAACCTCGTTCCCAGTAGTGTACGATCTTGCAGCGTCATTTGCTCGATCGTGGGCAGCGCGTCGTAGCGATACCACTAGTAAGCACTGTAAGCATCTCTTCCAGGGGTTAGTGACGAGAGGTATCGATATAGCGTGCTGCCCATGGTAGCGAGGCTGATCAGTGCGACACATAGCACATGTATGGATGCGCAGAAGACGAAACTGCGGTTAGAACAACTTTTTCTGCGCATCTATGGATGTACATGTATTGGCAATTAAATATGCACATGCGCAACCATTATAAACACACACGGGACGGAGGGCTAGGAAATTCGTAAATTTTTTTACTTTTACCATCAGTAGGTTGGGGATCTGGGAGATTTTGACTGCTTCCGGGATGTCGGAAGATTGCCGTCAAATACGGGAGTCTTCCGCAAAATCCAGAAGAGTTGGCAGCTCTGAATAATATTCTTAGCTGGTGTGCGCTGAAACCATCTAAACTTTTATTTTATTTTTCAAAAACCAGCTGAAAATAAGTTCAACGCCCCTGCCAATTTAATCAAGCATTGTTTTAAAACTACATGGCGACATCAACTTAATTTAGAAGTCAGATAATGAAATGTAATGTGAATTCAGAATAAACGTAGTCAGTGGTCAAGTTCCCGACAGTTCTTACCGCCGTTAACACTTTACTGTAGAAACATGTTGTTGTGTAAAAAGATCGCTATTTAAAATCGCCGCTCCGTTGAATTTTTACTGGTGGTTTCAGGCAACAGTCATGACAGTCGTTGAAAAGGTTGATATTAGCCTCGCCCGCGGTGTTTGTTATTTATTTAAGTTATTAAAAAGTTGTGCAGCTAAGGCAAGTTTCGTGAAATGCAGTTTAAGGAAGTGGCGCAGCTGCGCAACATTTACATGGCGTAACTTTACGACATGGCGCAAGTTATGCACTTCTTTCGTAAAATTGGCTGCAGAACCGAACACCTTGAGTTTGTGTGGTTTTTTTCTTCTTCTTCTTCTCCGTGTCGATTGACCGCTAAAAACAATGTTAACTTCCTTAGGTCTCACAACCTTGAAACTTTACATTTAGGTAGATCTACTAGTAGAAGACACCCCTGTAGTGACGTCACGATGAGGTCATCAGGTGTTAAATTACATTAAATCAAAGTTAAAAATTTGAAAAAAACATAACTCATGAACCACACAATGGATTTGTACAATCTACAACATCATTGGAGAGGTCTTTCAGAACCAAACAAACGCTACACAGAGGTTGACCTCATTTGACCTTGACTTCCGGTTTAAAGCAGAAGTTGAACATTTCAAAAATTCTTATCTCAAGAACTACTCAAACTTTTGTAAAAATTTGTACATGAGGTTGTACAATGTAGGTCCTTAAGCCTTCTGAAACTTTTGCACAGAGATGATACCAATTTGACCTTAACTTTTGGTCAAAATCGAATCCGGTCCAAAATCGAACGTAAAAGCCCACAAAGCCACATATGTATTGACCCGCATTTAAACCACATGAAAAGAACTGCATTGAAAAAAACGTACATTAACCGTATAGCATGTTGGCTGGCTGTTGTGCTCCAATAAACACAAGGTTCAAAGTCCATCACACCTGAGTATGGTGTAGTCTCCATTCAAGGTTCACGCAACCTGATTTGGTATTACACTTTGTTAGTCTCTAAAACAGCCGTCCATGCAAACCTTGTTAACAATCAAATGTTGTCCACTATCTATAACAATTTCGCTAAAATCACAAAAAGCTTCCTTTAACTTCATCAATAAAAAAAGCTTTTAAATCATTATGACGTCATCAGTTTTTGATTTTATCAAAGTTTCTTTTTTCAAATCGCAAATATTTAGAGCCACCATTCTAAAGATTCTAATAGAAGTATATCAATATTTCGTGCAAAGACATGTTTACAAATTTTTTTCTTTGAACATGTTGAAAACACCAGGTCTGCTGTTTCGGACATTATATCTACACCGAACACCTTGTTTTTGTTTCTACAAAAATTTATGTCTAGTTAGGTGCTCGGGCAACGGCCAAACACCTCTTGTTTTTGTTCGTTTCTTTTAGGTGTTCGGGCGACAGCCGAACACTTCTTGTTTTTGTTTGGTTTTTTAAAAATATTATTTCTTAATACTTCTTCTTCTTCTTCTCTCCCCCGATTGTCCGCTAACAAAAGCACACTTCCCAAGCTCATATAAACTTGAAACTTCACATATAGTTAGATAATCATTAGGAGATGAAACCGCTTCAATTACGTCATGATGACGTCATCAGGTGTCAAATTACAAGGTTTATAAACATTAAACATTTTAATCTTTGAAAATCCATATCAAATCAAGAAGAAGAGTCCGCTGGTTGCTTTTGCGGGATTATATAGAGGTAATATAGGTCTTCATTTTTTATTGTGTGAGTGACATGACATGACCTCTACTTCCGGTCGAAACCGGAAGTGCCTTGTAATTTAAAAGTGGCAACTTTTTAGAAGTTGTTTTCGACGATGTTATAGTCCAGCAAGGGTCTAGTTTACAAAAATCGGACCGGTGACGTCATAACATCTAAAAGCGCCCTCTAGCGGCAGGTTAAAAACAGACCAAAATACACTTTAACTAGATGTCTGTGGGGAAGTTTATGACAATCGTTTCAAAATTGGTATACATAATGACCTTCATGCAGACAACATATGTGTGAAGTTTTAGATTGATGACGTCATCATGTGTCACGTGGTATTGCCTTAAAGGTTTACTTTTTGAAGCCTTGCATCTCACAAACCACAAGTTTGACTGAGTTATTATCACAATAATCTTTTTGAAATTTTTTTGAAATTTTGACCAATTATTACGTATCTTGAGTACAAAGCAAGCTATTGTCCAATTTTATTTTGAGAAAATTAAATGAAACTCTTCACGATTCCACGTATATTGAAAAAGGCTCATCATTCCCCACCCCCCCCCCCCAGGCCCCCCCCCCCACCCCCGGAACCGAACACCTTGAGTTTGTGGTAAGACAAACTCTGAATCTCTAGTTCTTCTTTTTTCTGTTTTTCTTAATACATGTACCGTATTTTCCTGCGGATAAGACGCGTCTTATCTGACTTTTTAGACCCCCAAAACATCGGTGCGTCTTATCTTTCGATGCGCCTTGTCTGCTGACGATTGATTTTTTTTGATGATCACTGCGTAAAATAATACCTTTATTTTGTCCAGTTCAAATCAACGGTCTTTGTGTGAAGAATCCTTACTCAATAATGCGGTCAAACAAGGCTCAACTATCCAGACACTGAGACCGTATTTTCGTTTCAACAATGCCGCAATCCCCCAGACTGTCCTTTCATTCCAACAATGCCGCAATGCGTTGGTGCTTTCGGTCCAAGACATCGGCGTCGTACAAACGTATTTCTGTGTGGCCGCGTAATCGTTCCGAAAATGCTGCAATCAGATTTACTGTCAATGCTGTTGTACAAACGGCATTCACCCAACCTCTATTGTGTGGTGAACTTTGAGGGTTTTTATTGTACAGAATATCTCCGAAGTGTGCTTTAGGCTTGACGTACTATTTAAGGATGGGATAATTAAGTACCAATGTTTGTTGGCCTACCTATACGAATTGCACTTTCGTTTGTTTGATTAAACGTTCAAATATTCATTTGAGAGATGGTTCATGTGTCTGTTTCGTTTATTTCATTTATCAAATAAAAAAATGATCCTTGAAAACAAGATAATGATCCTTGAAAACAAGATAATGATCCTTGAAAACAAAACTAACATTATTAAACAAGAGGAGAGATGTTTTAAACAAATATCTTATGAACGAGATTATAAGTTTGAAATAAATAAAAAGAACTTTAAAACAAAATCTTATGAACGAGATTAACAAATTAAAGGTTTGAAATAATGGAAAAGAATTTTATATAAAAAAAAAATAAATTACAAAAACTTAAACAAATATATATAATGAAACATTTTGTTACATTGTACGTCTTCCCGGGTGTGACGGGATTATTTGCGTAAGGTAGGCCGCGCCTATATATAAAGGCGACGCTAGTTTTGGTATTAGTCACCAGTAGAGGGCGCAACATCTACTGGCTCGGAGGGACTTAGACTGGTAACCTGTCTTTATCAGCAAGAATCCTCGTTGTGGGACGTCGGATGTTCAGGCTAGGAGGGCCTGGGTTCGTGTTGCAATATCTTCAGACAGTGCGTGGACCATCGTTTCTGGCCGCTGATTGGGCCGGACTTCATATTATTAACAATGCACAGCGTTGGCTGAATGGATGGACGAAGGTCGGTATCAATTTACGTTGGTCTTTTCTGCATGGCTCTACACGCCCATGTGGTTACAGTTTCATTCATGCTTCGAATAGTGTGAACGCTCCAAAAGGCAACAAAATGACGTCTTTGTGTCAATGTACCGACACCGGGTGGCGCCTGGTACGTTCTTCTGTGTGCTGTTAAACATGCGTGTTATGCGGCGGTGCGCCTTTTCTGTTGACGTTTGAATTTTTGGGGGTCATTTTAGGGTCCTGCGTCTTGTCCGCCGAGCGTCTTATCCGCAGGAAAATACGGTACATGTACCTCATCTTCTTCTTCTTCTTCTTCTTCTTCTTCTTCTCTCCGTCGATTGTCCGCTAACAAAAGCACACTTCCCAAGCTCATATAAACTTGAAACTTCACATATACAGATCAATTGTATTCAGTCGAGCATTTCTGCTGAGACGTGTGCACCTCACGGTTGCCCTCACACACCGCTCTTCTTTAAATGTGAGTCTGTGCTGTAGCTATTTATCGATGTGTCTTATGTTTTTCACCATCTCAGTAATTATTGCATGTGTGTATGGAAGCTACATGTACAGGACAAACTGAGTGTCACATGAAACTCGCTGAGAACTGTTTTCCTACGGACAGATTTTACTTCAGTTTGCTCAACATTTTGCTGATATCCTCCATGTTCCCTATGACTGCAATTTGTTGGTCATTCAAGCTCGACTGAATACAATTGATCTTGGACAATAACCTGGACACTGGTAATGAGAATGACCATTCCAATTCACCTTATCCTCATTGTCCTCGTGTTTGAGGGGCTTTGCCTCACACAGCACCCCACTGCACTCAATAGAACTCGTGTACAAGTGAGTGTGGAGGTACCTCATGTGAGGAAATACTATGGGACACCAATCCCTTACAATGCCAATTCAGTGGCAACTTAAAAACTTATGTTTTTGAAATCTGGAGATGTCAGCCCCAATCCTGGTCCATCACAGCCTGTGACCGAGTCTCATCAAGGGCCTATCTACAATGCAACCGGACATATGTAACCAGCACATTTTGTATGATCGAACCTCCTTATACAAATTGAACCAATAAAATACTAATTTGAACCGATTGTCTGTCACTGTTCTTCATAGTATTAAAGCCATTGGAATTGTCCGCAAAAGGCAAACTCATCGTGGGAGCAAAGGTGCTACATGTAAGAGACGAGAGCATCTCTTCAATCTTTAGTAACTTTACCTTCCCCAGTTAATAACACCAGGGAGAGACAATGTGATCATTTACGTTTCTGCATGCTGAATGCTTCACTTCGAAACAAATCAACAGAATTTCAAGACTTCGTTTTAGACAACAATTTTGACGTGGTGTGTGTCTGTGAGACCTGGCTAACTTAAAGTGATTGATGCTGTAGTGGCTGACCTTGTTCTTAGAGGCTTCACCTAAGAATCAACCCAGAACTACATGTACAAAAAGGGGAGGTGGAGTTGGTAAAGCTTTCATTCATGTCATTGTTTCAAAATGATGCTTGGTACTCTGACCTCAACCAGTGTCAGTCTAGACATTGTAATAGCTACATGTAACAGACCCCAGGTACTCAATCTTCTTTTCTCGACCTCCTTTAAAATGAATTCTCATTGATGCTTGATGACAGAATTTTCAGATCTTCACCCATTGTTATAACCGGTTACATGTATCTCAATATTCACCTTGAAAACGATCTGCACTCAAAACAAGAAGATTCAATGGCTTACTCTCAGGCCATGATCTCTCACAACATATTACATCACCTATGTACATGTACCCATGAGAAAGGACACAGTCTGGATGTTTTTATTACCACCAGTAAATCAGACAACCAGGTTCATTCTAATCTTCAAGTTGTATGACCATTCAGCTATTACAATGTACCTGCTTACAGAAACCTCAACACACTGTGAGAACATCAGTTCTTAGGAACATCAAGGCTATTGACAGTTTGTTATTTTAATAGAAGCGTACAGCTCTGCGATATCCAGCCGGCCTTTTCTGACAGTGTTGATACTGTTGTCAAACGCTAAAACCTCACCCTCGGCAACCTTCTGGACAAACATGCCCCTGCTAAGACACGCCGCATCCAGAAGCATCTTAACTCACAATGGTACAACCATGAGATTGCTGTAGAGAAGTAGAGAAGCAGAAGCGCAGACGACTGGAACTGCAGATTGCAGATTGGAAATAGATCGGCAACTTTTCAGTCATTAACGACAACTCGAGAATTTGCTTAGTTCATAAAGCAAAAAAGCTTACTAAGTCAGCGTTATCGAAGACTGTGGCAATGATTCCAAGCGATTATTTTCTGTTGCCAATCGTCTTCTGAATCACAAGCAGAAAGGTCCTCTTCCATCTCATACATGCAGTAAGCATCTTTGCAACAAAGATTGATAACATTTGCAGCAGTCTCTTCCCAGATGCATTTCAAACTCTACCTCTGCAATGTCAAGCGACCTTTAGGCACATTTACACCAACTTCTTCGGAGGGATTTTCCAAACAGGGGGGCGTGAACATTTACCAAGAAGCAAATGGTGAATGCAATTTGTGGCGCCTACGAGCGCGTAACGCGAAGCCCTAAAAGCATGGGTTCCAATTACTAGTTTGAAAGAAACACAACGGATATTTACCCTCTTTCTTGAATACGAAAAAAATCAGATTATACGATGCTACATGTATGTCTTCACTAGCCCCATGTCTTCGTTCGTATCCTTGGCCCTTACACCATTGCAATCCTATTTTTGTGCCCGCTGTAATTTTTAATCGGGGACTTTCTCGATCCTGAAACTTACCGATCGAATGCTAAGCTGTACTTGTAGACAGTGTAGATATAGCCCTAAAGCAAATTTTTTTTTTAAACATCATAGATTTTTGAGGAAAATTGATTGCCTTTCGAGTCGCGAGTGTGAATTTTTTGATCACGTATTAATTAACAACTTGCACGAGAACCATACTAGTCGGGTTCCCTTAACAATTTCACAACATTTATACGATCTAATGGGGACCAGACTGACACAAAAAGCACTGAGCATAATATCTCTTTGCGCAGACGGGCATGAGATGCGCACCGCATTACACGTAAATTATTTCACAAAACCTTGATTGCAGCAGTTGATCGTATCTCACCTGTAGACGGCCAACTAGCTGTTGCCTGCACGTTGGCCATGGGGTAAAGAGCCATAGCCCGTGTCATACCCCATTTCCCCTAGGACCTTGTCGAGTTGGATTTTGAAGTGGAGAACTGTTTCTGCTGCCACACACTCTTCCGGTAGGCTGTTCCACCAGTTCACCACTCTCTGACTGAATGAGTGATGACGTAAGTTTATATGACATCGCTTCTTATCTAGTATAACTGTTGTGGAGTTGTTGAGGGAACCAGACAATGGTTTTCGCGCAAGTTAATAATATGTGAACAAAAATTCACACTCGCGACTCGAAAAAGCAAACAAATTTCACTAAAAATCTGTTTCGCGCTTATGTTCAGTGTGAGAAACAGGCTGTCCACACAATAGTGATCAACAAATAAAACAAAGTGTACGAGAGGTACGGATTATTAGTAGTTTTTTTTTGAAAAAAATACCAGGTATGTCATTAATTTTGTCTCTCCCTCATTTTCCCCTTTTTGGTGTCTCTCTCCTTTTTTTTCAAGACCACCATATGTACACCTGAAAATTGCTAATTTTTCACGGTTTTGACACTTTGTTAGCAGTTCAAATTGCCTGTGCCTCTCTGTATACATTACATTCTGTCAATCCTCGGGACAGGTAAGGTAAGGATATATAGTTTGACCTAAATTAAGTGAGATAAAGTGGTGGCAGGATACAGAATTTTAGCCCTATTTATTAATAAAAGCAAAATGATGAAATTTTGTCAATGTTTTTGTATCCTCCCCTGTCCGGTTTTCGATGTAGTATGCCTTTTTCTTTGAATTGAAAAAAAATAAAAATATTCCATAATCAACTGATGCCCTAATTACCTTCCTTTGTTTATAAGAAATATGCAAACATATATTAAAACGTGATGGACATTGAAACTTTCACACCACGCACCGATCTTCGATGACTTCAATAGCGTCCCATTTGTTTTGAGTTTGACCTGTTTTCGATGCAAACAAGAAAGTATGGTGTCCGGGTGAAGCCATACGTGGAAGAAACATCTGCAGTGACTATTAGTGTTCTGTGAGACTTAGTGTATGACTCTATAGCCAGCAGTTTTCTTCATTTTATTCAACATATTTTTTATTTAGTTTTAAAAATAACCATGGTATTTTTCAAAAACTTTAAAAAAAAAAAAAAAAAAAAAAATGTAAATAATTCTTGGCTTTCAAATCTTATTTTTATTTAGTTTTGTGTCTTTTTATGTTTCTTAACATTTATAATAAAGCATATAAATAAACAGTGATAATCGAATCACAAAGCTGATGTTTAAATTTTAATATTAATAACAAAAATGATAGAGTGTTACAAAAAAAAATTATCCAGACTATTAGAAAATTATATAAGGCACGTGGCTTCTTTAAGCCTCTGTATTTTTCCCCCCAGAATGCTCAGCAGAATGTTCAGTCACATGATTTGATCATCGTGAATTGTGAATTGTGAATTGAAAAAGTGTTTGATGAAACTTTTTCGGTGGGAATTTTTTTTTTATGGCCCCGACAGTATGACATATTTTTGTACCTTGCAGAAATGCCTAAAATACCACAACTTTTTGCATTTACAAGTGCAACTAACCAGTGGAGCCTTTCATGTTTCTAAGTTTTGGTCAAATGAGAGGAGACTCTTTGCTTGGCAAGTCAAACCACAAAAATTGTATCTAGGGACTGTTTACATCGCGCGCAGAGAGGTAAAAGGTTTGCCTCGATTTCAGGGACCCCCTGAATACAGGGCGTCCTACGATACAACAATGTACCATACCATACACACAAAAAACATAACATTTGAAGTCACAAATGTCATCTCATTCACAAATACCACAAAAAGTCTGAGTTTCTCAATCATTGTGAACAAAAACGTATGTTTTTTGGTAAACAAATTAAACTTAAAGGAGAAATTGGTTTTTTTCTCTTTGAGTTTGAGTTTGGGTTACCTGGCTGCCATCATTGTTTTGAAGTTGGTCTCTGTACTTGCTCTATCATATGGCGATCCCTCTATCAGTCTAGCTATGTGTGGCTATGCTGATTGTACTGGTTGCTGAAACGGTATGATGATCATTCATTGAGAGGCTGTTCCAAATATAGAATTAGACTGTAGTTGGACCCAGTTTCTGGGCCTGCAGTACTGTGTAGAGAGTGGACCTGGCTGCTCTGCTTGACGTCTCCAAGTATTTAGTTGGGCCGTGTTTGTGTGCGCTAACGTTTCCTCAGGTTGGTCGGAAAATGTCAGATATTATAATATACGTGTAAACATAAGCGACGTAAGTGCCCGCCCGCGTCCAGCGATTCGTGCACACACGCCTAAATAATGCACCGTTTATGTGCGAAGCGCAATCTCTAGATTTGCTCAATCTCGAGATTAAGCTACCCGATCTCTAGATTAAGCAGCTCAATATCGAAATTGCGCTCAATTAACTATCTACATACTTCAAAACATAGAGATCGGATAAAAACATGTAGGCCTATTTACAACAGAAGTTTGTGCATTGTGTATGTAATGTACAGGTACATGAGCATGTTAAACTTGCATGTAATGGAATGGTGCGCCAGCAGCTGCTGAACCACAGTACATCCATGTAGGTTGTCTACTAGTAGTAGAGTACTGACAGTAGTACTGACAGTTGCGGTGACACACACAGCTAGCTCGGCGGAGTCGTCAGAGCTCTTAGCCGGCCTCTGGGGATCGGGGAACAGAAAGCGCACTAAAACATTAACAACGCGCGAACGTTAGTCGTCAGTTCTAGATCACTCGATCCACTTGACTATTTCGAAGTCAAGTGATCAGGTTCCGACTGGCATCTTCCACGAATTCGTCTTCAACGACAATTCCAATCAGAGCAGATGAAAGTTTTGCCCCACTTCTCGACTCCGTGAAATTTGCTGCTTAGTCTTTGTGAGGCTTGTCCGCCTAGTCCCAAAGTAAGCACAAGTTACAGTACACTTGTACTTGCTTGCACACATAAAAAACAGGTAGGGTTATTTTTTAAGTAAGTGTCTAACTGTCAGTGTATTGTCATAAAATTAAAGACCTACATGTAGCATGCCTAGGTGTACGACGTCGTCGTCATGACTCAACGGCAGTGCAACGGAGACTGACGTCTTACCACCAGGGCTAAGGGGAGTAAGACTAAGTAAGAATCGATTAAGAAGAGTAAGACTAAAGTCTAAGAAAATACTGAGTGAGAGTAGACTAAAAGCACTGCATGGTAAAGGGTAGCCCCATTAATAGTGCCAATACTCTGGACTTTCTCCGATCCTTGGCCCTACGCCCATTGTACCTCCAGGAGGGGTGAAAAGTTTTTTTGAATAGAAACTCACGTTTTTATGCCGAGATTTTTTCCCCAGTTGTCACTTATTGTAGCTCATTTGTGGACAGCACATTAAGACGAAAATGTGCGCACTCGTTGGTGTAATTTATGAAGAAAATCTGAGGCGTTACTGACATGATTTGACTGCCCGGCATCCATGATGTTTGCCGGGCAGTCAAATCGTGTCAAACGCCTCAGATTTTCTTCATAAATTACACCAACGAGTGCGCACATTTTCGTCTTAATGTGCTGTCCACAAACGAGCTACAATAAGTGACAACTGGGGAAAAAATCTCGGCATAAAAACGTGAGTTTCTATTTGAAAAATTATTTCACCTCCTGGAGGTACATGGGATGGGTGTAGGGCCAAGGATCGGAGGAAGTCCAGAGTATTGGCACTATTAATGGGGCTTGGTAAAGGGGTACTTAGACTAAAGTCAAAGAGCAGAATAGTGAAACTGAAATGTAGCTCATTTGTATGTTGTGAACGTACACCCTATTTTTAGTTTAAAAGATATGTTTTTGTGGGGTACCAATCACTTCGGCACCTAACAAACTCAGCACCCACTCAGCATATTAAAGTTGTCTGCAAACCAACTTAGCACCGGCTTAATTTTGAGCAACTAACTCTGCACTAGGCAATCCCAACGGCTGTTCTTGGCTACTTGATGTCCCTCCGACAGCAGTTTCCGAGGGGCACCAGTGGCTTTGCGAAGTGGAAACACTTCCACCCATATAATGGTCAACGCTTTCCCTAGTGTTGCCTTTGTTCGATGGTGAAGGCTAGAATTGTATGGAGGACAAAGACAGAAATTATAGAACTAAATAATGATTTATTTGGATTACTAATCAATTACAAAAATATTAGACTGCCATCTTGGAAGCTATCAGAGTTCAAGAAGTCACTGTACCATGTAGTTCATGTCCAATCATTGTGTATTTGATGTAATCCCGTTACACTTCCCTCCACTAGAAAAGGCATACAGGGCCTACTGGAGAATCTGTTCAGTGACAATGATTGGTCCACACCATCTTGGTGCAAGTTTCGCAGCAAAATGTTTCTTGGCATTTGACAGGGGATGCCTGCTCAGCATCACTGTTTTTCCAATGGTCAATTCGGCGATGCGGTGTCCTTTGTCACAAAACTGTTTCCTTTTCTAATTGTTGCGTGAACATTTTGTTCAGCTACCATCTGCCTGGGTAGGCCAGGGTCCTCTTGAGGACTGTCAATGTTGAGTTTGTTTGACAGTGGTGTACGAAGTTTCCTTTCAGTCATCAAAATGCTTGGTGCTGGGTGCCTGTTTTGGCATGTGCAACTGAGGTCATGGCAAATGCGAATTCTGCAACGTGGATATCCCAAGTACGGTGATCACCACAACTATGATTGCATCATGGCTTTGAGGTTACAATTCACACGTTTAACCTAATTTGTTTGAGGGTGATACGGTGAAATAAAAACCTGTTCTACTCCCTACTCCACACAGACTGCTTTGCAGGTAAATTGAAAGTCGTTGTCCGACAGCAGTTTCCAAGGGGCAACATATCTACCAGTGGCTTTGGGAAGTGGAAACACTTCCACCCATTTAGTATAATGGTTAACTGCGACAAGAAGATACTCGTGTCCACTGTAACTCTTTGGAAGAGGTCTGATCAATCCACCAACAATCTCCAATGGGGTCTCAGAAAGCATTAAGCCCTGGTGGCTTACGAAATACTGGCTTGGTCTGCACTGGGCAATTCCACGGTTACTCAAGTTACATTTTTGATGTACTTTTGAGTTTCCTTATGCTGTAATTACCTTACTGAAAAGGTTTAATAATCTGTTATCCCCATGGTGGATAGAGTATACCTAGACTAAGGCACCATAGATGACATCAAGAAAAATATGTTTGTATACAAGACACACAAAATCGGTTACTCAATTTACATTTTCTGACACGCATAAAAAACCAACATGCTCTAACCAAAAAGTCTTCTCATACAAACAACCTTTAGAAGTTTCTTTTAAATTGAACAAAGACCATGCCATGGGGCACAAATAATAAGAGTAAAACAAATCTTCTAGAATCTTTTTTTGTTCTAAGGATTTTGTTTACCTGGAGGCTGACATGTGACTTATCTGTACAAAAAGTAATTTTGCAATTAAAAATGTTCTTTTCACATCTAGGAAGCATGCTCAGAGAGGCGAGATGTTTTTATTATAGGGGCCTAACAATTGCCATTAAAAAAAAAAAATTGCAGTCAATAATAAATTGATGGTCCTGTACGTGATTATTATTGCTTGAAAAATTTGGCAACAGTACATGCTGATGTCCTCAGTTTTTTTTATTTTATTTTTTTTTGGGGGGGGGGGGGGGTGGGGGGTTTCTAACGCCTGAATCAAAGGTTCTGGGATGGGCTGACATTCTATGCATGCTCATTGAACCATTTCCCCTGACCTGCCTGACCTAATAACCCCCGGTCACCTCTTCCTTTTTCAAAAGATTCAGCCCCTATCAGTAATAACATAGCTCTAGAGCTACATGTATACCTGTAGTATCCATTAACCTTCTTTCCTTGAAGGCTTGTACTAAAAAATAGGGCTCGATCTCGTAATAATTTACCTGAATAGTTTTGTTATTCTTGCAACTTCGAATAAAAAAAAAAGAGGGCTAACTACAATTTTCTACAAATCGTATGTTGACATACATGTACTGTGATTCTGCGCATTGCATCAATTGCGTACATGTCACGAATTCCATGTGTACAAGTACATGATTGTGCGCATTGCACCAATCTTTAGTACAATCAGTCCCATCTTGCATCCCTACATCTTGAACAAGAACTTGTACAAGCTCTTCAGCCCATCCCACTGGGCTTGGATGAGACTGATGGGGCTGAGCAAAGCCCACATGTGCTCATCGAACAGTGTGCAATGCATCATGGGTAATTTGCTGACTGCCCTATTGCCTATTGCATATTTGTGCACTCACGAATATAATTTGCTGAAACAGTCTCCTCTTATACGTGTACTCGGTTTAGCCTGGTTACTCACATTAAATGTAAGGTTACTCACGTTACATGGTTACTCATGTTACCATTTTCATTACCTCAACCAATTGTACTATTAATGGATACAACATAAAGCACCCTATTTTTAGGTGTTCGGGCGACAGCCGACACCTCTTGTTTTTGTTCGTTTTTGGGGTTGTTTTTTTTTAGGTGTTCGGAGCGGAGCATAGCTCAGAACACCTCTTCTTATTGTTCGTTTTTTTTTTTAGGTGTTCGGAGCGGAGCGTAGCTCCGAAAACCTCTTGTTATTGTTCGTTTTTTTCTTTTTTTTAACTTCTTCAGATTCTTCTTCTCTTCGCCGCTTGTCCGCTAACAAAAGCACACTTCCCAAGCTCGTATAAACTTGAAATTTCTACCATACATGTAGTTAGGAACCATTAGGAGACGAAACCGTTTCATTTACGTCATGATGACGTCATCAGGTGTCAAGTTACAAGGTTTTTAAAATTAAAAAATTTAATCTTTGAAAATCCATATCAAATCAAGATGAAGAGACCGTCGGTTACTTTTTGCGGGATTATATAGAGGTAATATGGGTCTTCATTTTTTATTGTGTGCGTGACATGACTTGACCTCTACTTCCGGTCGAAACAGGAAGAAACAGGAAGTGCCTTGTAATTTAAAAGTGGCACACTTTTTGAAGTTTTTTTTAACGGTGTTATAGTCGAGCAAGAGTCTGGTTAAAAAAAATAAGACAAGTGACGTCATAAAAGTCAAGAGCGCCCTCTAGCGGCAGGTTGAAAACAATTAAAAATACACTTTTACTAGATGTCTGTGGCGAAGTTTATGATAATCGTTTCAAAATTGGTATACATAATGACCTTCTTGCAGACAACATATGTGTGAATTTTTAGATTGATGACGTCATCATGTGTCATGTGGTATCGCATTAAAGGTTTACTTTTTGAAGCTGTGTATCTACAAAACCACAAGTTTGACTGAGTTGAAACTTGGCATGTTGATAGACAGTTATATTGACTACTTAAAGCTAGAGTGACGACTTGATGACGTCATCAAATTTTTTTAAACAAATTTTAGAAATTTTGACCAATTGGTACATATCTTCAGTACAAAGCCAAGCTATAGTCAAATTTCATTTTGCATGAGACTTGGAAGGTCCTACAAGGATATAACGTGGAGTGACGTTTTCACGACGTCATCGATTTTCATGTTATGTCACCACCTATATATATCACCACACTATCTATATGTACAGAACAACTTTGGTGATCAAATGGAAACTTTGCATGTACTCAAGCTGGGATGTGTTACATCCAAAAAGTTTGGTCAAATCTTTAGAACCACCATTCTAAAGACTCTATAGAAGTATACAATATTTAATACACAGACATGTTTATAACATTTCTTTGAAACACGAGGTCACACCGAACACCTCTTTTTTATTTCCAAAAAAAAATTATGTCTAGTTTTTACTTCGTCTTCTTCTGGCCGTCGATTGTCCGGTAACAAAAGCACACTTCCCAAGCTCATATAAACTTGAAACTGTACATGTAGTTAGATAACCATTAGGAGATGAAACCGTTTCAGTTACGTCATGATGACGTCATCGGGTGTCAAATTACAAGCCATTTAAGTTTAAAAAGTGACCTCATGCGAATGCCTGTATGTCTCTGAATATTAAAGCTACAGTATTCATATTTAGGCATATGATAGATCAAGACACGGGCAACATTTGAAAAGTTACCGCCAAATTCACATGACCTTTACTTCCGGTCGTACCGGAAGGTCAAAGTTTGCCTTTGTGTAATTCTTCAAAAAAAAAAAATTTCCGGCAAATATCTTAACTAATGTATATCTGATCAAATTCAAATTTACACCATGTTAGAACCTTAATAAAACCTCCATTATGTAGTAATGACGTCATGATGACGTCATCAGGTGTCAAGTTACAAGGTTTTTAAACATTAACAATTTTAATTGTTGAAAATCCATATCAAATCAAGATGAAGAGACCGTCGGTTGCTTTTTGCGGAAATATATAGAGGTAATATAGGTCTTCATTTTTTATTGTGTGAGTGACATGACTTGACCTCTACTTCCGGTCGAAACCGGAAGTGCCTTGTAATTTAAAAGTGGCACATTTTTTGAAGTTTTTTTTAACGATGTTATAGTCGAGCAAGGATCTGGTTTAAAAAATTAAGACAGGTGACGTCATAAAAGTCAAGAGCGCCCTCTAGCGGCAGTTTAAAAACAGCTCAAAATACACTTTTACTAGATGTCTGTGGCGAAGTTTATGATAATCGTTTCAAAATTGGTATACATAATGACCTTCATGCAGACAACATATGTGTGAAGTTTTAGATTGATGACGTCATCATGTGTCACGTGGGATCGCCTTAAAGGTTTACTTTTTGAAGCCGTGTATCTACAAAACCACAAGTTCGACTGAGTTGAAACTTGGCGTGTTAATAGACAGTGATAATGACTACGTAAATCTAAACTAGTTATTCCATTTTTATTTTTACAAATATTTGAAATTTTTAGTTAGGTCATTGTGGTGCTTCTGTTCTATGCGTGATATGAGTAGGTACAGTACTTCAGTATGTAATACATTAAGTCCAAATTGCACGGGAAAAGGGTAACTTTATTGGGTTCAAACTATGGAAGGAAGTAACTCTTGTGAAAGTAGTTGTGGAATAATTTGTTTCTAAATAGACTCATTCACTAACTTTTGATAACAACTTATCGTACAAATTTCTAACAGAGTCATGTTTACCAAATTTTTCAATACTAGTTCGTACAAGATCTATAAGTACAGAACGACTTTGGTAATCAAGCTGAAACTTTGCATGTATCCAGGTTGGGATATGTTACATCCAAAAAATTTGTTCACACCACGATGACGTCATCGAGTGTGACATGACGTCACCTTAAAGGTGCAGGTTCAAGATCTATATCTGAGTAGTAAATGCTTGGTCAAGCTGAAATGTAGCTTACATGTATTCAAACTGGGATGTGTTACAACCAAAAATTGAACGTCATTCCGAACACCTTCTTTTTGTTATACAACAAAAAGTTAAGTCTAGTACTTCTTCTTTTTCTTCTTATCCCCCGCGATTGTCCGCTAACAAAAGCACACTTTCCAAGCTCATATAAACTTGAAATTTCTACCATAGTTAGATAACCATTAGGAGATGAAACCGCTTCAATTACGTCATGATGACGTCATCAGGGGTCAAATTACAAGGTTTTTAATCTTTGAAAATCCATATCAAATCAAGACGAAGAGACCATCAGTTGCTTTTTGCGGGATTATTATAGAGGCTTCAATTTTCATTGTGTGCGTGACATGACATGACCTCTACTTCCGGTCCAAACCGGAAGTGCCTTGTAATTTAAAAGTGGCAAATTTGTTGAAGTTTTTTTTAACGATGTTATAGGCGAGCAAAGGTCTGGTTTACAAAAATTGGACCGATGACGTCATTGAATCTAAAAGCGCCCTCTAGCGGCAGGTTAAAAACAGCTCAAAATACACTTTTACAAGTTGTCAGTGGCGAAGTTTATGATAATCGTTTCAAAATTGGTATACATGATGACCTTTATGCAGACAATATACATGTACATGTATGTGTGAAGTTTTAGATTGATGGGTCATCATGTGTCACGTGGTATCGCCTTAAAGGTTTACTTTTTGAAGCCTTGTATCTCACAAACCACATATTTGACTGAGTTGAAACTTGGCATATAGATAGACAATGATAATGGCTACTCAAAGCTAGAGTGACGACATGATGACGTCATCACGATAATTGTTACACATTTTTGAAATTTTGACCAATTATTACGCATTTTTAGTACAAAGCAAGCTATTGTCCAATTTTATTTTGAGAAAAATAAATGAAACTCTTCACGATACTACGTGTATTGGAAAACGGCTCATCATTCCCCTACCCCCGGAACCGAACACCTTGAGTTTGTGGTAAGACAAACTCTGAATCTCTAGTTACATTTTAGATCATCAGTAGAAAGATAACTACATGTACAAGTGGCAAATGTTTAAACTGAGAAAAACATTCACTGGGAAAAAAAATTACATTTTGGTTACTCACGCTACACTGCCCACAAGTGCTTTGAATGTTCATTCATAACTATTTTATGAAATTAGTCAAGCTGTTTCTTTTTTTTTTATCTGAAAAGTATGGTCATACGTATTATAAGAAATGAATAACTAACAAGATTATCACCTAAATGTAAAAAAAAAAAAATGTATATTGTATATGCAAATATTTGAAGTACTTTTATTTTAAAAATACCTTTCCACTTCAGATGACAATTTCTTCAAAAATGTTAAAGACAATGTAATAATGTGAAGTTGTTCCACAAACTTTGAACTATATGCAACAATATTTTATGGATGATTGCTTTCAATTTAGGATTTGAAATTTTGGGGCCATGTCCATTCCATCATAGAATTGCCCGCCTGTACATTTAACATGCTCTCACAAAATGTTGCACATCGGTAGTTATTCCGTTCTACCATAGTGCAGGGTTTTGGTACAGCCAAGGTGACCAGCAGTAGGTTTTGAGTGACACGCCTGTAGAGCAGGTTGTTTGAGAAATTTGGGTATAGACCCATTGCATATGACGTCATCATCTACACGCGCGTAAGTAAGTTTGGGTGTCAAAACGTGCACAAAAGAATGGTACACGTGTTTACAAGCGCATTGTGCGTAAACACGTGTACCATCCTTTTGTGCACGTTTTGACACCCAAAATTATGCGCATTTGTTGTAGTGGTACAACACATCATCTTTGAGGCGGTTCACTGGGGAACTCTGCACATCTTTTCTCAGTATTACAGCCAGGGATGGGTCTGCAGCCTGTTGCATTTGTAGTTGTGCAACATTTAGCATTGGGGCTTTTGCCTCATCTTGATTGTTGGCTCCTTTTCTTTGTTGCGTGAACATTTTGTTCAGCTACCAACAGTTCAGCTCCTGTAGTTTGCCACTCAATTTCTTGTCTTGTTTCCCAACGCTTCTTCTTGCATTGGGGCAGGAGTAAGAATACATTTGCTTGGCTCGCTTCTCTTTGACATGTACACACAGTACGTAGGTGATACCATTGATCACAACCACCACACTGGATCCAATAAGCCATTTGCGAGTTACATTTGAATAATGTCTGGTACAATGACTTGTTTAGTCACAAGTTACCGCTTAAATTTGAATTCCTCAGACTATCGAGACAGTTGCTATGTCACATGGTTCGGGGCAAGCTTTTGTATAGCAACCTCCAGATGAGCAAACCCTGGTACCATTGTGCCATACACATCCATTCAGAATTGTGTATGGGTGTTCACCGTCTCTTACGTACATGTAACTAAGCAAAAGCTTGCCCCTAATCATGTGACATAGCAACTGTCTCGATAGTCTGAGGAATTCAAATTTAAGCGGTAACTTGTGACTAAACAAGTCATTGTACCAGACATTATTCAAATGTAACTCGCAAATGGCTTATTGACAAGGTAAGTCTGATGAAGTTCACAGCGTGGTGCGGCACAGCTTTCATTTCCAGTGTCATCATTGGTAGCTGTGGTAGTTGAATTCATGTCATCCGTAGTATGTAACATCTGGAGATGGTAGGCTTTGGACCACTCCTACGATTGCTTTTTCGTAGGCTGGTGAGAGAGCATCTGGCACCAGGTGTAGGGTACCGGGTCGGTAGGAAACATCGAAGCAGAAATCTTGTCATCTTAACACCAATCGAGCAAACTTGCCTGTTGGGTTTGCTTGTTTGAAAAGCCAGATGAGGGCTTGGTGGTCTGTAACATCTTGGCACCATTTTCCTTCAAGATACACTCTCCATTTCTCAAGGGCCCAAATCACGGCCAAACACTTTCCCTCAGTGGTGCTGTAGTTCCTCTCACAAGTATCAAGGGAACGGCTGGCGTAAGCTATTGTATGTAGCTCTCCCATTTGTCTCCTGCAGAAGTACTGCCCCAAACCTGTGTTGCTAGCATCGGTGTGAACAACAAATGGTCTGCTTGGATCTGGGTACGTAAGTACTGGTTTTGAAGTGAGAATTAATTTCATCTCGTTGAGGATGAATGACACTCATTGGTCCATTTCCACTTCGCTATTTTGTGTTGTAGTTGGTTCAGTGGGGCTGCGATGCTGGCCAGGTTGGGTATGAATTTCGAGTACCAGGTTACCATGCCCAAGAACCTCTCAAGGTGCTTCAGATTCGTTGGGGTTTGGTTAGTCAAAGATTCCTTAAACCTTCTCTGGTTCAGTTTGAATGCCATCAGCTCCAACTATATGACCAAGGTACTTCATGCTGCTGCAGCCAAAAGTACACTTTTCTTTATTGACTGTTAAGCCAGACTGCTGTTACATGTATCTCTTAAAAATTTGACGGCGATCAGTGTTGTGTTGTTCAGGTGTAGAGGAATAACACACAATGTCGTCAAGATAAACATAGCAGATCTTCCCAATCAGGCCTGGAGGACAATTTCCATTAATCTTTGGAAGCTTGCAGGTCCATTGACAACCCCAAAGGGTAGCACTGTATAAGTCCTCCCTCGCAAATAAAGGCCGTTTTCTCCTGGTTGTCTGAATGTGCATTTTCATCTGATGATAACCGCTCTTTAAATCAAGAGAAGTGAAGTTTTTTGCACCATGTTAATGTAGTGACTCTAGGATGAAGTCGATAGTTGGCATCGGGTAAGCCTCAAGCTTTGTGACTTTGTTTTAAAATAGCTTTCTGTAATCGATGCATAGTCGGTAGTCACCTTTCTCCTTCTTTGGGACCATTACCACAGGGGATGCCCATGGCGAACAAGAGTGCTGAACTCTACCATCAGCTAGCATTTCATCTAACTGTTCCTGTAGTGATTGACGACGATCATCGGAAAGACAAACTGAACTACGGAGCCTGGGTTTTGAATCTCCAGTGAAGATGCAGTGTTTAAGAATGTCTATTCGCCCTGGCTTTTCAGTTATCACATCGGGGAATTAAAGTAGATTCTGTAGAGTAAGACTGTCGGGGGTAGTGGGGGTTGGTTCAATGCCACGTACTAGTAGGAGGGCCATTTTTCTCCTTCCCATCATTGGCCACTTATAATGCGGTGGTCACCAATGCCATCTTTTAACCAAAGTGAGTTCATGTGAAAGTCCATCACAAGGTTAACTTGCTTAGCAAAAACTCGCCCAAGTAGTGGTGGAGTTGGCATACTTTTACAGCTGTAGGTGTATTTGGGTTTCTACACCAGTGACTTCAATTTTGGTCTGAATTTTCCCCACAGGAGTTCCATCAACCATGTACAGTGATGAGCTAAAAGAATCTGGTGGTGTTGTTAGTGATAGAGATTTACATGATTCTTCTGTGATGAGAGAAACACAGGAGCCGGTGTCTATCAAACCTTTAACCTCACGGTCACAAACAGTCACAGTTATGTAAGGGCCACTACTGCTTCTGTGATCTATTTCGGAGGCATCATCCGAGGAGACATTCATCAATCAAGAAATTCATTTGCGGCTTTATTGGCTCCGCAAGGTTTGGTCGAGACTTCACTAAACTTTGTTATGAATGGTTTGGAGTCTACCTTTGGTTGATGATGTTTTGATTGTGCAGGTGGATAGGGGCACTTAGCAATACGATGACCCATCTCAGATAGCAGATCGAGTCGAACTTTCTGGTTGTTTTGGGTGGTGGGCGACCTTGGTTGTTTTCTGACTTGGATTGGTCCTGATGTTCTTGTCTGTGGTCTGATTGATTGGGTCGAGATAAGGAGTGGAAGTTTAATTGACTGAACTGTTGTGGCTTAATTGAAGTGGTGTTTTGATTAGACGACATCTTTCTGTTAAGAATGTGTTCAGCAGCAGCCTAGGCTGTCGCCTGTGTTGTGGGTAATTTCTTCTCTCTCAATTTAAGACAGAGTCGTTCATCAGCCATGGAGTTTAGGAGTTGATCTGTCATGAGCTCTATCATTCTCTTAACATCATTCAATGCCAAGGATTTGTCAAAAGGCTTGACCCATCTTAAGTAGAGCTCCAATCTTGTCGCAAACTCTTCAAAGGTTTCATAAGGTTTCTTTGAAGCACTTTTAAACTTCAAGCGATATGCTTCTGGTGTCAACTGGTAATGACGAAGAATAATGGCAACGATTTTGGTGTCATCTTTTTTATCTTCTTCAGTCAGTGCGTGGAAAGCTTTCTGTGCCTTACCGGTGTAGGTAAGGGTCGAGTAGACGGGGCCACTCTTCTTTCGGTCTCTTCTCTGCTGTGGCCATTATTTCAAAAGTCATCAAGTAACCGGTTATGTCATCGTCACTTGACAGCTTATGGAAATCGGGCAATTCGGGGCAATTTTGGGAGCTGTAGCCTTCAGTGACTTCAGTGACTGCCATCAGGAGGGTTTGACAGAGGACCTCAGTCTCCTGTTTGCGGTTCTATTCCATCTTCAACAACAGTTGCGAGAAATCTGTTTGTCTTTGCTGTTTTATGGGCTGGTCAGGTTGGGGTTCCTTCATTTGGGAAAGGTCAGAAAGGCATTGGATCCTTTATTGCTTTGTCTTATCTCGTTTATGGTTGAGCTGACATAGTTGGACTATGTATTCACTTGTGAAGCAACGTAGATAAACCGCCCTCTCAGCCATTTTTGGCCTCAAGTTCAGCAAAACCTTTTATTGCAAAAATTACAGTTCTTACATCTCTGGTTTGGCCACTTATTAACAGGATTCTCTTCAGAATATTGATATTGT
This sequence comes from Leptasterias polaris, assembly GCA_037783415.1. Lineage (NCBI taxonomy): Eukaryota > Metazoa > Echinodermata > Asteroidea > Forcipulatida > Asteriidae > Leptasterias > Leptasterias polaris. The sequence continues at coordinate 221,643 of JAZGTN010000063.1, read as the reverse complement.
TCAGACTTTCAGTACTCGCTGCATGGTTGGTTTCAAAGCATCATCTTAAAATCATTGCCAAAATCATCCAGTCTAAACGACCATCCTGCCGACTATGCCATTGTAATGCTTTCCCTAGTGTTACCTTTGTTCGATGGTGAAGGCTGGAATTGTATGGAGGACAAAGACAGAAATTATAGAACTAAATAATGATTTATTTGGATTACTTATCACTTAATCACAAAAATAATAGACTGCCATCTTGGAAGGTATCCCCAGCATGCATCAGTCAAGGTTAGTCACATGTTCAAGTTCAATGTACCATGTAGTTGATGTCCTGTCATTGTGTATTTGATATGTAATCCCTTTACAGTGGCTTACAAGATGGACAGGCTGCCACAATTGTTTATCACTGTATTCAGATCAATGGGAGGTAAGTTGGAGAGTTCCGAGGTTCCAGCATACATTGTACATGTACTGTGGCATTTTTTGTGTGCCTTGGCTTACATTCAAGGTTTTGCGATTCACGTTGAAGGCATACAGACTGATACGTTATTCTTGTAAGGGCAAGGGAATGTAAATTTCTGCTAGAACATTTCAAGGGGCACCAACGTTGTGAGCAGGGGCAATTGCCTCCTATACCTCAATGAAGTAAGTAGACTTTCGCAAATTATACTCATTTTTCTTGAAAGAGAACAACAAATCCTGGTGCATATGATGAGAACCTTTGTTGTATTTCCTTTGTCAAGTCAGGGTTTCATCGTGGAAATTATATTTTCAAAGGAAAATGGTTACACCATTAGCTCCACAAAGTTCCTAAAAAATAAGCAAAATGAAGTGGTTAAGATCTTTTTGTTCGGACCTATTTCAAAGGTTGACTTTGCCTGGCACTGGTTAGCCTTCTTTAGAGGTTGACTTGGACCGCCAAGTTATTGTTATAAAAAATTGTAATATCTAAACTTCCAAATTAGTTCATTTGGTGAAATATTACATTTTTATTAAACTCGGTCACACAACAGACTGAACATTTTTGGGGGTAATCATTGTTTTGGAAGGTGACTAATTTGCTACATGTAGTTGCTGAAGTGACTGGCATTTTTATGCATCAAGTACTACTCAAAATTGAAACTTGATGAGGAGGGGCCAGTGATATAAACATTGATTTAGGCCTTTAAAGTTTGTACAATTTTGATAGTAACTATTTGTGTCACCAATTGTTTTACAATTTTATAGCCTTTTAATTGTGTTCATGAGTCTATTCCTCCATCCAAATCATAGTACACATGTAGCTGATCACTTTATTTGTGTAAAGATGTAGAGGGAACCCAACAAAGAAAGATTTGCAAGTTCAAATTAAGTGGGCGTGTGCACAAACAAATAGCTTTACAAAAACATTAAATTTAGAAAAAGTAATTGTTTGTCCACAAAGCAAATTTTCCCCAACAAATTCCAAATAGCTGGAAGTCTGAATGTAGTTTGCTTTTTCCTTATCATCAGGTAAGAGTACCAATTTAAATGTGCAGATCAGCACAAATTCTGATCTGTAAATGAGCTACATTGTAGGACCAAGGATACAAATTTGATTGGCCATCTGGGGGCAAGACATTTAAGCATAAGTCGTACCATATTTCACAAAAATAATTATCAAGTTATACCTTATGCCGCCCTCAGGTGGACCTGTGATTTGGTTATGCTGCGACAGAACTGTCAGCATCAAGCAGAAAATTTACGCTGAGGTTACTACATATAATTGAGGAATTGTTGAAATGTTGTAATACATGTAAGCCTCACCCCGACATGACCATGCCCCTGTCACCCACGATCGACCAACAACACTGATTGGCTAACGGCAACCGATATGGGCGCATGATTGGTGAGACTGTTAAATAATAAGCTGTAACAAATGAAGGCTATATTTTGTTACTTAGTATCAATAACAGCAAGTCAATATTCTTTTAAATTGGTAAACTTGGGGTTGGAGGTTTGGTCACTTGTAGTACAGCATTTCCTTCTTTTTTGTTTACATGTACGTTAACATTGTGATTTTCTATTGTTTTCCTTTTACTGTTGTGAATATTGCTACGGCTATGAGGTCCAATTTCAGTTCAGTTCTTTGCTTGCCTAGATTTTGTCATTAGTCATCAGCAAATTTTGTGTACGATGCTTTTTTGAGTAGTCTAGTATCTAGTTCCACTGTTTTATGATCTACTTTTTGTTGTTTGTTGGTTTGTTTAGTATTTTTAGGTTATATAGCTTATCAGGTTTACCGTTTAAATCGTTTAATTTGTTTAACTTTTGTAGTTTTTAAACACGTCTGTCAAGAACACAAGCAGAAGTTGGAATATTTGTGCTGTTCATATTTGTTTAATGGCGACTGATGCCGATCGTCTGGAGATCATCGTAGTTACACTTGTGTCATAAACATCTGTGACTGATGTTCGTGGCGGTCTTAGCCTCAGGCACAGTATCATCCTGAAAAGTTAGTCGCTGACTGTTTAGTCATCGCAAGATTGACCTGAGGGCGGTTTTAAATTGAATTTAAAAATTATATATTCCATGCTCATGAAGCCACTTTTTAAAAGGTGAACTTGTAAGTTGTATGTCAACCTTCTGAAATTGTCCGTCTGAATAACAAAACATTGCAGCCATTAATAACACTACAGGTTACTTGGGTTTGCTCCATGTGAGAAACGTCAATGATGTCAAAGCTACTCAAACGTACTGGGGTTAGACCTGGATCAACCCAGGGATGCTAATAAAATGCACCCAATTTATTCACAGTTGGAAGCTGTTGCCAGTTTCTTGAGGACTTCAAAGTACATATATGTGCTCTCTGAAGGACTGGTTATGTTCTGGAAATTATTCTTTGCAATTGAACTTGCACCTTGTGAGTTGAAGTGCACACCCTCTGAGACAAGGTGGTCTGAGTTTATGTGTCTGCAATGGATTCAGGAGATCATTGGAGTCATCTGCCTTTTGGCATTGGGACACTAATTGGTTTTTACAATGGATGATTGATGAAAATGTCAACTGTTCTTGGTTGTAAAATTTCGCCTAGGATATGATCTTTGAAGAAACAGTTTCTAGGTTGTCGGAAGTGCTATTTACATGTATTTCAACATGATGAATCGTTTCAGAAGCAGCTTGCTTTGTTGACAAGTGTTTGGCATTCTAGATAATTTTAGTAAATTATTTTTCTGTCATCTGAGCTATAGTCGCTTTACTATGGCAGCTGAGGTGATTGGTAGTTTTAACTGGGTTTGGGTTAGTGGTCCGCCTATTGATGCCTGACTGATGATTTCAACTTTCAGTGTTCAGTCTCTTGTGTACATTTTTATGGTATTGGTACAGCTGATGTTTAGTATGACGCCTGCTGCTTCTTCCTAGAGGGATCGGACTGGTTAAGCGTGTCAGATGAATTGTCTTTCTTGTCAAGCTGGTCGTTTTGCTTCGATAGGTCCTAATTTGTATCAATCATTTGATCAACCTCAGTCAGATTGTCAGCAGTGTTAATCATAGTCAACGATGGCAGGATCAGTATCATCTAATGCTAGCACAGCAATGCAGTTGGTTGTTGGCACAAGTTGCTTGGTTTCGGCTGTCCAAGTCAAGTACATGAACTGTTCCAGCTCAGTGTGCATTGGGGGTTTCAGCTCAGTGGGTCATTGGATTGGCGTCCTTTCCAGATAAAGAATGGCTTAGATCAGCACATCAGTGTTTGAATGGAGGGCCTTTCACATCAGTGTTTGAATGGAGGGCCTTTCACATCAGTGTTTGAATGGAGGGCCTTTCACTTGTTTGCCAACTGTTGAGTCGGAGATGAGATTTGTCAGAATTTTAAAAAAATACCTGGTTTTGTCTTTGCAATTTTTTTCATGTAAAATTGAATGTGTTCTACTGTGTAATCGTGCAATGTTAATAAGATAAAAACTTGATTAATCCCACACTGGGGAAATTAAAACTGGCCTTGATTCAAGCAGTACAGACAAAAACATAAAAAATTAGAACAATAAACAAAAGACAGATAAATTATACCAAAATTATTAATCAATTCCTTTGTTTTGTTCACATTAATTTCAAGGTAGATTTCTGCACGGTACCAGTTGCAGCATTGCAGTGAATCTTCTGCGGAAGACATGCTACCAACAACTGAGGTATCATCTGCATATTTGATGATCAAGTTATCAATGTCTACTGCTTTGCAGTCACTCATTGGTATAAAATATACAAAACTGGGGACAAGACACAACCTTGTGGGGCTTCTGTATTTATACCTAAAGAGGGTGAGATAGTGGAGTTTAGCTTTTACCTGTTTACGGTTTGTTAGAAAACTTATCCATAGAACAACATCAGGTTCTACATTAAGATTAAGGAGCTTTTTAATCCTGAGGTATTGAACGCATTGGAAAAATCCACAAAGTACCACCTTTTTCTAAATTTGTGAAAGCAGCATTTAATAGAGTAAGCACTGCGTCTTCTACACTTCTTTTGGGTCAGTATGCAAACTGCATCTGGTCAAGAGATTGGTAATAACTGATGGCATGAGCCTATTCATGATGACCCTTTCTTAACATTTTATTGGTACCATACAGGTTAAAGCCACTGGTCAAAGATCGTTCATCTCTCTGGTGTGGGGTCGCTTAGGAATAGGAATGATGGTTGAACATTTCCACTAGGACTTTCCCAGTACTACATGTAATACAGGTCTGGAAAAGCTTTTGAAAAGTGGAAACTAACTGATTGGCACATAATTTCAAAACTTTACTACTCACACCATCTGGTCCCTTTGCTTTTTGTGTAATTACAATGTAGGTTGTCAAAATGTGTTCGTACCATGTACTTCCCTCAACTGAAATGTTGAAATCACTTGTGGGAAGAGACCGAGCCAGATCAGCCACCTGTCTTTGTTCACTGCTGAAGTCAGTTTTATCAAATGTGCAATAGAACGCATTAAGATCATTAGCATACACAGATTCATTTTCAATATTAACACATTTAGCCTTTGGTTTATAACCTGTCATAGTTTGTAATCCTTGCCATTCCCGTTTGGTATCGTTTGCTTTAAACATAGAGGACAATTTTAGAGGACAATTAGTCAAACGACATGAATTGAAGTCCCCAAGAATGAAGCTGGCTGCTTCGGGTGACTGTGTTTCGGCTTTGTTTTCGTAATCATGTATTGTATCAGATGCTGTGTTTGTCAGCAGTAGGTGGATTGTAAACAACAAAGAGACGAATTTGGTATACTTCTCAAGGTAAATAGTATGGCCACAGAGAAATTACCAAAAGTTTGATGTCTTTTATACATATACATAGTTTTTCTTTAACAGTTATATGCGATGGGTGGCAATATTTGTCATTGATAAAAGCACATACACCTCCTCCTCTAGTTTTTCCTGAATTTGTGGATCGGTCACTCCCTATCAGTGTGAATCCCTCAATATCAGTTAAAGAATCTGGATTATTTTGTGTTAAAAAAGGTTTCAGGATGATCGGGGCGGTGAGGAGGATTGAGCAACTCCTCATCCATGAAATGTCCCATATGATCAGCGTCTCAAATAGCCTCTCGTAATCCAAACTCCTACTGCCTGGCTTCACGTGCCAATCCCTGTTGCAAACTGTGAGCAAAGGTGTGAAGGCGAGTTTCTCGCGCCTTAAAACCAGAAACTCTGATTTCTAACGCGGGTTGGTAAGGCTTGTAGCCTTGGTTGGCAGCCCACCTAGGAGAAGGAAACTCTGATTTCAAACACCAGCCCACAGAACTGTTTGGCTTATCAACAGTAACCGAGCACCGCCATCAGCACTGGGCAGCAGCAGTGCGCTCGGACACCAGTCCCAGCACTGGCACCACTGCGGGATGGGAGAGGGGTAGACACCACCCATCCTACATGTATGTCCGTGAATCCACGAATAACATGGAAAGACAAGACTACAAGAAAGTACACCAGATGGAAGGTCGCCTGGTTAAACAAGCTTCCTGCATTTCCCCAAGACCCCGCAAGGATAGTGCGACCACTATAAACAAAAAACAGGAAGGGTTCAACCTCGAGACAAAGTAGACCAGCAATCTATGACGTTGCCAGCCCAAACCCAGTTCTCACAAATGGAAGGCTGGCAACTGATGTTTCTACCACTGGAAGAAACCTTAGAGATGAACCAATTCCAAAAAAGGACAAACACCCAAGGCTGAGCAAAGCCAAACACCCAATCGACATTGGGACCTGGAACGAGAGAACTCTACTTGCCACAGGAAAAGTAGATGGTAATTGAAAATCAACAAACTTAATTGGGACATAGTTGGAGTTGCAGAAACATGCTGAAAATGCCAAGTCTATGCTTCAACCTCGACTTGTTCAGAGGAAGAAATTGAAGACTTCTATAACGTCCTCCAAGCGAAAGTAGAGGCTGTGCCAGACGTCCTGATTATAGCTGGAGACTGGAACGCCAAGGTTGGTCAGGACTTTGAAACCTGGAGTCCTACTATTGGCAAACATGGCTACGGCAGTATAAATGATCGAGGGAAATGCCTTCTACACTTCTGCAAGGAAAATAAATTAATTGTGACCAATACTTACTACAAACATAAAGCATCCCGCAAGTGGACCTGGATATCACTGGATCATAAAACCAAGAATATGATAGACTTTATCCTAACCAGAGATAGGTGGAAGACATCTGTAGAAAACACCAGAACATTTTTGAGTGCCGATGTTGGGTCTGATCATAACCTCCTGATGGCTAAGATCAAAATCAATTTTAAGATGGGGCCAAAGTCACTTAAACGGAAGAAGTGGGACTTCCACAAACTAGCTGATCTGGAAGTAAAGCAAAGGTTCCAATTACAAATTAAAAACAGATTCTGTGTCCTTGGGTATGAAGTAGACATTAGAGGAATGGATACAGATGCACTCATCTAACGCACTATAACAACATTATAAAGGAAACAGCAGATACAATTCTCAGTAACTCGAAATCGAAAAGGTAAACTCTGGATTTCAGACCCAACCCTTGACCTGACGGCCCACTGGCGTAAAGCAAGAAAGAAAGCTCTGAAAGATCATGACCTGCAGCGAGTGCACAATGAGCTGACAAGAAATATCCAAAAGAGCCTGAAAGATGACAAGGAGAAGTGGTTTAAAGACAAGTGTCAGCAAATAGAAAACAACATGCAAGAGCAAAGAAGTCTTCAACACTATCAAGATCATAAGAAAAAGGCCTGACAGACAACCAATGACCAAGTGCATCCGTAACAAGCAAGGAAAACTCCTATCAAACACAGCATAAATAAAACAACGGTGGTTTGAATATGGCAAGACACGGTACAATCGTAAAACGGTGGCAGATCGTTTAGTCTGTGCAGAAATGCCATCAATGCCTACTGACAGCGAGCCTTCAATCCTCCGGTCTGAAATTGTGGAAGCTATAAATAAGCTGAAGGCAGGCAAAGCTCCGGGAACAGACGAGATACCAGGCGAACTACTGAAGATGGGAGGCGATAGTATAATCGACAGGTATCATCGCATCTGTAACGATATTTGGACATCTGAAAGGATACCAGACGAGTGGACAAAATCAATCATTATCACATTACCAAAGAAGGGAGACACCAGTTGCTGCGAGAACCATAGGACCATCAGCCTTATCAATCATGGTAGCAAAATTCTCCAAGAGATAATGAGAATGCGCATGAAACAATATGTCGAAGCTACTCTGAACAGGCAGGTTTTCAAGTTGGCTGAAGCACAGTGAAACAAGTTTTTGCCCTAAGACTTCTCATCCAACACAGACTGGAGAAACAAGGTGGAAAGGTGTTTGCTGTGTTTGTTTACTATTAAAAGGCATTCGACTGTGTATGGCATTTTGGTTTGTTCGCTGTCTTAGTACAACAATATGGCGTCCCTGGAAAACTGATTAACATGATTAAGGATCTGTACAACAAGGCTAAGAGCTGCATCAGAATAAGCAACGAACACACCGACTGGTTTCTAACTACAATCGGTGTGCGGTAGGGTTGGCTGTAATCCCCTGACCTGTTCAACTTCTTCCTGGAAAATATCCTGTCAGAGGCTTTTGCTGAATGTGACCAGTTTGGGATAAATGTAGACGGGTACAGACTGCGGGACCTACATGTATGCTTTGCAGACGACATCGCTCTGCTAGCAGAGACAGAAGCTGACCTCCAAATTTTACTTGACAGGGTCCATGACACCAGCAATAAGTACGGAATGGAGATCAGTGTACCAGAGATCAAAGTAATGGTTTTCACACTTGAAGAACATGAAACTACAAAACACATCACAATCAATGGTTCAGCACCGTTGCAGGTATCACAATTCAAATACCTTGGAGTGACTTTGACACCATCCAACGACTCCTCCTGTGAGATAAAACAGAGGCTGATGCTAGCATCCGTGGTACTTGGGAAGCTCCAAAGGATCTGGCAAGACAAAGATGTAACACAAAAAACAATGCTGCGCCTTGTGAATGCACTTGATTTTCCTGTTCTTCTATATGGCTTAGCAGCTTGGACCATCAGGAAGGTGGACCAAAATAAGTTAGAAGCTTTCCAGATGCGCTGTCTCTGCAAAACCCTGAACATCTCCTGGCAAGACAAGGTGCGAAATGAAGCTGTGTGGAAGAGAATATCAACTGGTGGTGACCCACCAGAGTTAATCACCTCACGCATCTACAAGACCCAACTTGCCTGGTTTGGCCACATAGTGAGAATGGAGAACAGACTCCCAAAATGCATCGGGAAAAATAGACGGGGTAGGCCTTGGAAGAAAACGACACCATCGCTAACAGCACCTTCTACCTTGAACACCGAAGAGCGCAAGATAGGCAAGAATGGAGAGTGAAAGTTCGTGGAGCCAACCTCCTGCGGGATATGGTGCAAGATTGATTGATGTTTCAGTTGGACAAATAAGGCTAGAATTCCTATATTCAGATAGGTGTTGCACACAAGTCCTCGGTTCATATGTCTTATTCCTGATAGTTTGTACATTACCCTGAATTATGGCTGGTAATGGAGTTCTACACTTAGCTTTTTTGAGACGTTGTTTGATGCCACCTTTTCTTCTGCGTTTACAGGATCTGGGTTGGTTTGAACAGACTTCAGGGATGACATAGTCAGGTTCTGAAGAGAAAACATGTCGGCTCATAAGGAAGTCTCCACTGTATGTTACATGTAGCAATGGCGGTGACTCTCCTTCAGTGTTCCTGGGGTGGGTCATACCCAAAACTTGACTACCACACCAAGATACAGCAAGGAAAAAGACAAAAACTGCAACCAATCTTGAAAATCACTCTTCAGACATTATTGTACGGTAAAATTTGACAAATATGAAGACAAATTGATTACAAAAACAGAACAACACAGCTAGACAATGACTATGACATACTGTATGTGGCTCATTAAGATATGAAATTTGAATAATAAACTATGAATTAATGTAATTTGACACCTGATGACATCATGATGACGAAAACATGTTTTTCTTACAAATTTGTGTATATACATGTATAAGCTACAAGATGACACAGATTATGACTTTATGACTTGTGGCTCAGGAAATATAGTTTTTAAATTTCAGAGCGTTCTGTTTGTATCGGAAGTAAAGGTCAAAGAGGGTCACATTTTCTGAATAAAATATTAGGTTTCAGGTTTCAGGTTTATTTCCATATATTAGGCAGTACAATATAAAGGAACTTATTAATAGTATGGGGAGGTCAGACAAGAAGCCTAAGCTTGTACAAGGTCTGCCCTTTTCACAAAGAATACATATAAACATATAGCTACAATCATGAGTTTTCAAATTAAATAAGCAATAATTATTATATGCTATTGTTATTAATTAATTTAATTAATAAATTCATAACCTGATACATGTAGGTCAATAAATATAATTTTGCAAAAAATAACCATCTTTAACTAAAGGATATTAGTAATTGTGTCACATGGCAATTCACGTAGTAATTATCTAAAACGCCTACTTATCATTAACCATATTGAGAAGAAGTTTAAAAAAATACTTCTTACATACTCTAATTGAAGTCAGTGGGCAGGAAGATCGAATTTGGTTCCAAAAGAGAGGTCCCTGGTATCTACATGTAACAGTTGAAAGGTGGAGGGATGTTCTAACTTTACTTAGATGAAGTTTATCTGATGCCCTAGTGTTGTAAGTATGAATATCAGTGTTCCTTATAAACAAATCTCTAATATTCAAGGGTAAAGATACATGTACACCCTTTTCAAAGTTATACATTAAAGCACACATATGGTATTTATAGAGATCAAATATAGATAATGTGTTGAATTTGATAAATTTTGGGGCAGAGTGATCTCTGGAGCCACCCATTAATTAATCTTAAGGATTTTTTTAAAACAACAAACAACTTATCAAGGAATGTTTTGTGTGTGCTACCCAAGGCAAGTATGCAATACTGAAGACATGACAATGATAATGTATTATAAATGGAAAGCAAAATATGGGATGGAACAAAATGTTTAAGCTTTCTAATGATGCCAAGGTTGCGGGAAATTAATGTGAGGACTTTCTGACAATGATTTTTCCACGTAAATTTATCGTCAATAACGACACCCAAAAATGTACATGAATTTACCTGTTCAATAACAATATTGTTGAGACGAATATTAACGTTTTTATCTACAGATCGATTCGTGAAAACAATCACATGTGTTTTCTTCAAGTTCCAAGATAATCTGTTACATGTGAACCACTCACAAACATTAGTTAATTCAGTGTTCATTAGGTTAACGTCGTCATTTAAATTTTTTCCACTGTAGAATATGTTTGAATCATCCGCAAATAAGATTAATTTCAGAAGTTGGGTAGAATTACAGATATCATTAATATAAATAAGAAATAATATGGGCCCCAAGATTGAGCCCTGAGGTACACCACAAGTGATTGATTTGTAACTGGATTTTTGTGTTTGCCAGACAACAAGTTGTTTCCTATCTCTCAAGTAATCTTTGAACCACTCGAGTGCAATACCTCTGACACCATATCTTTCTAGTTACTCATTAATATATCATGATCTATTGTATCAAATGCCTTAGAAAGATCCAGAAAAATGCCAATGGTATGTTCAAGTTTGTCCAGACTAGAGGTTACTTTATCAACTAAATCAATCAAGGCATGTTGAGTCGAACATTTTGCCCTGAAGCCATGTTGAGATTGTGACAGTATGTTGTATTTATCATCAAATTTTTCAAGTCGGTCTGCAACCAACCGTTCTAATAACTTAGAGAAGCATGGCAATACAGATATGGGACGATAATTAGTGAAAAGAGACCGATCACCATTTTTGTAAAAGGGGGTAACTTTTGCAATTTTGAGTACATCAGGAACTTCTCCGGAAACGAAAGAGTGATTGGAAATATTCGTTAAAGGCTGAACAATAGAGGGAGCAATATTTTTGATCAGAATATTATCAAGTTTATCATGACCTGAGCTCTTCTTATTTGGAAGTTTACAGATACAATCTAAGAGTTCTTCCTGTGTAATTGGATTTAAAAATAGGGAGTCTGGAAAATCACCTTTGATGTACTTTATCGGGTCAGAAGTATTATTAGGTATCATTGAACCTAAATCTTGACCAATGTTAACAGAGTAATGATTAAAAGTCTCTGCAATCACTAGAGGGTCATTAACATCACAATCATTTATTTTGGACAAATTATTTGGCTGTAACTTTTTGCATTTTTTACTTAATATAATTCATTGATAACTTTCCAGGTATTTCTCATGTTATTCTTTTCTTGCTCAACAAGATGCTACATAAAAACGTTTCTTAGAAGCTCTTATCACAGTTGTTAATTTGGTTTTATATCTGTTATATTTAACCTTATTGATCTCAGAAGGTTTTTTAAGAAATGTTCTATAGAGTTTATTTTTCTTTCTTATAGACTTTAGGAGACCATTAGTAATCCACGGATTTGTGGGTACTTTTTTGTGATGTTGACATTTTGTATAAGGCATGCAATTATCAATAAGTTGGCTTATGAAGGTATACCTGTTCTACAGGACATCTTCCCATTGTTTTGGACAATAGAGCTGATCAACAACAATGGAGTTGGTCAACCTGACTACAATTGCGTTTATTGTTCTGCTGTGGGGGAAAACTTGCACTACCATTGATGGTGTAAACTGCAAGCTTGGTGCGGTGAAAAGAAAGCTACATCATGCAAGAAGTTTCAGTGGTGCTCGTCTATCTTACTATGCAAACTCAGATGCCTCTTTCCAACTACTGCTTCTAAAATCCGGGGACATTAACCCAAACCCTGGGCCACAGCATCAACATAACGAAAGTAACCATGGAAATAAGGAAGTACGTAACAAACCAAATATGGATTGTCTAGCCTACGACAGTAATGCCTTACATAAGCTAAATCCCCCACCACATCAATCATGTTACCAGAGGCTGAATAGCGTGGTTTGGCAGAAAATCATATCCCTTGGTATATCTAGAAGAAGGAAAACCCATCGCGGAAGGAGGGCCTCAAGGAGACCGGTCCACCATAATACTCCAGTCCAATTGAGCCGACCAGTGGAAGTCCGAGGAGAGTCGCCCCCATTGATGACGATAGCGAAACAGGATATTGTTTTAAGGTGCAAACCAAGGGACTAGCAATTGCTCACGTCAACATTTGCAGCTTGCTTGCCAAAATATATCATATCAAGAAAAAACTGAGAGGTAAACCATTCAACATACTGTCCATCCGAAACCCACTTTGATAACTCAATTCTTAACTTTGAAGTTCAACTAGAGGACTTTACCATTGAGAGGAGAGATGGGAACAGGCGTGGAGGAGGAGTACATGTAGCAGTCTACATCAACTGAATTATACCCGACGGATGGACATTGAAAATGACAAAATTGAATCAATATGGATTGAACTGAAGATCCCTAATACGAGATCAATACTTATTGGGACTTATTATCGCCCTCCCAGCGCGAACATTGAATATCAAAATACAATTGACAGTACAATAGCTTATGCAATTAACCTTGGTAATGAGGTGTATATACTTGGAGATATGAATTATGACATGTTGTGTAAACGTAAATCAAGTTTCATAAGACAGTTATTTAATCAGCATAACTGTCCAACCCGGGCAACCAGACGGGCCGGGCGAGCTTCCACGGCTTACCCAACCCAGGCGAATGATGGGGGACGGAGGCGGACGACACACGCCCCGGTTGATTTGTTCTTTTCCCCCCGGCGATTAGAATGAGAGAATGGATGGAGAGAGAGAGAGTAGCTTCGAGGGCGACGGGACCGGACCACTGGTGCGACCACCGCTGACCGTTATACGCCTACCACATCCAAGGAAGGCAGCAGGCGCGCAAATTACCCACTCCCGACACGGGGAGGTAGTGACGAAAATTAGCAATACAGGACTCTTTCGAGGCCCTGTTATTGGAATATATGGGCACACTTTAAATCCTTTAACGAGGCAAGTCTGGTGCCAGCAGCCGCAGATATCTCGAACGCCCCGCAAGATCTTGACCCAAATCATCTGCGCCCGAGACCACGGGGCGCGGCGGAACCCATCATTGGTGATGGAACCGACAGTAACCGAGAGTGAAATCCAAGAGTTATACAATTCTTGGCGGTGGATCACTCGATGAAGAAGGCAGCCAGCTGCGTGAATCAGTGTAAATTGCAGAATGCAGTGATCATCGGCCTTTCGAACGCACATGGCGGCCCAGGTCGCACGTGGCCCGGGCCTTGTTTGCCGGAGGGTCGTAAGCACAGAAAGAAATCATCGTGCCGGAGTCCGCAGACACATTCGCAGCGCCCAGGTTGAACCGCGATGCAAGAACTCCCCAACCCCCCTCCCCGGGCATCTATAACACAGGATTAGACACAACAAAATAAACTCTCAGCAAATAGCTTTTAGCAAATTAGACAGCCATTTTGGACGCCATCTTGGATTTTTAGGTTACCTGATTCTCACTAAATTGTTATTGGTCTTAGTGGGTTTCTTGATCCATACAAGATAGATGTAAACACCAAATATTTAACTCCCAATGTGAATATTAAATGACTTGGAATTTTAGGTTACCTGATTACTCAATGATTCTTTTGTTGGTCTCAATGAGTTCTCTGACCCCTAAAACCTGGGGATAGGCACCAACATAACGTCTGTAGAGTGAATAATGATCGACTTATAGTAATTTTAGGATACTAGTAGCGGCCATCTTGGACGCCATTTTGAAAAAACGGCTTTCCGGTACTCTGATTTTCTTAGATTTTTAATATGTTATTTTTGATGTCCAATAGTACCTGAAACCGTTGGAAAACCTTTTGTTACAATTTTGGGGGGGGGGGGGGGGGGTGGTGGTCAAACTGTATATTGACCCTACTAATGGTTAGGAGTGAGACACTATAGAACAAAGCTTTTGCCCAGGTTGATTAAATTTCGGTCTTTCAGGAAGTTCAAGAGTGAAGCTTTTGTAGATGACTTACGTTTGGTTAACTGGGATAACCTAGTGGCTACCACAGATGTGAAAACTGCTTGGCAGTTTTGGAAAGGGGCTTTTATACGTGTTTGTGATAAGCATGCTCCAACTGTTACAAGGCGGGCCTGTGGTGTTAAAACACCATGGGTTACAGATGATTTTATCTCACTGTCTCATGAAACAAAAGCTCACAAAACTGGCGCTAGAGAAACATGGTGTAAATATCAAGAGAGTAGAAACTCTGTGAATAATCTGGGAAAAGCATTAAAAAGGGAATATTTTCACAATCAGATAACAGAAAACTGGCACAAACCGAAGGAGCTATGGAAAATGCTTAAAAGCCTTTACCCTGCTAAGAAAAGTTTCAGCTCATTCAACTGTATCAATGTCAACGGGTCTGTGCTTACTATAATCCGCAGGCTGTTGTCGATGAGTTTAATCATTTTTTTGTAACAGTACTTTTCTCAGTCAAACTCAATCAGTCCATCATACGGTAGGGCAAGCCCAATCTCAATCAGTCCATCATACGGTAGGGCAAGCCCAATCTCAATCTGAATTTGTTCTAGATACACTCGACAAAGAGTTTGTGAAAAAAGAAATAAATGGAATGACAACTGGTAAAGCCACTGGTCTGGATGGTATAAGTGTTCGGCTGTTAAAAGCAGCCTCGCCGGTCATTTGTTCCCATTTAACACATCTTTATAATCTTTCCTTGAGGACAGGTAAAATACCGCTTGAACATGTTGAATGGAAAACATCCAGAGTTACTCCTATTTTCAAGGGAGGTGAAAAGGAACAAATGAACAACTATCGGCCGATATCAGTTATTCCTGTCATTATGAAGGTTCTCGAAAAGGCAGTCCATAACCAGCTGCATGAGTTTCTTGTGACTAACAATCTTCTTGCCGTTCAACAATCTGGTTTTCGGAAAGCACTCAACCAACACAGTGTTGTGCTATGTCACTGACTTCTTGTACAAGCAGATGGATCGTGGTCGTATGACGGGAATTGTTCTTTTGTTGACCTTAAAAAAGCTTTCCATACCGTCGACCACGATCTACTGCTTAGTAAACTTTCAGCTTACGGGTTCTCTGATTCTGCTCTGTCTTGGTTCTCCAATTACTTACAGGACCGACTTCAATGTATCTGTATTGGTAACAATGTTTCTAAACCAGCCAACGTCCTGTTAGGTGTACCACAGGGCTCAATCCTGGGACCACAATTATTCACATTGTTTGTAAACGACCTTCCTAAATCTGTAGCTACAGGTCAAGTAATGATGTACAGTATGCTGATGATACGATAATTATGTACAGCAGTACGAATTCAGCTGAAATCGAACCGTGTCTTAATGCTGACCTAGATAGAGTTAGCGTGTGGTTGAAAAACAATAGACTAATTTTGAACACTACCAAGACTAAGTATATGTTAACAGGGACTAGGCAAAAACTTGCTCCGGTTAACATGGAAATCAAACTTAATATTGACATTCTGGAATGTGTTAATTGCTTTAAATACTTGGGCGTTCACCTGGATCAATCTCTAGACTGGAACGATCATATTAATTTTACTAGTAGAAAGATTAATTCAAAGCTTGCTTTGTTAAGGCGACTATGACCCTTTCTTACTGAACAAAGCTCTAAACTGCTCGCCAACTCCTTAGTTCAACCACATTTTGATTATTGTAGTTCTGCCTGGTCAAATTGTAACGCCAACCTCAAAAATAATCTGATCAAACTGCAGAAGAAAATGGGACGCATTATACTGCAAGCTGACCCTCGGACCCCTACTGATGTTGTCTTCTCAAAATTAAGATGGGTTTCTATCGAAAGTAGATGGAAGTTTCAAAAAATCAAATTAGTTCACAATGCCATCAATGGTAACTCGCCCAACTATCAGCGAGACTTATTTTCCCCTACGGCTACAAGGCATAATTATTCCACCAGAAACGCAGAGAGTAATGGGTTGTGTGTGCCTAAAGTAAGGACTGAGAAAGGCAAAAGAAGCATTTCTTACGAAGGTTCCTTTTTGTGGAACGGTTTACCTGAGCGATTACGTAATGAGCCCACCTTGACATCTTTCACTTCTATGTATACTGGCGTTTATGGAGTCATTGATATGTTTTTGTTTCCAACTTGCTATTTTTTGCTTTCTCTGCTTTTGTTCCTGGTGGTTTAGATTGCTGTTGTTGCTTTATATGGGGTTTGTTCGTTCATGTTTTTTCCCCTTGTTCTGAGTATTGCTTTTTCTACAGGGCCCCCAGGGAGAACAGTGTTTTGATACTGATGGGGCTACCCTGTATAAATAATACTTAATAATAATAATAATAATAATAATAATTAGCTTGGATGTGAACTCCATCACTAGTAATAATGGAATCCCAGTCGACTTGTGCTAATTCATTTATCAGTGCAGCAACATTTTGGGCTGATGTGTTTCTTTTCCAAGAAAAGCTCGATTTGTTCTTGTTTTTTTCAATGGTCGAACCAAAGAGAATGATTGGAAGATGATCACTGAAATCTGATAAAACAATATAAGTTGATAATGGTTCAATGTTGTTAGTAAACTATATTATCAATCAAGGTTGCCGAGTTTTGAGTTATTCTAGTTGGTTTGTCAATCGTTTAGTACATCATTAGTTCCAGCTTGAGTTTCACTATTTAGAAGATTTATATTAAAATCGCCCATTAAATAACAATTTTTTGATTCAGATGAAATTTTTTTAAGCAATACTTCAAGTTCTTCTGTGAAGGAATGAAGGCATAAACCAGGCGGTCTGTAAATCAAACCAATGATAACGTTTTTTGTATTTGTTGTAATCTCCACAAATAAGGATTCATAAGAATGAGTTGAAGTTGACAGATCGGGGCGCAATACATAAGTTAATGAATCTTTAATATACATCATTACGCCTCCGCCTATTTGATTTTGTCTGTTTTTAAACTCAATATTGTAACCTGACATGAACAATAGGGGATCAGTGTCTGACTTGAGCCAAGTTTCAGTAAGGCAGATAATTTGAAATTCATGTCTCATTTCTGCAAGCGAGTGCTGCAAGGGGTCAAAATTTTTGTTTGTACTTCTTATATTTGCATGGTACAATGAAAACGATTCTTCTGTTTTCTACATATTTGGTTTCCACCCGGTTTTCACTTAAATATTCAGACCCACATGTACTTTTCAAGAATTCAGAGTATTCAGCGTCTAGTGGTACAGGATGAAAGACGTGATCGCTAAGGCAATTTATGACGTCACTATCTGAATGGTTTGTGTCTGTATTGCTTTTAAGCTTTCGTTGAAGGTGCTGTCACTTGAATAGCTACTAGACATGATAATTTAAATCACAATAACGCATTATGAAGGAGTTAGAATACAGTAAGCTGTTGCTAAGGGCTAGTGTCAATGTAAACAAGATACTTTTGGCGTAAGATTTTCCAGCAATACGAGGATAGACAGCAACCATAAAAACATTATTTTTAGTAAATACGTACTAAAACCACACGTATTTGATAACATAGGCGGGTTTTGAAATGTTATACATGTAATAACAAGATGATACGCCAAATATTGAATGATCATGATGACATTAAGGATGGTGGTAATTATGTTCAGGGATAAGGAAGAAGACATACAATACTTAAATGGTAGTGACAAGTGGAATGACTGGTGATTCATCCATTTGGTCGATCGCAGTCGATCGCAAGCTACAAGTTGTCACAGAGATTGTAACTCAATGACATATGGTTCAGAACATATAAATTGTTTAATAGCTAGTAAACTACCACACAGACATTGACATGAATTGTGGTGGGGACAAAACCACTACAAATATACCTGTAAAGCTTCAGTATTTTGTTTCTTTTCTTTCTCTTAATATCCCTTGAACGCTTCCAGATTTTATTATCTTTACTTATCTTCATTATTCTTAAATTTAAACGCTTCTCTATTTAATAGTTCAAAGACCCTCCTTGATAAAAGCGAGAGGGCGCTATACAACTTAACCATTGTTCGTAGATACGCCAGTATGATCCTTCCATCATTAAATAAACCATAGAAAGGACCAGGGATAAGCAAAGCATGCTCAGTGAACCAAATGCATAAATGAAAGGTCCAAAGGTCAGACGATGCCAGGCGTGCAACACATGGGCTCTGTGCAAGTGATGACCGTATCCGATAGTGCTTGTTTCAGGATACATTTACGGGTGGTTTTTAAGTCGTTAATATCATCAACAAAGGAAAAAAAATACTTAATCGAATTGCTGCTGGATCTAAGTTAGAGCACATGCTTTCATTTGATGTATTATTTGTCTTTTAAGACTAGTTCCTGAGATCAAACGATAGCAAATTTCACGTATAAATGCTATGGGAATTTTTGAAAAGAAGTGCAAGGGGAAAAAATAAAAATCTTGACGAAAACAAAGGAGGTTTTGGCGGATTGCCAAACCCCCCAAGAAACGAATCAAGAAATAAACAAGTTTTACACTTGTACTGAACAACGAACCTTTAATTTGTTCACTGTAATCCTACCGGTTTTCATTTTGTTAAAATAAAACCTTCACATTGTGTAGTTTTTAGTAAACAAGCTAAAGAAAAGTGTCCGACCATGCTGCCTAATTTCAAGACACAACCAATGACCGCCCATGTTGTACACAGCTAAAGCACGCACACCAGTGACCGCCCATGTTGTACACAGCTAAAGCACGCACACCAGTGACCGCCCATGTTGTACACAGCTAAAGCACGCACACCAGTGACCGCCCATGTTGTACACAGCTAAAGCACGCACACCAGTGACCGCCCATGTTGTACACAGCTAAAGCACGCACACCAATGACCGCCCATGTTGTACACAGCTAAAGCACGCACACCAGTGACCGCCCATGTTGTACACAGCTAAAGCACGCACACCAGTGACCGCCCATGTTGTACACAGCTAAAGCACGCACACCAGTGACCGCCCATGTTGTACACAGCTAAAGCACGCACACCAGTCACGAATAGTCTTTTTATCCTGTGTCTTTTATAATAAGCGTTTCTGTATGTTATTGGAAATGGACTATTAAATTTCTTCAACAGAGGGCCTAGCTCTCATTCTGTTGTGTTTTTGTGTAAGCACCCGCTAGCATTCATGGTTCTTACCTGTATTGTAGCATGCAAAGTATAGGGAGCTCTTCTCCATGCAAAGACTAACGGCCCATTCATAAAGTACTAGTCATAACCATGTTATGTGACTTCCTGTGTGTGTATGTTTGCACGCCCCAGTGAGTTGTGTTCTGTTGTTGGGTTGTGCCATATATTGTGATCACAAAATAATTTGGTCTTTGAAATTCATTTTACAATTATAACAATAACAAATTAAAAAAACGAGTTTTCTCAATAATCTGACATTTTGGATATCATTTATCAATATCAAAATTGGATAATTCGATATGATCTAAAAAGTGACATCAGCGATATTGATGTCAAATTTATAGTATCAAGTATTTGAGTAATATCGATATATCGAAGGTCCTTGTTGTACAACCGATACCGGCCCATCTACATGTACCTCAAAGAACTACATGATGTTCTTCCAATGTCCATGATCTTGTACTCCTCTGTCATCTAAGTTGGTTGGAGTTTGAAGTGTCCCTGCAAATGAGAGGTCCTCACAATATACATAATTTTCCTCCCAGTTGCTTAGTAGGCCTATATATGCGATTATTGCACAGACTGTTCCTAACCACTTATCTTTCAGATTTTGCTCTGCACAGGCTTCAGAGAAAATGGTCTTTTACTCTTTTTAAACATGAAGTTAGAAAATTGCCAAATTTCTGTGACAGTAGCTCAAAAAAAGGCTAAAAGGCTAAAAGGCTTTATAAATGTTTGAGCTACATATGGTTAAAATGATTGTTTTTTAATTTTTTATTTTGAATACATTGAAAGTTTATATATTTTCTATACAATGTTTGTAATGCTAAATGTACTGTTCCGCCAGCTATGCATAAATCTATGCCTATTTTTCTTTCAAATAATCAAAGTAAAATGTGATTTGAATTGTTCGTTCTCACAGATGCTGCAAATGGATAGTGTGAAGGAAAGCAAAGAGAAGAAACTGATTTCAAATTCTGTATGGATTCCAATACAATGGTAAATTTTATTCAACATATTTATTATGATTTTGGGTTGAACAAAGAAAAATTGACGAGAGTGGGATTTGAACCAAATCCTGCTTCAAATCCCGCTCTAGTCAATTTTTCTAAGTTGTTCATCTCGAAATTATTTATAAAATTTACCCAGTCAGTTTTCCTTGTGGTTTATTGTTTGATAACATATTTATTACAGATGTTTTCTTCAGATGCTTTTTATTTTATTTTCTTGATTGTAAACAATACAAAGTTTAGAATCCTACTTAACCAGAGTTTATTTTTTGATCCAAACACATACAAAACAAGACACAATTTTTTAACAATTTTGTACCGCTGACACTACATGTAGTCATGAATACAGAAGTCACTAGTTCTACAACATTGTTAAAAGCTTTTTATTACCTTTTACTACAATGGAGTTGTGGCAGTTTATTTCCATCTTGATAAAATTAAGTCAAGAATTAGATTGCAGCATAATTGCTGCAATGAAAAAAGTCAAATATCAATTGTCAAATTGTAAATAGCTTAAATTGCAACAGAGAGCTTCGTATGTAACAAATTTCTCAGGGCCTTTGAGCAGGCCCAGAACCCCATGCCAAAATGGCTTCACGCTCACAGGTTCACTTCAGAACAAATGTCCCTACATTGCATTCCTACATATTCCTGGATAGAACACTGATCATTAATGTATCACCATCCAGGCATATGAAGCTTTCTTATTAGCCTTGAATTAACAATTGGTACAGCTTCATCTACATTTGGTGACTACAAAACAATTTCAATTTGCGTGATTTCAATTTGAACACATGTTCAGACAGTCAGCATACTCAATTTTTTTATTGATAATTATAAAAAACATTCAAAAGTGAAAAAAATATATAAAAAATTAAAACAAACACACATTATAAACAAGTTCAAGGTGTTGAAAACTAAAAACACTTCTGCCGTTTTTCGTACCTATTTGTACGGTTCCCGACATAAATTCAACACAAAGCAATGCTACATGTACCCTCATTTACCAGCGTACACATCAGTGTGGGAGTTAGCTTCACGCAAACAAATACATGTAGTACGTCATTGTTTGTGGATGGGGATTCGATCGTTTCCAAATGAAATTTGTTTAGAAATCAATTTTACAAAGTTTCTTGGGTGCTAGGATAATAGGGCTATGCCAGCTTCCTGTGTCATTGTTGGGTGTATGGGGAATACTGTAAATAGGAGTCCAGGTTTAGAACAACAAAATATAAGACATTTAATGAAATACATACATGTACTCAGCGCTTCAAAAATATACAAGCATTAATCGAATCAATCAAATACATTGAGAATATAATTAAATACAATGAAAATAGGGTGGTGGTAACGGAACGCGTGATTGGGGAGAAGTATACCTCCATTGAGACTCTAGGCTGGGGTTTTGGTAGTCTCGTGGCTGGTCCAGTTGTGTGCGGATCCGCGAGGGAGGGAGAAGATGGACCATCAAGAACGGGGGTGTCATCACTCAGTTCAATCAACAGGAGATCTTAGAAGTGTCCAGGGCCACGCCTCACGGCTGCTGGCCCAGCAGTCCCAGTCATCACACGTCAGTCTCTGCAAACCAAAGCTTAGAATCTGCTGGGTCGCCAGCATGGTCCGTCCTTTGAAACAACCGATTAATCGTGGAAATTCCAATGTTCCTCTGGCAAATGCGGTCGGGGACAATGGGTCATCAATACAAGAATTGCGACCACCGGTTAACATATTGGGACTTACATAAGGTTGCGTAAACAACTATAAATCCGAATTCTTAACAGTTCTCAAAAGCCTGTTTTTAGAGTCTACATGTACCTGAAGCCAATCCTATGTTTGAAGCAAGTCCCTTTTGACACTTTTGAAGCTATGAATATTGCAACCAAGGTGTTTCCAAGGGAGGCCTCCACATATTGTCATCAAGTTTTCAAATCCTAAGTAGATGTTAATAAATGTCAAAAACAGGAAAACAAACAAACCCCTGACAATAAACCAAATGGAGTCCATGCTGCAGCATGCTGGATTCGTAAAGTTTTTTAATTTTTTATTCAACTTTCATTTTTGTAAATCTTGACAAATTATTGGTTGTCCTGTAAATGACTTTGGGTCAGTATTTAAAAAAAATTTCTTTCCTTTACGCAGTATTAATTTTCTTGACTTTTGGGGAGTTTCTGGAATCATAATTTTTCTTAGAAAAGATCTTTGTCACAATGAAACCCTGACTTGAAAAGTGAAAGACAACAAAGGTTCTCATAATAAGCTGGGACTTGTTCTTATTCGAGAAAATGAGTATGTGTTTACTGTGAAACAGGGTATCCAAGTTATTAGCAGCGATTAGCGGGGTCCAGTGGGTGCAACCCCAAGCAGGGTTTAATGGGCCAGGGCCCTCTTTTGGAAAATATTTACATTTTGCATCCTAAAAAGTGCATATTTTAGGGCAAGGCCACTTTGGCCTTGGAGCAGGCCAAATTTTGATGGGCACCAAGGCCAAAAATGTATTTAAAAAAAATGCAAAGGCACGAAGACCATTAAATTATGAGTTGTAAATCAAAATAACACCATGAAGTTTTGTTTTCATTATTAATTAAAACAATACTATCTTTATTAAATAAGTTTAGTTACCCTAAAAAAACACAATTAAAACTAGAGGTTCAGTTTTTGCTACAAAAACAAGGTGTTTGTGGTGAGTGATTGAATGAATTGGTGACGACATTTCATCTTATCAATCCAATGTCTGGTTCAGGAGTTATGAGTTTTTCAAACAATAAACATCAACTTCCAGTATGAACCGGAAGTCAAGGTCAAATGGGCACACAATTTGTGTAGCGCTTGTTGAGATTTTGAAGACCTTTCTAATAAGCTTGGGCGATATTGCTTTTTTTCATCCACGATACATCGTCAAAAATATATCGCGATATTCGATGATATCGCGGTTAATTTGTGACGTGCGTTGATGAGGGAACCCACTTCTGTTTTAAAATAGTTTTTAAACTGAAGTGCCGCGAATTGATGTAATTGATGTTATTGATGTAAGGAAATTTGATAAAGGCTGTAAGGCTCTCCATTCTAGCCATGGTTTTATTTCTTCATGTTACCCAAAGCACCACGAATGCAATTGGCACAGGCTGATTTCTGACCGGCCGCTTTCCGATTGGCCGATCGTGTGAATAATTATGACGTAGTGCTTCTCACAGCGCTGCCATAGTATTCATCACCTCGATCCCGCAGATGTGCTTGCATGCTTCTAACGTGGTAAACTTTATAGTTAGGGGGTGAAGGAATGGCGTGTAGCTGTGGGAACGAAAAGGCAAGGGAAATTCCCTTTGTGAGAAATCACCTCGTGGTCGGGAAACGTCGGAGGAACGTTTTTATACATGTACGTGCGTGAGCAATACCGCACAGTTTTCGTTTGTTTGATGTTGGTCTGTATGAGACTGTCTGTTTGATGTCGGTCTTTTCGAAGAATCCCAGTCGGGGATCAATAGTAGGAATCTTGCGGTTGCGGTCAGTGCCTTTTTATGTTTTTAAACAGCTCATATCATCTCGATTAGGAAATGCATCGCGATACTTCATCGAAACCGCGATTTGCCGATATTGCGATTAAAAAAACCAGACACGATATCGTAATCGTTTAAAAAATTGTATCGCGATTTTCGATAATATCGTGGTATCGCCCAAGCTTACTTTCTAATGACGTAGAGATTGTAAATATCCAAAGTGTGGTTCAGGAGTTATGATTTTTTCAAATATAAAATTTCATCTTCCTATTTGAACCGGAAGTCAAGGTCAAATGGGGTAGCGTTCTGTGTACTGTTTCTTTAATTGTGACATACTTTTCCAATTATGTATATATTTTAATAATCCAATGAGTGGTTCAGAAGTTATGATTTTTTCAAATATAAAGTTTCAACTTCCTGTTTGAACCGGAAAGCAATTCGGTCGGATGAGGTCACACTTTGTAGCATCGGTAAAGAGTCCTTTCAGAGTCCTTTCTGATGACATATAGATTGTAAAAATCCAATATGTGGTTTAGAAGTTCTGATTTTTGTAACATTTAATTTCGTCCGGTTTTGACCAGATGTAAAGGTCAAAATGTTGTCATTTCTGTGCAAAAGTTTGAGCAGGATTAACGTTCTACACTCTGATACAAAAATTATGCTGAAATGATCAGTAGTTTTAAAGATATGAATAAGATAAGATAGTATGAAATTTTCAACTTCCGATTTGAACCGGAACTCTAGGTCAAATGTTATTAGGTTCTATGTAGCGTTTGTCGAACTTTTAACAACCTATCCGATGATGTCTAGATTGTACAAATCCATTCAGTGGTTCATGAGTCATGATTTTTTCAAGTATTAAACTTTAAATCAATGTAATTTGATACCCGATGATGACATCATTAAGTGTGTGTTGTCTTGATATTAAGGTTTAGATGTCTGATGAGTTTCAATGTTCAATTCAATTCAATTATTCCGTTGATAAGCCCGAAATTGATTTTTTTTAAAGGAAAAACAACGAAGGTGAACTTCGACCTAGGGTAACGATCCGGAAGTTAAGGTCGTATGATTTTGGCGTTAACTTTTCAAATGTTGCCCCAGTCTTGATCTATCAGATGCCCAACTACGAACATCATAGCTTTTAAATTCAATGAGATACAGCAAATAGCAAATTGTCTCTTTTCAACTTTAAAAACCTTGTAATTCAACACCTGATGACGCCATCATGACGAAATTGTTCGCGTGCCGTCCTCATGTTAAGGTTCAAGTATCTGTCAAGTTTCAAGGTTCAACTCAATTTATATTTTGATTTAAACGACGGAGAAGAGTTGCGCAGAAGAAGAAGATTCTGAAGAAGAAAAAACCCAGAACAAAATAAAGAGGTGTTAGTGCTCATATTGCACGAACACCTAATAACGACCAGACAGTTTTATAGAAGTTTTTATTGTTGTATTAGGTGTGTGGCTAAGGGCCGAAAAACCTATTGTTGTTGTACTGGGTTTTTTTCTTCTCCAATTCACGGAACTTTCTCTACAGATTTTCGCAAAAAGTGAAGGTCGTACAGACTTGAAACTTGGCATTTACTTAGACCTTTTAGTGTATAGACGAAACCGCAACTTTTTCGGGATGACGACGTCATTTGATGACGTCATAACATTAGAAATTAAAAATAACGTGAACAATTTAAAAACGTCATATCTAAAGAACCATAGGTATTTGAAATTGGACATTGAAGATAATGATTTTTAAAACATTGTATCTTTTTAACCAAACGTGCCACACTTACAATCATTACATGTACATCATCTGAAAGCCCATTAACAATTCTACAAAATCTTTCAAAGGGTGCGACCCCAGATGACCCTTACTTTCGGTCAAAACCGGAAGTTGAACTTACTTACTTATAGAAAACCCATCATATCTCATGAACTAGAAATGTTTCAGACTTAAAACTTACCAGGTACATGTATACTTACATGTTGATGACGTCGCAACATTAAATCAACATTTATTATTTAACAAATTCATTTTTTGAGAACCGTAAGTTCTACATACAAGGTATTTGCACCATATAAAAGCTCTTGACGTATTGTACAGATCACATACGAAGTTTGACCCCAAATGACCTTTACTTCCGGTCGAAACGGGAAGTTGAAATTTAATAATTTAAACATTAAACATTTATATTTCATTAACCCAAAAAGGTCCAGACTGGAGACTTACATGTACATGTACATGTACATGTGTACCATGTGCTTATATCTTAGTACATGTATGTAGATGTCACCGATATGTTTTCGGGATGATAACGTCATTGATGACAACACAACACTAAATCAAGGGTTAATAATTACAAAATTCATTTCTGGAGAACCAAATTTGCTAAAGACAAGGTATTTGCACCATATGAGAGCTTGAGGTATTGTACAACTCTTACACAAAGTGTGACCCGTGTGACCTTTACTTCTGGTCCAAATTGGAAGTTAAAGTGAAAATAAATATTCCTAGTCCTTGTTTTGTGATCTGAAAACTTTATGATCTACAATAAGGACGTGGTCTCTTTGTATGAAATATAGTTTTACCCCTGGGCCTTTCAATTAAAAGAGAAATGACAATCATTTCAACAGCGCCCTCTCGTGACAAGTTTTTTAAAATCCGATATGAAATGGGCTATGGAATTGTCATAATGACGTCATCAGCAGTTTGTTGTTTGTTTGTTTAAACCTGGTTATACAATTTCTTTTCAAAATTTGAATATAAACAGGACACTTATGTATGAATGGTGTGTCATCCGAGAGAAGGACAAGGCCTTC
This sequence comes from Leptasterias polaris, assembly GCA_037783415.1. Taxonomy (NCBI): domain Eukaryota; kingdom Metazoa; phylum Echinodermata; class Asteroidea; order Forcipulatida; family Asteriidae; genus Leptasterias; species Leptasterias polaris. The sequence continues at coordinate 194,724 of JAZGTN010000063.1, read as the reverse complement.
TGTAGTGGAGCACCCAAGACTGCTGTCAAAATACAAATAAGTTGATAATAGCAATTAAGAATATACAATTCATTTCAGTTGGAGAAATTACTATAAAATATAATTCCTTCAGGGACACACAATAACAAAGTTAAACTGAGAATAAATATTGCCTAGCTCCTATGGGCAAGAAAAGCAATTAAGATTAATACAAAGGAAGTTCTTGTACTTGTCAAAATAAAACTCCTTTAAATGCTTCATGGACACCCTTTTAGACAAATTTGTCAAGTCATGTCTCAAAATAGGTGGAAGAGAATTGACAATGGTAGGTAAAACGTATCTATAATTAGCCAATGCAATGTCGAGTCTACAAGTACTTTGAAAATGGATGAGGTTGCTTTGGCGGGTAGTACATGTATGTGAATGAATATCTTGGTTTAATGGAAAAAAATAAATCACTGCTTAAGTTTTTAGGAAGCAATTTATGAAAATAATCATAATAGTGTGAAACAGTCTGAACATTATAAACTTTCTCGAACTTGAGAATTTTATACTTAAAACAAAGATGTGAGATCATGTAGATGTCACAACATGACAGCTCACGATTTCTTCACCTTTTCGACCACTTTTTACATTACTCCACCACAACCAGAGTACTATCGAAACTCTTCCTACACCAGGCTTGGAAGGTTGTTTATGCATGACATTTGAAGACAAGTCTTCATAACGTGATCAATAGTTACGTTACATAATAACAAAACGTCACGCATTTCGCTCGCACTCCGGCCATGCTTGTTCAGTCCTTTGACAAAACGGCCACTAATATTTGTTCACCTGCTATTTCTCTGTTTACTGTACCCATAGCGGCAGGATCCTCTTGGTAACTTGAAGTCTAGGGGCACATATAGGCCTATACATGTATGTACATGTGTGGGGTGATATAAAACAAATAGGGGCCTATTGAATGCTTTTACTTGTGCTATATAGTTCAAACTATGTACAATGTACAACTCCCTCGGTGATCCCCAGAGTGGTCTATTTTCCCTCAGCTGCCTCTTTGGAAAATATAACGCTTCGAGGATCACCTCGGAAAATTATAGTTTTAACCATAGCACTGGAAGTAGTTAATATTTGCATACCGTGCGAATCTATGCTAAATGTATGTTTGATTATTACTTTTTTCAGGGAGTAGTGTTGACTGCCAAAGAGTTGTTCAATAGCCATGGGCAGAGAGCCCTTGTGTAAGTACATGATCAATCTGGTAGTCAGCATAATCTCTTCTGAGATCATGCTGATTAACATCATTATAAACATAATCAGATGAGGAGATTGACAATGATCACTTTCTTCAATAATGGAAAGTCATAAATAAAAAAAGGGAATCGGGTTTACTTATTTGTTTGTTCACTATTTTTCACCTCCTTGGACCCAGTTTGAATCTAGCATTGGACCTTGTGATCTGATTTCACTCCTTACCTGATCGCATTTAGTTTTCCACATCTATAGTTTTTGTTCCAAATCTCTATCTGAAAATCATCTCCTTGATATTGATGTGTTTTAAAAAAAATGGTTTTCATTGTTGGTCTAACACAACATCACAGAACACATAACAATGTTTAAATTATTGCAAATTGCATGCGCATTGCTCCACTAAGTAATTTAAGTTTTCTACCACACAGGCCTAGTTGTCGTAAAATCTTTAGTAGCCACAAATTAGAAAAAAGGAAGTTTTTAATGTCCATTGAAATGCGGGAAGCAATATTATATTATTTAGTAAAAGAAGAGTATTCTTTATTTTGGGGATGGAAACAAAATTCAGTTTCTGAAGAGGTTTTGGACTGCTACCCTTCACCTTTGTCGTCACCTTGTTAACGTATCAAGCCATGCAACCAACCGCTATTGGTTTGGTATTTTAAACTGTTTATATTTTAGTTGCGATAATCTTAACCCTCCATCCTCCCGAGGGTCGCAATTTTTACCACATTTTACAAATTATGACACACATTCTAAGAACACAGATTTGATCTTCAATGTGTAATTCATTACTTTAGAACTCTTAAAATATCATTGAGAAAATTTTGACGGAAAAAAAACTAGAAAACTTACCAGAGACTGACCAATTTTTAGCAACATCTCGACCAATCAGCATAAACCCCAAAACTTGCAGACTCATTGCCACATATACATGTACATGTACATGTTGAGCGCATTTCATTGATTTGCACTATTATATATCACAGGTTAATTATGAGGAATAATTTAAAGACTGAGCGCGCATTTTGGAATGTCAATGCCACAAACAACAGCGCAACCTGTAGATTGTGCAAATCCATTAAATACATTAACTGCACGCATAAAGACGAGCACCACGCCTACAAAGCGGCTTAGTTTTTGCTGATTGGTCGAGATAATTGTGTTCATGTCGAAAAGAGGGTGCTAGTTTATACTGTGTGTAATATCTTTTACATATAATTGGCATATAATGAAAGACCACTAAAATGTAGGTCAAAACAGCAGATAAGTACCATAATTTCCTGTGGATATGGCGCTCGGCGCATAAGGCGCTGAACCTCAAATTACCAAAACAATATTCAAGGGTTAGCAGATAAGGCGCCCCGCCGCATCAACACATACATCAACACATACAGGGGTCATTGTGATGGTATAAGCACACTTACCATTGCGCAAAGGGATCGTAATTATATAGTCACGAAGACGAGTAAAACATCACTGCTGTTTTGTCATTATTATTTTTTCCATGATCATTTTAAAGTTTTTTTCTAAAACCATAGCTTTACAGTTTTTCGTTTTACACAACGAGCGCACGCAGAGAAACATTCTCCAAACGTTTCCCTATCATTGGCTACATGCAAGAACCAACGAACGCTAGAGGGTGCTTTCTTGCTTTCAGATTAGGAACGTACGCCCTCTGTTGGCAAAATTCACGATAACAAAACATACAAAAACGACTTGTTTTATAAAGACATAGTACCTGTCATGTGATATAGCAGTGTAACTTCGTTCTTCGGTAAGTTTTGTCAAACATTTGAATGGTGTAGGTTTTATTTAAAGAAAAATGTGACATGCAAAATTACCCTGGACGAAAGGAACTATTTTGCAGTATAAAATGTAAGATTTTACAATGTAATCATCACAATGAACTCAATCGAAATCAGATAAGGCGCATCGGAAGATAAGACGCAGTGACTTTTTTTTACCTTCGAAAGTCAGATACAGTAAGACGCGTCTTATTCGCAGGAAATTACGGTAGTTTCTTTTAGAGTTAATAAGTCGTTATTTAGGGAATAACAGTGTGGGGAGCCGGTCTTCACTGCGTGGTAATGACCGGGGTGGTGGCTGGCCACTTTTAATGGACCGAGCCGAAGGCGAGGTCCATTAACAGCCACCAATCAAGGTCATTACCACGCAGTGAAGACTGGCTCCCCACACTGTTATTGCCATTAATAAATACCTTTAACGAAGAAAAAGGGTAAAAATCATCAGAATTTGTGATTTTTCTTTCGCCGTTAATTTTGGAAATGTTCCACTCATGTTCAAGGTCCATTCTTAAGGCTGTTCAACGTTTGCGTGGCTCCTACATGTAGTCCCTTGCACATAATTAACTATAATAATATGTGCATAACTATGTGCATCTTTTTGAAGAACCAGACTATAATGCACTTTTAAAGTAACACTTTGGTTGGTGTACGGCTTTATGGTTTGCATTACCTTGGTTTCATGCACAAACCAGCTACCGTAAATGATACATTGTCTGCTCGTTTACGCATATGCGCGTACATGCGGCACCATCTGTCCTCAAAATAACCAAAAACAATACACGCAAAGAAAACAGTTTTGATAGTTTCCGCACAACAAGCACGGTGCAAATATAACTTTTACACAACATTGTGCTTGTTTAGGGGCCACTTATTTGCTAGTTTACAGAACCGGTCTTTATATCACATGTTAATACACCCCCACGTGACCGGTCTTCGACCAATCAGAATGCTTAAACTCTTCGAGGTATTTATTAATACAAATTAGTAATCCGTTAAAAATTGCGAGTGTGTGGCAGTGTTCCAATTGATGACAATGGCTCCGGCTATACTCCATGGTGCGTGTTTGCAGCAGTGTCCCTATTAATGACAATGGCTACAGCTATGAACTCCATGGTGCGAGTTTGCAGCAGTGTCCCAATTGACGACAATGGCTACGGCTATGAACTCCATGGTGCGTGTTTGCAGCAGTGTCCCTATTAATGACAATGGCTACGGCTATGAACTCCATGGTGCGTGTTTGCAGCAGTGTCCCTATTAATGACAATGGCTACGGCTATGAACTCCATGGTGCTAGTTTGCAGCAGTGTCCCTATTAATGACAATCGCTACGGCTATGAACTCCATGGTGCGTGTTTGCAGCAGTGTCCCTATTAATGACAATCGCTACGGCTATGAACTCCATGGTGCGTGTTTGCAGCAGTGTCCCTATTAATGACAATCGCTACGGCTATGAACTCCATGGTGCGTGTTTGCAGCAGTGTCCCTATTGATGACAATGCCGGAATGACAGACAAATTGGCACGTTGGTTTCAAATGCTGATGAAATGTAATCATTGAAAACTCAATGTTAAAAAATTGCAATTGAGATATCATAAAAGAGTAATTTTTGGGATAAAGAAAAACGAAAATGCGAATTGGAATAGGCTGCCGGGAAAAAAACTACTGACACGCATTGGCAAATTTTCTCCAAGTTCCCCTCTCTCTTTCCTTCCCCTTCTTTTTGTTCTTATTTTTTCTTGCAGCCAAACCTTCATGTTTGGAGAAAACTGCGTTTTAAGTTAAATTGTTTTTCAAATGATTGTTTCAGAGACTGTTTGCCAAACAAAGTTTGACTTTTTACCAACTGTTGTAGCATACATTATAATGCAAAAAGCATTGTACGGAGGGGCCACTCTCTTGCGGTTTCTGGCGGCCCAGTGAGCAATAGCAGAGCTGTTTTGGGCGGCAGGGTTGGGTCTTTACAAACAACGTGACATTGTATAAGTAAACATTAGCTTTTTAAGTCCTCGCTTGCAACTTGAGAAGCTATAAGAGTTTAGAACTATTAAGCTGGAGATGACACATCTTAGTGTCCTATATATGAGATACACAAGTTTTTATGAGGGGGCTGTTTGATATAGTGTCCCCCACCCTTCAAAAAGTGGGGGGGGGGGGACGTGTCCCCCCGTCCCCACAGGATCTTCAGATCACTTTTCATTCTTTCGGATGTTCATTATATCTAATAAAATAAGGCACAAAAACAAATTTTAAATGCAATTTAAAGAGTACAGTGCTCATACATGTGTAAGCAATGACTTTCACCCTCACTGAAAATACTTTCTTTCGTAAAACAGGGTGTGAGGACTGTGGACAAAGCCATATGGGGGATTGCCCAGTGCATGGACCTTTGTTAAAGGTTAGGGATAAAGTGATACCTACAAGAGCAAGACTGACTTTACCCCACTACCTCATGTTAAAAGAGCTGGAGCTACGCACTGCAGACCAACAAGGTAAATACATGTATACAATATGATGGCCAATTTAAATTTTCGCTTGGAAAAAGAACATTTTATAATGTGTAAAAAAAAGTGAGGGATATAGCATACACCCTGTACAGCTGTCACAATTTTCCAGATTAATCAATTAAATGTAGTCCTGTTAAGACAACAGCACCATGTCACAGCCCTGATACGTTGGCTTCAAAGGGGCAAGGCAGTTTTTCCATGAATATTTGAACAATCCAGGGCACCAAGGCAATTGTTATCATATTAGTCCTTACAAAACATGGTTCCTGTAACTTGCTGGTAAGAAGAGGGTTGTTAGGTATGAACAAATTAAATTTTAGTAAAAAAACTAACATGTGCACACCAAAAACAAAGTTCATTGACCAAGAAGAAATTGAGATGGGATACAAAAGAATTCAAACTTTTGTATGCAATCAGATTTGATCAAATATTAAAATATATAAAAAATTATAATTTTTAATCAAATTATTGATTGATAATTTATTTTTATGGTTGCCAGGTTTTTGAACAGCCAGTCGGGTTTCAGGAAACTGGATACTTTTTGTCAGGCCTAAGTCAAATTACATTTTTTCAAAGGTTGAATACGCGATATAATAAACAAAGAAAAAATAATAAACATGTGAACAAGATCAAATAAATTTGTAAACATGTAACATTTTAAGACTAGCACCATCATCTGGACAGATACATGTTTATTTCCTTCATTAGAATTTTTGTTGCACACAAAATCGCTGCAATACAGAATCATTCGCAGTGTTTTTCATAAAACAGCTTCATCAGTGGCTTAGGCCGGATTGGAGTAAAGTTCTATTCTTAGACACTACATTGTCTGCAACAGCAATGGTGTAGCTTAAATCGCTTGATTTGAACACTGCAGGGCCTCATTTTGGATTTCTTTTTCAGTAAGTATGCTAGGGCTGAACCAAGTCTTTGATGTGGCTGCTGTTTCTGAATTGTCTGACTTGAATTTGTCCAAGTTATTTACCAGTTAGCAAAGGTAAACATTAGGTAAACAACTGGCAGGATTGGTGGGTGGGTAGTTTTATGTGCTCTACATGTACATGTACATGTACATGTAGGTTTGCCAAGTTGTCAAGGCAGGCACTAAGTCCTTGGGTGAATGAGGAAAGATGGTATGATCGTATTGTTATGAGACTGAGAGACCTACAGCTTTCCTCAACGGTGGTACAACTGGGACTTGCATTGGTGAAGAGAATGATATGACCAGGACTGGCATGGTGAAGAAGGTGATCATCAGTTGGGACTGAAATTGTCTCAGATGATGAAGGAATTGGGACTTGTGTTGGTGAAAGCGATACATCCAAAATTGAAGCAATCGAAATGCCCCGGTAAGGAGAAACGCCCCGGTAAGGAAAAACAAATTGCCCGGTACCGGGGCTATACCCAAGAGAGGGCGGTCGGCCAAGCGTGGCTCCGTTACGGAGCTCACCAGGGCCACCCCAGGCCCCTCTTCGGGGCACATGCAGCCGGAGGGATTACCCCTCCACGGCTCAGTGCACCCAGGCATGTCTACAGGGCATATGCAGCCAGAGGGATTACCCCTCCATGGCTCAATGTACCCTGGCCCTCCCTATGCCACCGTGGATACCACAGTACCCAGGGAAGGTCTTTAGTACAGCCACCTTGATCGCACAGCACCCGCCTACGCTATCGGGCTCGAGGCGCTGTCGGCCACCCAGGCCATTGGCCACGGGGAGCATGCTCCATTGGGCCCCCTCGGAGTGGTATGCTCCGAGGGCCCGCCCTCTACATCGGGTTTTACCGTTGTTACCCAAGTGACATACGAGCCATCCTCGGAGACCACTCGGGGGCGTTCTTCTAAGAAAAAGGAAATAAAGTCCCGCCATTCTCGCCGCTCGCCTTCGAGCTCAAGCGGGTCTTACGAACGGGCGCACCGTGGCAAACACCACTAAGGTGGCGACCCGATCTCCCGAGAGGATTTTTTGAAGGCCTTTCATACCCTCACGGCCTCCCTATCGGGCCGGCGTGATGATACAGGCCAAGGCCCCTATGACTCGGCCACCCCTGAGGGGCCCCCTAGTCATCACGGTTGGGTGACGCAGAATAAACGGGGTCTACTGCACACGGCTAGCCGTGCTCCTGAGTCCCCTCCAGACTTGCAGCCCCCGCCCGCCCGTCATCACGGTCAGGGCCGCGTGACTGCCGGCCAACGGACACTGCCACACACAGCTGCCCTTGTGCTGGCGTCCCCGCCAGGTATAAGCCTGCACCCGTCTGCGTCCTTTGAGTCAGACAACGACTCACCAGGACACTGTGACTATGCTATTTCGCCATCGGGGTTTGGCTCTCATTCCCCGGGGGCATCTCGTCACCCTGACTCGGTCATCTCGGCCGAGGAAGAGGACGAGTTGGCCACCAGCATTCAAAGATTGTCTGTCTCTGAGACCGAGCTGCGCCTGGTTCAGAGGGATATGATAAGGGCTTTAAATCTCCCCTTTGACTCTGAATCCCCTCCTGAGGAACGCCAATCGTTCAAAAGGAGGTCGGGCCCGGTGACTGGAGTGCCCAAGGCCATCCCCGTGATGCCCTTGGATAGCGTGTGCGTTAACCGGGGCAAAAACTTGGACTCCATACTCCAAACGTACGGAACCCTACTATCGTTTTTCCTCCAGGGATTTTGATAAATAATTTGCCAACACCATCCTGCCGGACTCGGCCACGGACAAGCTGGCCGCCAACAGAGGGTCAGCATCCTCCAACCTCCCCTTTATGGATAAGACCCGCGGGAAGCTGGAGGATGTTGGCCGGAAGATGGACTCTTCGGCGCGCATGGGTATGCACGCTACTTTCTTCCTCCTGCTCCTCTCGGAGTATTTGGCACTTGGGTGCGAGGAAGAGTTGGCTGTACCGGCCGACATGATGGTGGCTGTTCTCCACTGCCTCGACAACGGGCTACGCTCCGTTTTAGACCAGTTCACGAGAGTGGCGACCCTGGCAACTTCGGTGCGTCGAGCCAATGTTCTTGACGCGCTATTTCTGCCATCAGGGGATGCCCGTAAGCGCCTAGATGACCTTCCGCTCACAGGGTCAGATTTATTTGCGGGAAAATTTCAGGAGTCAATTGAGGCTGAGGCTAAGCGCCTCAAGGCCACTGATAAAATTAACCTGAAGAAGCCGCAAGCCCAGGCATCCAAAGCCGCGGGTAAGGCTAGAAAGCAGACGTCGTTTGTCATCCCCCGACGTGGCTTGCTGAAAATTCGACCGACTCACGTTTTTCACAGCCCCCTCTAGGACAGCAGCGTGCCCAGTCGGGCCGCGGCTTTCGTGCACCCGCTTCCCGTTATACCGGGGCGTGGCGCAAGTGACTTGATTGTCTCCGGGCGACCTCTGGCCGACGGACCCGTGGGAGGCTGCCTTCAGGAGTTCTTGGGGTCCTGGGTTCAGGTCACCTCCGACCGGTGGGTTCTCGAAATGATCAGCCGCAGTTACGCGCTCGAGTTTACGACATGCCAAGTCGGCCAACGCCTGTACTGTCCGACATGGCAAAGCATCGCTCTCTTGAGGGGGAGATCAACACTCTCCTCCTGAAGCGAGCGGTGCGTATTGTCCCCCATTTGGGGACTCGGATGGGCTTCATGTCAACCTTCTTCTTGACCCCCAAGAAGGAGGCTGGCGTGTGGCGCCTGATCTTAAATCTGCTTGAGTTACTGAAAGCCTGTACCGAGACTGGGTATGATTGTAATGTGGCGTACGTGATGTCTCTCTTGTGGAAGTATGTGGAAGGGTTCGTCCCCAATAGCACAGTAGGTTGTAAGGAACAGCAGATGTACGCTAATCTTTTGGCAGAATGCACAAAGCACGCGGAGGCAAAGACAGAGGGTGTAGCCATGTACATTTACAGGTCGATCATGGGAGAGGACTCGGATAAGCGTCTTCGTTTTGCAAGGAAGCACTTAGGCATGGGCGCCCCTCCAGCAGAGAGCAGAGCAAAGTTAGGACAGCAAGAGGGCGGGGCCGGCCCGAATGGACAGGGCTTTCGCGCTAGGAGAGGTTTTGGTTGCCAGCCCTTTTCGGAGGGGGGCCGTAGATCTTTTTCAAGCGGGCCAAGGGGCGGTTGTTTCCGTTGCCAAAAAAGGGGTCACTATGCTTGGGATTGCAAGAAAATATATATATTTTTTTTAATTTAAAAAAGCAGGGCAAAGCGAGACGACAAGAATGGTTGTTAACAATATGGTTTGTCCGCCGGCCCTTGCATGCAAAGCATAATCTTTGATGTAAGAAAAAAAAGGTGTGTGATAACTTTGTTTCCCCTCTTTTCTATCGTTTCCTTTCTGATGGAGAGGCCAAAATATTTGTTTAGTTCGGAAGGCTGAATGAAGGCCTAAAATGGAAGGCCCAGGGTTCCATGGTTGTTTGTTAATAAAAATAAAAAATAAAAAATGTATAATGAATCTGTTCCTGTTTTCAGTTCAGTCATTCTAGGAATTTGCGAAAGAGAAATAAAAAAGTTTAAAATGAGAAGTGGCGTGTGATAATTTTGTTTCCCCCTTTTTCTCTCTGGCGGAGAGGCAGATGCATTTGATTAGTTCACAAGGCTGAATAAAAACATCAAGTTGGAAAGCCCATGGTTCCATGGTTGTTTATAGACTGTGCAAGTCTCGCGCGTATCCAAACGAGAAAACACGTCAAACGAAGAACATGTTTATTTCTGAAATTAAATCTTTGTTTTAAATTATCATGACAAAATCTCATGACAAAATCTGAAGAACAAAAATAAATCATTACAATTTTATGAAAAGTTTTAGCTTTTGAAAAAACAATCACAATAGTGTGTATATTATTATTGGAAAAAAATTAAAACTCTGGGACAAGGAGCCTAATTGATGTTAACTTTTTAGAAACCCCTTACGCGGATTCGTGAAGGTCAAACGGGTCTTAAATGGACCCGTATCGCAGTTTAAAGAGGATGCTAACGCCTCAACAACCATAGACTGCAATGAAAAGGGTCATGCTTTGCAATTACAACATCTGGCGATTATAATTGCGCATCCAAAACAAGCGTTTACGTAAGTTTTATGATCGGAGGCGAGCACAAAATTCTTAATTTTTTGCAAAACCGGAAGCTGAGGTCAAGTTTAATTCTTGGGTTTTCTTCGTTATATTGTTGAATTGGTTTTACTTTCATATGTTGTTATAACTTAGTATTACATTCCCAACAACATGTATACTTTTCTAGGTCATAACCTACGTTAAACTAAAATAATTGACGAAACAAAATCTCGCCCACGTAAAACGCCATATGGTTGGGACCACTATGGTCCCGGAAGTTCGATTATGCGCGAGACTTGCACAGTCTATTACCGGAATGCGTTCGCCGGATTTTCAATCCCTTCGGTTTCGAGATCCGTCCCTTTTTGTGGCAGGGGGTCTAAATGTTAAACCAGGGGTTTGGGACGAAGTCCTGGGGGAATGCCATCTTTATGGGTTTTTCTCCAGAGGGAGTTGGGAGGTCCTACGGGCTTCACATGGGATCTTATGGCTCTGCCGTCAAACGTCAGGAAGGGGCTAGATGGGGAACCGTTGAAGTTCTACTCGAGATACATGTACCCAGTTCCAGGCTCTTCGGGGGGTGAATATTTTCGCCCAAAAGTGTCCTTGTGGAGAGCGTTTATATGTTTCTCCGCCGTTCGTCCTCATTTCATCGCTTATTAGGCTGTTTCTGGACTGGGGTGGAGTGTGGGTGACGATGGTGGTGCCAAAGCATACTCAACCAAAGGGATGGTGCCTCTTTTGACATCTTTTGTGCACAAAAGGCTTCTTTTGGCGGAGATGGGATAGGCTGGCGTTCTCGAGTACCCTTCCCGCCTTGGTTACATCCAAAATAGTTCCGGCATCCCTTTTGAGCTCTGGGCATTCAAGTGTTTCTTCGCAGTCAGTGTTGATGGTTTCAGACTCAATGTTCAAGGGGATGATTAGCTTCGGCTGGCCAGCGTCCTTAGATATTCGTCTCAGCGTGAATGGGGGAGCGAAGATGGATACATTGGGCAGAGTTATGGCATCATATTGTCGGGAGCAAGAACCTAGCGGGGTAGTTCTACTTGGAGGAATCAATAATTTCAGCAGGATGACAAATTGTTCGCCAGGAGTGGCAGAGGTGTTGAGGGTATTTGGTGTAATTTCAAATAATCTACCTGGCAGATACCCCCAAAGCAAATTCATCCTATCGGCGATTTGTCCTACAAGGTTAAGCCTTACATGGAAATGGAAAAGGTCGGCAGGCGCCAAGGCACCGTTCAGATGCTCCGGGAGGCTGTAGTCAAGAGTGATACAGGATCTCCTTCGGCGGCGGATCTCGCTGGTGAATTTTATCGGGCTTTAAACTTAAATTTTAGGGCAGAAAGGGCTTTCCCACTAGCTAAAGTGTCGCACAAGAATAGGTAAGGTTAAAGTCGGGGTGCTAGTGGTTTCCGGTAGGTTTGGTCCTCGAATCAGCAGTTAGGGTTGGGTGAGATACATGTATGGGGGGTTATAGGGGGTATGGTGGTCTTCTTTGGGGTTGGAGCACGGGGTATCTGGGATTCGGAGGGTACAATTGTTAACCCATACCTAAATCTATGTAGAATCTTGAGCCCGGGGAGTGTGCAGCAGTGTGAATAGTTTACTATCTGTTCAGGTTAATACTATTTAACCATGAAAATGGTCATACTCAATAAATACACTTCCTAGAGCCTCAGTGCAGGGACACACCGGCTTCAGTGGGCTATTTGGGCAACAAAATAGACCAAAACATGACTTCAAAGGTCTTCCAGGAATGGAGAAGAACTGTTCTTAAAAGAATCCATCAAATTTGGCCATTTTCAAGTTTTCAAGTTTTTTTCAAAAAACGAAGGTCCCATGGGTTATCTAAACCACATCTTTGGTTAAGATAACCCTCTAGATCTTCAGAGTTATTTTTTCTTCCAGTCGTATAAAAGTAAATTACTGCACCAAATTTTACTCTGTTTGTTAACAATTTGTCATGAATATTTGACAAAAAGACTACATGTATGTAATCAAATTATGGATACAAGTTTCAAATAATTATGAAAATAAAGAGCATTTAAGATTTTATTTCAGAGAGTCCGAGCAATGGAAGCGTGTTCTATACAGTACATGTAGTTCACAGCGAAATCACAGGCAATATCTCGTGTACATGTAGCTACAAAATGTAGCAGAGTGGCTCAGTGGGGCTTATAGCGTGTGAGAAACCCCCAAGCCAAGAAATAGCTCCCCCTGGGAGCTCATGAACATGCGGGAGGAGTTACAGACCTCTGAGTAAATTGTTGTCATTGCAGGTTTTTCATTCGGTATACAAGCTGTTCGAATCACAACATTTCAATAATGCTCTGTGTATGTTTATTCCCCCTGATTTACGGCATTTCCTGATAATTGAATAAGATTTTTATAGTCAATACATTGGAAAACCACTTTTACATGTATATTGATGGTGCAATTGTGTTTAGTGACAAAAAAATACCCCCAAAATCCAGAAAGGGACAGGTGATAAAAAATATTAAGAATAAATAAATTAAAAAAGTGAAAACTAAATTTTTAAAAATGTATTTCATTCCCTCAAAATAATATTTTGTTTCCTCAAAAACATTTCATTTCTCTCGAGACACACAAAATCTGAACAAAATCATTTCGTTCCCTTCAATCCCTCAAAATATAATTATGTCTCTCAAAATATTCTTTCCTTCCCTCGAAATACGCTTTCGTTCCCTGGAAATACAATTTTGTTCCCTAGTATTGTGATTTTGTTCACTTGCTTTTGTTCCCCTCTTTCATTCTCCCTCAAGATCAGTTTCGTTCCCCCAAAATATGATTTCGTTCAGGTGAAGGGTTAATTTGTCTGATTAAAACAATTTACTACATTCCAAAGAAACCATAATTTGAAGGAACAAAATAACGCTTCTAAGGAATGAAATAAAAATTTGGAGGAACAATACATTATTGAGAGGAAAAAAATATGTTTTACATTCTTTTTAATCTTAAGAAAATTTCACCTGTCCCTTTAGGGGCTTTCCGTACCAAAAATAAAACCTGGTCGTCGCAGCTACTGTTGCGTCTGGAGGATAGAGGGTTACAATTGCATTCCAACTACTTTTGGCAATGCAAAAGTAGTGGACCAATAGTAGTACATGTACTAATTTTAGTTCGTTTATCAGTCACCTTTGGGTTGATTATGCTTTTTGGACTTTTTCTTGTTGTTCTACCATATTTTGGGTTTGTTTCTTTGTGTTTTGGGGGGATGTCTTAGGATGTCGAAAGAACATACATGTAGAACTGACGCGTGCAATTGTTGATTGTTTATACACTCCTTTGAGCTGGATGGATATGTAGACTTGATCCTCATGCCTCGCCGTAGTAAAACATTTACATAACCGGAGCACCAGTCTTCTTGCAACATAGCGCAGCAATATCCCGTAAATTTGACACTTGCAAAGGCTGGTTAAACGTAAATGCTGACCTTTGACCGCTTTGTTTTTTTTGGATCATTTCTCGTTAATTATGTGACATTTTTGTATAAACAAATTTTTTTTTAAACTAAAAATAATTTTTGATTCTACATCACTAAATTACGTAAACAGTTAACCAGTGTTCTCCTTTAAGTAGACTAAAGGTAATAATAATAATAACAATGATAATAGACATGTGTATAGCGCATATTGCAAAAAGCCTCTAAGCGCTTAAACATATATAACATAAATTAACAAAACTAAGTAATAGAGAAACATATGAACAAAGAATTAACGATCACAAAAGGCTAACTTAAACAAATGAGTTTTCAACCTGGACTTAAATGTATCAACATTGTGAGAAGTGCAAATAATGAGAGGAAGATTGTTCCATAGGGAAGAAGCAGCATAAGAAAAGGATCTTTCACCATATAGTATTTTGAGCTGATTCGTTGAGTAACTTCCAAAAGTGACTGAGTAGATGATCGCAGTGGTGGATTAGATCTGTTAAGTAGGTGGAAGCGAGACCATGATGCTTTGAAAGTAATGAGAAGGATTTTGTAGATGATACGAAAGTTGATAGATTGTTTAAGATAGGTGTAATGTGATGAGAGTGGGAAGTACAAGAAACAAGGCGAGCAGCAGTATTTTGTACACGTTGCAATTTAGTGAGGGCTTTACCATCAGGGAGTCCATAAAGTAGGGAATTACCGGAGTCAAGTTAAGTCAAGATGTAATTAGTGCATGAACTAGGCGGATAGTGGTGTTATGATCAAGATATCAACAAATTTTTCATATTTTTCTAACAGCTATGAGAGCAATTTTACAAACATTTATAACCAATGTGATGTGTCATATTTTATGAATAATCCATAAAAACACCTAAAATGTTTGCAACTAAAGAGGGTACAATGTGAGATGTGCCAATATTAAATGTTGGGAGGTGGGTCACGTTGTGTGAAACGGGAGCTGAAGTAAATTATTTCAGTCTTAGAGTCATCAAGGACAAGTTTATTCTGTGCAGCCCATGATTTAACGTCCTGAATACAGGCTTCAATTTTGGAGACAGCAGAATCTGCAGGGTCAACATGGTCAAAAGTGAGATAAAGTTGAGTGTCATCCGCATAACACATACAGGAAACACCATGAGCAGAGATGACATCTTGGAGTGGAGCACTAAAAGGTATGAATTCTAAGGGTCCTGCCACAGAGCCTTGAGGCACACTACACCAAAGGTTATGAAAGTCTGAGTTGACATTGTTGATGAGGACAGATTGAGTACGATTTTGAAGATATGAACAGAACCACTGGCGAACAATGCCCCCAATGCTGTAGCGAGAGGTTAATCGATGACAAAGGTGATCGTGATCGATGGTATCAAACGCAGCGGAAAAGTCCAACAACACTAGGACAGCCACTTTGCGTTGATCGAGAGCAAGCAAGATATCGTTTTGAACACAGAGAAGAGCGGTTTCAGTGCTGTGGAAAGGGCATTAAGCAGATTGTGATTTTGAATGAAGGTTGTTCACGCTAAGGTAGTCTTGGAGTTGTATGGAGACAGATCTTTCAATCAGTTTAGAAACAAGATGGAGATTTGATATCGGCCTGTAATTAGTTAAAGTCTCAGGATCTTGATTTGGCCTCTTTAACAACGGACGAACACAGGCTTCTTTAAAGAGTTGAGGAAAATGTCCAGTTGAGAGGGACAGGTTGATGACCTTTGTTAAGACCGGGAGAAGTTCATGAATGCAGTTAGTAAACACGCAGGATGGCACGGATCAAGTTTACATGAAGTGATGGGAGAACATTTAATCATCTGTAGAACTTCATCAGAAGTGACAGGATTAAAGCTGGTAAATGAAGTCGTGCAGCTGTCATTCACTTTGATGGAGAGAGGTAAAAGCTGCGTGTTATCAGTACCTTGTCGTAAGTTTGTTATTTTATCTTCAAAGAAATTTGCAAACTTGTCGGCAAGATCCTTCGGGTTTTCAATGCTGGGGAGTTGCTTGATGTATGTGGCATGGCAAAGTTTGTCAATCACGCGAAACAGATCGCGTGGCTCACACTGGGATAACTCACTGCGATGGTAGTCAGACTTTGCGCTGATGAGCAGATCTCTACAAACGGTACACTGATCTAGGTACAATGCCTTGTTCATGGTAAGACCAGATTTTCACCATTTGCGTTCTATACGACGTTGTTTTTTCTGCTTGGCTTCACGAAGTGATTTGTTTAACCATGGAGAGTGCGGTCGCAGAACAACAGACCTCTCAACTTCAGGAGCGTGATTATCAAGTAAAGCCCGAAGGACGCTGTCATACTGAAGAACAAGCGAGTCCAAGTCGTCTGCTGGATTTGTAAGAAGAGGAGACTCCAGGACATCTGATTTAAATGCAGGCATGTCAATGGAGCAGGTGATCGAGCGACATTGATGAGGCACTTGACGGCAACGTGATCAGATGGTAGATCTTCGTTGACTGACACAGATGAAATAAAATCATCAGAGTTATTTGAGATTAGGAGATCTAGAGTGTGACCGGCATTGTGCGTTGGAACAGCGATGTGCTGCTTGAAGTCCGATGCAACTAACATGTTCCGGAAAAGAGCTGCTTCGCGATTATCAATGGAATCAAACTGAACATTGAAATCACCTGCGAGAATAAATTGGCAAGGATGAGAATTTAATGTTTCAACGAGGCAGCCAAACTCATCAATGAAAACATGAAATGGTGGAGGTCGATAGATGATCAGTAGATGAAAAGACAAAGACATTGACGAGAGAGTAACATCAATTTGTTCAAACGACTTATACTGTAGGCCAGACTTTCGTGGATTTTGATATATTCAATCCATCTTGAATTAGTATCCCGTCACCGCCAGCTCTGGAATGAAGACGTGGGCAATGATGAAATACATACATGTAGTTCGGTAAGGTGTTTTTCACATCGGCGATGGTGAGAGAATCACGATCACTACCGGTCAACCATTAAATGTGAAAATAAGTTATTTGTCTGTGCTGTTTCAATTTGTTATGTTGAATGAAGAGTGCGTATTGAGATACTAGTTTGGGATAACGGGCAACATTATGAAGCGAAAGTATCCTGACATTAGGAACTGAACTTGGGGAAAATAACATTTTCGGCCAACCATAATGATGTTATACGCAGGTCTTTTATAGGGCTTTATCACACCAGAGTGCTCATTATTTTTCTGCAAGGTATGCAGAGCTATGCTTGATACAACCCATTTATTTACATAGCACCATGTAACAGTTTACAAGGTGCTGTGGTTTATAGGTAGAAAACTGATCAACATTGGTTTTGTTAATCTAATCAAAGTACATGTATTAAAGGCGTTATTTATTTACATCCAGGTTGAAATTTTGATGGAAATTTGGATCATGTTTTTCATATATAAATGTATTTAGAGCTCTAGGTTGTACCACTTTAAGGAGGTTTTATACACTGGAAAGTGGAATGATACATGTACATGTAGATGCTGATTTACAGGTGATAAACAATGGTGGAATTTGTTTGCAGAGTTGTGAATCAATGCAGGAATCCTCATTGAAAATATGAAAGAGATCACAATTAAGTACATGTATACCATCTCTTGCATTTATTTAAATTCCAAATTTGTAGATTAAATATTCAAAATTTAAGGCCTTTTAAACGAATTGTCAACATCTACATCTACATAGGCCTATTCCAAAGAACCATCTTGAAGAACATATTCAAATTGTTTTGGGTTTTTTGCATAGAAGTCTCATTTTTCTGACTTAAAATTAAAATGCCCAGATTTTGGCTTTCTCATTGTGATGATCATATAACACATTACACAGTATTTATTAGCCAGGCTGACTGTTATGATCTTCATGTTCTGTTATTTGCATGCTTTAATCTCGACATGAAAAGGAAAATTGTTCATGTGTAGGCCTAAAGGTTTGGTTTGTTTTCAAACCCTTGCGTATTTACCAATTTATTGTTGTATTATCAGATGTTTTTGTACAGCATGTACATTTAATACTGCTTTAAATCATACTTGTGACATTTTACTCTCACCTCGTGTTCTGTGTTTTTCTCTTTACAGTATTGGGAGTATTTGCTCGTAAGCTTATTCAACAAAGAACACAGTTTGGTCCATTTATCGCCCCAAGAGTTCCCAAATTGGAGACCGTACCACCTGATAATAAACTCATCTTCAAGGTAGTATTTTTGTGCAAAATTTGAAAAACAGTAATCTGCCTTGTCCTTCTGACATATTGTGTGAGTGAACATGTCTAGGCTTTCAAACTGAGGTCATTGATGATTGGTTTGTTTTACCTAAGAGCAAAACAATAGGGATGTTATATATATAAAAAGCTATGGATTTACTGGATTGAAAAAGGTGGGTTGTCATTCATAAAACCTTAAGTTATATATAAATGGCATGGAATTACTGTGTCTTTATAGTCTTTTGGCATGTGTTGCTGTGGAGTACCTCTCCCAGACTTGATTTGACCTGACCTATTGTCAAAAAAAATATGTTAACAAATTATTAGATTCAACTGGAAATCTCCCTGATTATAAAGTATACATACCAGTACCAATCGTTGTGAGAATTATTCCAATCTGAAATACTGTTGAAGTACTGTCGCAAGCATCTATATGCAGACATCTTCCCTCCCTGCCTCAGTGTTGACGTGTCAATTCCTAGCTTTTTGAAACAGGCAGTCTTCTTCACTACCTTTGCACTGATTTAGCACCCTTTCTGGTTCCTACATGTACCTACATGTACATGTACATGCTGCATGGTTGCCATCTTAGTCTTCCCTTTTTTTTTAGCCCTAGTAAAGCTACAATCCCGGCCAAAATGCTTGGGCCACCCATTTGCAACGTGACAATAAACACTTCCCCGTGCAATAAACATTCCCTCCCCTGTCCCCCCCCATCCCCGTTCATTGTTGATGGGAACGCAGACCGCGCATAGAGAGCCAACATTGAAACGGGGCAGGGGGGAAGTGGTGCGGGGGCCCAACGAGATATGGCCGGGATTGTAGGATCTTTTCAGACTTTTTCAAAGTGATTTGGTTGTAGAGTTTCATTATTATTATTAGGGACTAAAGTCTGACAAAAGGGATGTTTGTTCATAATGGATGCAGGAAGCTCCTTGGAACCAACTATCTTTTCATGAAATTGCATTTAGGACTTAAATTTGTCCTTAAAAGGTGTCCTCTGATGGGACCACATGTGTCCCAGCCTGGCTGAAGCAATAATAATAATAATAATAATTTGGGAGGCTAATCATCCTTACTAGCAGCTGAAAGCTGAATTGCGAAGGACGCAACTACAACATGTTCGAGAAGCAGGCATGCAAGGCGCCTTTGGCAGCCAGCCACATCAACTCATTATGACCACGGAGCACAGCCAGAGATCGAAAGTGTCTGATTTTTCCGGAGGGAGGAAAACCGGAGGGCCCGGAGAAAACCCTCGTGGCACAGCAGAGAACCAACGCACAACTCTACTCACATATGGCCTTGGCCGGGTATTGAACCAGGGTCACCTTGGTGAGAGGCGAGCGCTTTACGTATAAGCCAACCATGCCACCTGGCTTTGGAGAACCCATTGTGTCAGCCGCTGGCAGCGGGACTAGCCAGAGCAAGGGCGAGGCCAATCTGACCGTTAAGGGCATTTACATAACCAGAACTGAACCAAGCTTTAAGGCCCCAAACATGGGAAAAATACTTTGACAAGCCCTGGATCCCATTTGGAGCACCATGCCTCATCCACCGGACCAGCGGCTCTCGAAAGCAAACCAGAACCAGTGGCATTGCGTCCCACTCAACTTAACCTCCTGAACTGTTGGCAGGTTTTCCAGCCAGGGGTCTGGTATAGAATACACAACATTTCATGTTTGCCCTCCATGTAGTAGCGCCTAATATGAAAAAAATGGCAACAACGTTGCTGCGAGCCAAGGACAAGCAAGTGACTGGCCTAATCTTTCTGATGGTAGATCTGGGTTAGATCCGTGTAAGCCTTCGCACTCATCCCGAGATGGTTAGTCATGTCATCAAAATCACCCATTCAACAAATTTTCAAGCTGGAATACATGCACTGTATCTCAATTACCGTAATCTTCGGAATATAAGCCGCTGTATAAGCCGCTATGCCAAGAATTTGTCAAAACAAGATTTATGCGTCAGTGGTGACCGCATACACAGAGGGGCCGTGCATGTTTGCGGTCCTCTGTGGTGATGTACAGTGACTAGCGGGCGGCACGACAGTCATTGTACATCGCCACAAAGTGCGTCTTGTAAGCATTTAAGTAAAAATGTACTGAAGTAACACCATCGATCGTTATTGAAATCATTTTATTAGAATGGTCTGCAGTCAAGTGGGTCTATTTTCTTTTCGTAAATTTTGAATGGCGATATATCGTCGGGTAAATATCGTCGATATTTCGATATTTGTTAAGTTTTTTCGAACGCGGAAAGACGGTTTTATCGCAGGGAGGAAGTGAGCAAACAAGACAAATAAACAAACAAGACTTGACTGTATTGATAAACTGCTGAGGTAAAATCACTGAATTTAATATCCATATTCCATGAAAACAGAACGTCTTACATTTTTATCACTAGTTCCGACTCAATTAATTAATGGTTTCTACCTCCACGCAGGGTTGTGACCAGAGGTTTTTAAGAACCGGTTAATTTTCACAGACGAGCGTAGAGCTAAACGTAGAGCTATACGTTTCCAAAAATTTGTTGGATTGTGCACTTCTCGGAGATGTGTGCATCGCCGCGTGAACGAACGACATGTGTGTGCTCACAACTTGGTGAGTTAGATAAAAAATAAAACACATGCATCAAAAGGAGGAAGTCTGGCTACATGATACACTAATACATAAACCATTTAGACACTTGCATAACGTAGAGCTATACGTTCTACTATAGTCTGGCTCCTAGGTTTTTTTAATGTTTTACTCATAGGATGTGGCAGCAAACAGACGCTGTGAGAATATATTTTTTTCTGCTAGCATGGAAAGGGGAAACATCGCTGCATCAAACATTCGACTTGAAATAAAAATGACACCAACAAGAAATGATCAATCGCGATCGTTGAGGCCAAGATTTAACAACACTTTTAATTTTGATAGTTTTCAGTTACGTAAGAAGAATTCCTTAGTATTATTTTAAGCTTATTTAGTAGAAAAGAATACCGGTCGGCAATGTCGTAACATTGCTTGAGAGCCAGTCGGGCTGCTGCCTCGATTTTTATTCTTATACACGTGCCTGTGACGTTTCCCTAACATGCGGTGATTTCTCACTAAGGGAATTTCCCTTGCACCTTCGCTCCCACGGCTACATGCCGTTCTTCATCCCCTGACAATAAAGTATAGCAACTAGGAGCAAGCACATCCGCGGGATCGAGGTGATGAATACTATGGGATGGCAGTGCTGTGAGAAGCATTACGTCATTCGGCCAAATGGTAAGCGGCCTGTGCCAAGCACGTTCGTGCTGCTTCGGCGATATATGAAGAAAGACAACCATGGCTAGAACAACTGAATGGCTAACGCTTGTTAGAACGGAGATTCGTAATCAACTCGCACGTTCATGTGACATTTATGGAAAACGTTTTAACAACATTAATAAACGACTGCATGGCGATACCACACTGGTCACCTGCTTCTTCACGGCATTAAGTACGGTACAAGCAAGCGGTCACCAGCGAAAGTCATAATCGAAGCAAGTTTCACGACCCCTCAGCTCGAAAGATGAGCTTGGATTTCGTCTAAAACCATCACATCACACAGGCCATGTTTTGTTTTGGGGGTTTTTTCGGTTCAGAAAATTGTTTCAGAAATATTTTACATACGATCTTTTTCAAAACAAGATTTATGCGTCATTGTTTAAGCCGCCCGGCATATAAGCTGCCGAAATGTTGAAAAGGGCCAAAATCAATGTATAAGCCGCGGCCTACATGCCAAAGATTACGGTATGTAATCTGCTGCCCACACAGCAGACAGTTCATGTATAATTGTACAGTAAAGTCTTTTTGCACATTCTCTCTCGCACAAATGACAACACGAGCGACCGCGCGAATGAGTCTGCACATATGCATTGCAAGGCTATTGCGATCGCAATTCTTTTGGATTATCATCCCCTTTTGATACAGTTGAACACTCCAGTCACCTGTGTAACTTTTCTCATATTCACAAATCTCTGGTCCTTGCTCTATGCTGAAAGCTACTGAAATACTGGTTTATGCACTCACCTGTTCATGTTTGGATTTCTGTATTGCTCTCTTTATCAACCTTCCTGAAAACCAAATAAATCGTCTTCAACATCTGTAAAACTCAGCTGCCAGATTGTTTACATTACTAGATATGTCACACATCTCTCCGATCTTACAAGCACTCCATCTGCGCCTGGTAAATGAGCGCATTAATTGCAAGGTCTACTCCTTATCTTTAATTCTGTCCATGGCACATCTGGCAAATCTCTTAGATACATTCAGGATTCAGCAAAAGTGTTTTTACAAGGTGGCTTCCCTCTACAAACACCATGGATCATGTATAAATATTCAAAATCTGACCAAACTCTGGTGTATACCTTTTGAGGTATCAAAACAAAAAACTTCTACCTGTGATAATGTTTTCAAGGTGACCACAAGTCAAATCAGGGTCATGTCAATATAATGTTTTTTCATTGTGTTGGCCTTTTCATATTACATGTAAGTAGGCCTATCGATTGTTAAAAACAGTCGTGTACATTTTTACGCCATTGGTCAATTTCAGTGGATCGCACTTCCGTCATTGGTTACCAAGGGCGTCGATGGGTGGGGGACGGGGGGACATGTCCCCCTACTTTTTAGACTGGGGGGGGAGGGACAGCATATCAGATGTCCCCCCACTTTTTGATTGACTGTTCATTAGAAATATGCAACAAAATATACAAATATACACCATTTTCTAGATTTAATATTTCATTACAATTTTTGTTCAAATAAAAGAATAGCGAACAAACGTTGAAATGTTTTCTTCATGTTCATCTTTTTTTTTTCGATGGACCACGCGCAGAATGGTATTTTGGGCCTATTTCTGTGTCTATAATACAGACAATAGACGACAAGTTTCGTCCAAGACATCCCAAAATCCCGCTTACATGTACATACCTTTTTAGCATTCAAGTTATGCGTTGTTTGTGTATGCTATAATGTACGGTACACGATCCCTCCACAAAGGAAGTCTGTTTGTGCGCACACGTTCAAATGTGTTAAGTTTTGTTACAATCGCACAACGCACAAAATGTAGTAAAATCCATTAAAATAAATAGGAGCAGTTTGGGCCATGACAAGATTTGTTGAAGAAGCAATTTTTTTTTTTTTCGAAGAACTTCAAGCTGACACACGATAAACGCTGGACTCATATTAAAATGGATATTAGAAAATTTAACTCGCCTCCTGGTAGAAAAAATAGGGAACAAGTGTAACACAGAAATTAAATGTAAGAGTAATGGTGTGGGGTGCAAATAATGTAAGATGTATTTTTTCAAGACTTGCTCGCCCGTCCGTCCCCCCTACTTTTCAGTAGCGATCAACACCCCTGTTGTTTACACCGCTTAATACCGAAATCAATGCCGAAGGCAAAGGCGCGAACAGTGCAACGTTGACAAGTTTCTTGCGCTGCCTAGCAACAGTGTTGCCAAGATATGCGCGGCCACGGGACTGGCTTTCGTTTCAAAGCCTATGCTATTTAATCAACTAAATGTTGTTCAGTAACTGCGGCTTGAGAACAAACTTAAACATGCCAGATACATGCGTGGATGCGTGGGGGTAAAAAATAAAACACTTTTCCTTAAAAACAAATCGTATGGGCCTCTTTTAGGATTCTGCTTAAATAATTGTTTGTTTATTAACATGCCATTAAAAACAAATTGTTTCAAACCCTCTAAAAAGGGTTTTTGAATGAGTGTTTGTTCAACAACAAAAATGGGAATATATCTACTTGTGGTATCAGGAGAAATATTTTAAAGCAAATGGTTTTGATTTTATAAAAATTTTCATAGGTTTTTCTGGTTCATATCCCTTCTACATGTATTTGCTTTTTAAAAAAGCAAATAACAACAAATATACAATTTATTTGTTTATTTTTATTTTTTTGACAAATGCAAGACTCAACAAAGCTCTGGAACTGCCATTTATGAAGCTTTAAAAGTGCATCCAATTGTTGAGTGCGGTCCTGTTACAATTTCTTGTAAGATGACGACATCAGGAATTGATTTATCTCGGGATGAAGACTCCTTGAAAAGTAGAATGTATTCTTCCAGATATGTTTTGTCTCGGTATTTTTTTGACGACATTCTGAAAGTAGGTTGTTGTCTTCCCAAGATAATTCATACTTGGTTCTCGACATTTTCAGGATGTTATCATCCCAAGATGGATCTCGGGAAGTTGACATCCTACATTCAGGATTTTGACATACATGTACAAAGAATATTTGACAACTTTCGTGATGTTGACATCTGTAGGTAAAATACATCTGGAAGACGATATCTTACTTCAGCAAGGATGTCGTCATTCCGAGATTAAATCATCCAAGATGTCGTCACCATACTGTCAATGATGCCATCATACTGCAGTCAATTATCTCAAAGGATCTCCACAAGTTGGATGGAAGTTGCTGAACTCTGTAGAAACATATCTGGAAACGACATTCCACTTTCAAGGTGTCGTCATACTGAGATAAATTATCTCGGGATGTCATCATCTTACATTTAGTAAATATCTTAGGCTCTCAACAGGTTTGCGGCATTTCCAGAGCTCTGCAAGGATGCCATCATCCTTAGATACAATATATAAAGAAGACAACATCCTACTTTCTAGGGATTTTCTCTGGAAGACGACATCATACTTTCAAAATGTCGTCATCCCTGAGTATAAAATATATCTGGAAGACGACCCTACTTTCGGGATGTCATCATGTAAGGAAACAAATTATCTTAGAAAAACGACATTCCGGATAAATTATCTCGGGATGTCATTTTACGTTTTAAGCATCATCCTTCGATAACTATCTCAGCACCTCAACAAGTTGTGACACTTCCAGAGCCTGGATAATGTAGTTAATATGAAGAATTATCTTGAAGCAAATTTTGCTTGTTATTTTGAAGCACTTAACATAAACATTTGAAAAAAAGATGGGGGAAAAGGCACGTAAGGCCAAGGACACCCTGTATAGGGACTGTTTTTTTAATAAATTTATCCCGACTAAAAAAAGTATTCGCCCTGGCCTCAGGGTGATTGACAGCTCCATTGTTACAACATTTCCTTTGTGGTGCCACTGGAAGAAGCTTTGCTTAAAAAGAGTCTTATGTGTTGCACTTTCCATCAATTGAAATTAATCTGGCTGGGGTCAGACCATGTGCCTTGGTATTGGAATGATTCAAGCCCTTCCTAGCAACAGTGTTGCCATGGAGCGTTGCCTCTTACCTTTGATATGTGTCGTGTGGTCGTGACCAGTTATAACAAAAACCTTTATAAATAATCAAACTACCATTATTTTTTAAGAATAGTGCAGGCTTGAAAATAATCTGATGCCACTGTGTTTTTTATATATGTTTTTTATATATGTTTTTTCTTCTCGGTAGGTATTTACAATTACCTTTTGTGTGAATTAATTTTTTTTTCATATAAATAATCGGATATGTCTGTTTTTCGACCTTTCGAATAATGTCCATGCCTGAAAGCTGTTTTGTGATTTTTCTTCGGTCCTGGGTTTCTACTCGGCAAGTTAAACCAGCGTAACTAAAAGTAAGACTATTTTCATTTCTCTGCTGCCAGACAGCGGACGTTCCTCATAAAAAACTAAATATAATTGACACACCAGTGAACGTTCAGAACATTGGGGTTTACTTGCAATATTTCTGAGATGAGCGCTTTATCGGAACGGACAAGGGATGATGACTCAGAACTTGTATATCTTTTACTTGCTTGAGAAAGCAAGGTAGAAAGCAAATACATGTAGGTTATTACCATAGATTCCATTGCCATGTATAAAACAAATGTTTGGGCTGACGATATTCTTAAAAATTATGTTTTAACTCCGCAAGCAAATTATTCTGTTAATTTGCCGTACGGTTGCCCCGAATTTTCCCCCCAGTACCCCGAATTTTCCCCCCAGTACCCCGAATTTTCCCCCCAGTACATTATGGTTTGGTTTTTTAATGTCTGTGTCTAACAAAATTGTCCCGGCTTACAGTTTATTAACTTACTTTTATTAATTTCTTAAAAAACTCTTCTGAAAATGATTGACAGCTGAGTTGTTTAAACCCCTTTTGAACAGGCTGATTTAACGGGGTTTGCCGGTATGCAACATTGCCTTTGTGATGCCGTTAGGTTTCAAACTTCTTTTCAGTAACAAGCTCTTCCAATCAAACCAGCTGATTCCTTCGTCGCCTCCTGCGGTTGCTT
This sequence comes from Leptasterias polaris, assembly GCA_037783415.1. NCBI lineage: Eukaryota > Metazoa > Echinodermata > Asteroidea > Forcipulatida > Asteriidae > Leptasterias > Leptasterias polaris. The sequence goes on along the minus strand of JAZGTN010000063.1, from coordinate 168,252 downwards.
TGATATCATCACTGGACGGCCAGGCGGTAGGCCTATTTAACAATGAATTTAAATCAAGTCTTAAGCACTTGCAAGAAGAATGGTTACGCATGGAGACTACCGCGTGGAGATTATCGCGAAAGAGTACAGCCTACGCGCGACAATGTAATGTTTACGCTTTTTTAAGCTCTTGCGCGATAAACTCCACGCGCTAGGTGGCGCAAATGTTAGCGCGTAAAGCCTATTTTTATTGCGTGGAGGTTATCACGCGGAGTCTACTAAATTTTGGGCTGTACTGTAGTTAAGGATTTATGTTGTTTTTTTAACATTAAACTTTGTTTTACTATAATTCAACACCCTATGACATCATCATGACATCACAAGATTGGTTTTATGTACTTGATATGTTCTGTATATGTGTGAAATTTTAATGAGCTTTGCAAAGGTGTCTTTGTTACCTGATAATAGACAGTGAAAAGAAGAAGAAAAAGAACATTCTAATTCAGTGCAAAAACACCTAAACACTTGACATGTACAGTGTAATTGTCCTAAATCAACATTCGTAAGAAATGCCACAATAACGGGATCTTTTTCCTCACCTCACATTCATGTATGTATAATCCCATTCAGTTGTCTTTACAGGATTTTAAAATGCTAAGAACAATTTCTGTCACTGCTTTTGAAATTTAAAGGTGTTCAAGAATAAAACTGAAGTCTCCACACTAGACCTCAGCAATGAAAATGCCTGCAGTTGGATGATGTTTGTGCGAACTGCGACAACATTTGAGGAACAAAATTTGGTTGCCTATCAGTTCAACCAGGAAATCTACTTTGCTACTTGTAAAGTAAGTCACTCTGATTTTTGTTTATTTAGTTTTCTGTGCGTGTTTTTTTGCATATTGCACCTTGTAATCAATTTTAGCTAACAAACGTTTTAACAAATTCATCATGTGTCAGTGTAAGGCACTAAAGGCATTTTTTCATAAAGAGCTCAAGTTTGTGCACATAATGCATACTATCAACTCTTTCTGTTGTAAATTTGTACGTAAGGGACTGCCTCAAAATATTCTAGGGTGATTTCCCGGTACGTTTTTGTTTTTGTTTTAACCCACAAAGTATCTCTGTGTGATTCTTATTAAGGTAATCTTTTGTCTATTTATAATGATTAAGCAGCAAATATTGAGATTGTTTTCTACTGGAAGCCAGCATGTGGTTCTCAGCTGAGTGGACGTACGGTTTTGTCACTGGCTGGAAGGTGTCTTGACAAGGAATGACAAAAATATTTAACTTCCAGGCACTTTTTCGTCCTTCGGAAGGAACGTATGTTGTGTGTTGTGTAATGCACGCAAAACAACCCAGTTACATTTTCACTAAGAAAAGGGGCCTGCCGGTATTTCTGGCAGTGGCTGCTGAATGCGCCGCAGCACCTCGGAAACCCTTATGAGGTGCTGCATAAATGGGTCTTATAATTCGAAAAAAAAAGTTTGTTAATCCTGTCTGGAAATAAATTAAGCGCCTTAAAACGCCCGTAGATAAACCGCTATATAAAACTAGTTACGGGTTTCGGCCTGGTAGCTGAAATGCCTATTATTGTTCTTTCTTTCCACCAAAATCCCAACTTATCACATGAACTTTTTGGACAGCATAAATTTAACTTAACATTATATGAAAACAAATGGTATACCATATGAAAGCTTTTGCCTTTACTTAGTTGTTAAATGTCAATTAAAATTCCTAACTATTTAGTCACATGACAGCGGTGTGAATATTTAATTAGTCAATCTTGGGTCCATCATATCTCAAGAAGTACATCCGATCCTCAAAATTGTTTCAGTTTTATACTTGTCTTATATTGCAGATGTCGATTTCGGCATATTTTTCACTGTCACGTCATCTTGACATCATTTTTCGGCGCGCTTTCTATGCATCTGTGTGCAAAACACATGGCACTAAAAATGTATGTTTTGCTGGTCAAAAACACAATATTTTCAAAATAAGTCAATTGTTAATTACAATCACATATAATCTCTAGTTTTAAAATAATAATTATTAGGGGTTTCAGCCTGGTAGCCGAAACGCCTATTGTTTTCGTCAATATTTTTTGTTTTGTTTTATTTATTATTTCATTTTATCACTGCCTACAAAAGAAAGATTGCAAGTAATTCCTACAAACTTTTAAGGTTTTTGTTAAAAGGCATTCTAGAGGTAGGATGAAAAACATTTTTTTTCACTGTGATGTCATCAGGTGTCAAATTATGGTAATTCAAAGCTAAATATTACTGTAAAAAATCATATCTCCTGAACCACATTTGATAACTTAGACATAATGCTTGTGTTGTATTGTAGCTTACAACAATTTATTTACAATGATGACCCTACATTGACCTTTACTTCTGGTACAGGAAGCTCAAAAATTGAAAAAATCATATCTCCTGAACCATGTCATAAAGTCGTATTGTTTGTGTTGTCTTATAGCTTACAACACTTGGGGCATTTCATTTAAAATGATGACCCCACTTATGGTGCGACATTGGTTGCTGTGGGTGTGGAGTTGATGGATGGCGCTCTTTCCCTGGAGATGAGAAATTTGTTCGTTGCGATTCATCAATTTCATGAAGTTTCGGCTTCACCATTGGCTCTGGCATGCTCTGGTGTGACTCGATGGTGATGAAATCCTTCTTGCTCTGCAATTTCTGCAAACTCTTTGGAATTGAATGGTGGTGCATTGTCACTTTCCAGTTGTCTCGGTGTTCCATGAGTCGCGAACATCTCCTTAAGTTTCTCCTTTGTTGGTTTGAATGCAGTGGAGTAGGTCGTTCGGACTTCTGGGTATCTCGTTCGTTTGTCAACTGCTACAAGGTTGTAGTGCCCATCCGGGTATGGTCCTCCGAAGTCTACAGCAATGATGTCCCATGGCTTCTCTGGAATGATTGTCATCTTTACTGGCTGTTGCTACCTGGCATTCATAGCATTGGCCTATAATTTGCTCAACCATGCTATTCATCAAAGGAAACCAATATTTCTCTCGGAGCATCTGCTTTGTCTTTGTCATTCCTAAGTGTCTTAAGCTGTGTACTGCTTTGATGACCTTTCTCTGCAAGCTGTTTGGGATTATTATTCGGTTCAGCCTGAATATAAGCTTTTCCACTCTGTACAGCTCGTGTGATGTCTGGGTCCTTTCTTTAGTGTTCCCGTTACCCTTGTAGATTCTTTGGCTAAGTTTCTGGAGCTGGGGGTCTTGTTGGGTCTCATCTCAAATTCGGTTGATAACTACTGCATGATCAGCATCTACAACTTGCTTAATCATCTTCTCTGTGCTGTCTGTGCCTGTCTGTGCCTGTCTCTGGCATAGGGTGTCTAGATAGGAAATCTAGTGGATCTGCTTTATCCTTGACTCGCTCATAGAGCTTTGTACCATCAGCCGAGTCACTTTGTACCATCAGCCGAGTCACTTCGTGCCTTCGGCCCTCTTCTGTTGGATGTCAGTAAAATCTTATCTTTTTTATAATGCTTGTTTTTTATTTCAGATTGCTTGTTTTTTATTTCAGATAAATTGTAGAATTTTGTATTAACTGTCCTGTTTGACAATTTTTTATTTTTTTTTAATTAATTAAAATAAATTTCTTTATAATAGATGTTAAATTTTCTTTACTAAGTTATATTATTTTTTTAAACCTCAGAAAGAATCCCCCATTTGTTTCTTTTTATCAATGTTTTTTTTACTTGTACGTATTTGGTAATTTTCTTTTTAATTAATTAAAGCTTTAAATAATTAAAGCTTATTTAACAATATATTCTTTTTAAGTTTGTTTTCTTTGTACACGACAAATCACTGATTACATCTCTTGTTGAATATTATGTGAGGCTCTGAGAAGAGCCATTTGGTTTTAACCTTAGCGACTCGAACTACATGCAACAAATCGTTAGTTGGTGCTCAAATCCTATCGAGTCTAGTTACAACTGGTCATTAATAACTCTTTGGCAGCGTGACCCTCTCGAAACAAGGCAGAAAACCATAATCAATTTGAGGTACGAAGTGTCCAGGGTACGAAGTGTCTAAAGTCACTTCTTACCTTCGAGTCACTTCCGAAGTGTCCCGGGTACGAAGTGGTCACTTCCGAAGTGTCCCGGGTACGAAGTGGTAAAGGTACGAAGTGACCTGACACCTTATTGAACATGGAGATCAATGGTTTGTGTGCAGTGATGATCTTGAATCGTGGTACACCCTGAAGATAGATTTGGAATCTGTTCTTTGCCCACTGAATAGATAGTGCATCTTTCTCGTTCTGACTGTATCTCTTCTCTGCATCAGTCAGTGTACGGCTGATAAAGTGTACAGGTTGGAGTCCATTGGGAGTCTCTTGGAACAGTCCGGCTGATAATCCTTCATGGAAACTCGCCTCAGCTCGTACTACGATAGGTCGTTTGGGGTCAAAGTAGGCCATAGTGTCTTCATTTGTGATGCTGTCTTTGAGTTTCTCGAATGCTGCATGTTCTTTTGGTCCCCACTTGAACTTTGTATCTTTATGTGTCAGCTCCCTCAGTGGTGCTGTTAATGATGAATATCTGGGGATGAACTTTGAACCCTAACCCTATCCAATCATACCCAGGAAGCTTCTCACAGCCTCTTTGGATTCTGGTGGCTAACTCTCCTTTACAGCTCGGACTTTGTCAGGGGTTGGCTTCAGTTTGTCTTTGGTGAATTTGTAGCCGTTGGAATTCAAGCTCTTCAACACCAAATTGGCATTTGGATTGGCATTTGGTTGGGTTGAAAGTGATGCCAAAGTCTGCAGCTCTTTGCAAGACTTGTTCTAGCGTCTGGTTGTGTTCTTCTAGTTATGTTACGTCCTCCCAGTAATATATCATCACGTTGGTTTAGGCAGTTGGGAATGTCACTAAAGATTCTGTAGATCATCTCATGACATAGATCTTGTGATGATTGTGCACCAAAAGCTAGCCTTCTCGGACGCATGTTGCCCCATGGAGTGCTGAAAGTGGCAATTGCTCTTGATTCTGGGTCTAACAAGAGTTGATGATAGCCCTGTTTCATGTCTAGCTTGGAGAACACTTTGCATTCATTGAATTTGTACATGAAATCTTCAACCACTGGCCCTTGTGTGATTCTGTTCCTTTCCATGTACTTGTTCGGAACTCTCAAGTCAACGCTGGCTCGGATCATGTGTGGTTCAAGCTGGTCCCTTGGTGTTGTACCAAATCTTGGTTTTGGTTGGACAACCAGTGGTAAACACCATGTCACTGGTTCACCTCGGGGAACTTCTTCGAATATGCCTTTTTGATGCATTGGTCCAGCCATTCACAAAATGGTTTCTGCAAATAGTATGCTACTGGTCTCGGCTTCTATGCTATGGGAACTGCCTCTGGCTTCATGCTGAACTTGCCGAAGATTTCTTTTCCCTGCTTTATGTCTTTACCCTTAAAGATGTGGCTAAACTTCGCTGTTATTTCTCCGATCTGAACTGGTGCAGTGGTGTTCTCAGCGACTGCTTTGAGGATCAAGGTATTCTCTGGAATTCTCAGGTCATTAACTTCTGTAAGTGAGCCGTTTGGATCAGCTTGATGAGATTATTCTTGCTAATGAGAGGGGGTGAGTTGATTCTGCCTCGGACAACAATAAACTTTGTTTCTGTCCCGCAGGTCTTGTTTCTAACTACATGTACTGTTTTAAATTCACCCTTCACCGGTAGGTCACTTTGCAAGGTGTGTAACTTGATGTGACTTACTTTCAGTACCTGCGGCATGCTTGACCTATGCTGCAGTGCTTTGTGCTGGTGTTCATCCATTTATTAACCTCTGCTCCACTATCTGGTTCTATTCTGACATCATGCTTTGGATGTTATCTGTGTGTGCAATTCGTCGGACTTGTTTCAGATGTTTGACAGCCCGGTCAAAAAATTCATCATCTGAAGATGTCTGATTTACCATATTTCTGACTGGTAGTGGATTGTCGAGGGGCTCTGGTTTGATTTGTTGGAGTATCAGCTCTACATACACTTGCAAAGTGGTTCCAACGCTGGCATTTATGGCATTTATTGCATTTCTTGCCATAAGCAGGGCAGTCTTTCCCTTTGCTGTGCACACCTGTCAGTCCACAGTAGTTGCATGGTGGTGATTTGTCAAATTTATGCTTTCCATCTGTTGGTTTTCTTTTGTATCGTTGCTGTTTCTGAACCTTGGCTACACTGCTAGCCTCATCTGGGGATTTCATTTTGCGTATCTGCAGTGATGTATCCTCTATCTGTGCAGCCTCTGTTAGCATTTGTGTCAATGACCACTTTTTATTGATTGCTTTTTGGATCAATGTTTTGCTATCAATTGTTTGGATTAGATGTTCAAGAATTCTGTCATCACAGGTTTCTCCAAATTCACACTCATTGGCTTTCTCTCTCAACCTAACAATAATAATAATAATAATAACCGTATTTATAAAGCGCCTTTTCCAAAAGGATACAAAGCGCTAGGGGAGAAAGCAGCCAAAGAAAAAACCTAAACGAGATTATCCAATATAAGAGCATAAATACATGTATTACAGCAGAATCAAATACAAATTAGAAGGTACGATTGAACAGATGTGTTTTTAAGAGTCCCTTAAACTGCTCTACAGATGAAGCGTTCCTGATAGTAATGGTGAGTGAGTTCCAGCTACGGGGACCAGCGATGGAAAATGCACGGTCTCCAAACTTCCTGGAGGATCGAGGTACCACCAGATTGGATTGTGATCGAAGACCTTCACGTTTGGGCTTGCTGAGATCTAATGTGTCCGAAATGTATGGTGGGAAAGTGTTGGATACAGTTTTGTACATGTTGAATACATGTAGCTGAATATTGCAGTTGTTTCACTAGTATGAGGTTTCATCTTCAGGAACAAATATCTGGCATGATGTTTGTTCTTTTTGGGTGTGAAGTATTCATTGAGCTTTGTCTTTAGCTTGTCATACTCATTCAATTCTGTTTCTGTTGTGGGATTGGGCAGACTTCTCTAATCTTGCAACTTCTTTCCCACCGTAGATTATCAAAGCATCTTTCTTGTCTACAGGTTCAGTTATTCTGAAGTATCTGAATTCTCGTTCAATCCCTTCTATCCATTCTTCCCATGCTTTCCCGGTTGTTATTTGGTCATCGGGGTGTACAAAGGGTTGCGTCTTTAGATTTCTTGTCTCTGTGACAACGGTTACTGCTATAGGTTGGTCACCCATGCTTCTACAGTGTTATGCAACGTTACGTTAACAAAGAGTACTGACTATCGATCACTGGTATTTCTAGCTCCGTCTTTTCGAGCTGATTGTATTCGTTTTGCTCTGGAAAATACAGCTAAAATTTGACAAGAGATTGGTTATCAGACGTCAGTAATTCTTTAGTTTTTCATCCTCATCGCCAATGTAATGATCTGACAAGTACTTTTGGTAGGACGCATAGTAAAATGACACGGACAATATTATAACTTGTTACTTTGATGCTTTCATGTTGCTAACACACACATGTGCGTTGAAGCGTATAACATCAATAACGAACAGTACATGTAGTACCGTAATTTCCTGAGTATAAGATGCGTCTTATCTGACTTTCAAAGGTAAAACAAAATCACTGCGTCTTATCTTCCGGTACCCCTTATCTGATTTCGATTGAGTTCATTGTGATGATCCTATGTGAAATCTTACATTTGTACTGCAAAATAGTTCCTTCATTTTGACCAGGGTAATTCTACATGTCACATTTTTCTTAAAATAAAAACCTACATTTGTACATCGTTCACATTTTTGACGAAACTTACCGAAGAACGAAGTCCCTGGCCATGCTGCCCACAATAATAATAATACTGGCCGCGGCGCGAATGAGCAGTACACTGCTATAGCGCATGACAGGTTCTAGTCTTTATTAATCAAGTCGTTTTTGTATGTTATTGTGAAATGCTGTTAGATTTCGCCAACAGAGGGCATACGTTCTTATTGTGAAAGCATTATTAAGAAAGCGCCCTCTAGCGTTTGCTGGTTCTTGCATGTATTGCAAAGCGAGATTGCAAAGACTAGCAGTCCACTCATTAGGAAACGTTGAGAAAACGTTTGTCTGCGCGCGCTCGTTGTGTTAAAAGAAAAACATAAAGCTATGGTTTTAGAAAAAATCTTTAAAACGAAAATGGAAAAAATAATAATGAAAAAATAGAAGTGATGTTTTACTCGTTTTCGTAATTGAAAAATTACAATCCCTTTGCGCTATGGTTTGTGTGCTTATACCATCACAATGACCCCTGTATGTGTTGATGTACAAGCAGTATGGGACTTTGCGAGCGTGTATTCTATGAAAGATTATGTTGCGCCATTGGTTGAACCATTTCGCAGTCACTTGGACACCATACTTCTTGCACAGATCCCAGTGGATCAACTTGGCCAACTTATCATGTCTTCCTTTGTACTCCGTCTGGGCCATCTTACTACATCGGCTGACAATATGAAATACAGTCTCCTCTGCCTTATTACACATTCTACAAATAGGAGAGACATTTGCTTTCTCTATCCTTGCCTTCATTACATTTGTCCTTAGCGACTGGTCTTGCGCTGCAGTAATCAAGCCCTCAGTTTCCTTCTTCAGCTCTCTGCTCCTTAACCAATTCCATGACTTAGCGCTCGCCACTTTTTCAGTGCATCTCAAGAATCGGCCATGAAGCGGTAGGGACAACAAAAAGATGAGGAACTAGATAATACCAACCAAAATACCTAGACATAACCTAACAATATAAACTTGGGGGGGGGGTGGAGGGGGGGCTTATTAAAAAAGATTCGCCCATTTCTTTTGAAGGTCATCGAGTGACCCTTTTCTTGTGCAGCAATTCCCTTTTCTGATTTGAAATGGACAAAAACAAACTCTTTGAAGGCAGTTATCGACAAAAGAGGCATTTCTTTACACTTATTATTGAAAATGAATTTTTTCGCCAAAATAGTAATAAGGAAGATCAGATCTTTTTCTGGTAATAAACCAAAGCAAATTTCTCTACAAGTTAAAGTCACAGGATATAGAGATGTAGAATTAAGCCAAGTTATGATATCGTTCCAAAAGAGTTTAACTTTTCTACAGTCCCAGAAGAGGTGTAACAATTTTTCATGCTCTTCATTACAAAAGAAACAAATGTCGGAGTCCTTCCATTTAATTTTGTACAGAAAAGTGTTCGTCGGAATGAGAAAGTGAATGAATTTATATTGAAAATATTGCAGCTTAGAATCTTTGGTAATTTTGAAAGGAACTTGATGTACCTCATTCCACTGCGGGGAAAAATCAAGTAAAGTAGTCCACTTATACTGGCATTTAGTAGGCTCTTGAGCTATTGTTTTGAAACAAATTTAGAAGGCTTTTTCTGATTACAAAGCTCATAAATCAGCAATGAGTTAGATTCAATCTCTTCTTTCAAGTTCCAGCCAGAAAGCTGTTTCCAGGTCCTTGGTAATACTTTAAGCAGACCACAATACTTGATAAAGGTACACTTAATGTTGCTATATTTCAATCGAAAATCTTGGAAAGTTAGAATATTACCATTTTCTGAACAAATATCCCTAACTTTTAAAATTCCTTCAACTTTCCAAGAACGGAAAAAAATACATTTGTTATTGATTTTAACATTAGAATTAAGCCAGATAATTTCGGACAAAAAGTGAAAAGGAAGATTCGATTTCTGCAATTCTAGCCAAGCCCTGACAACATCTTTAAGGAAATTATCTTTTAAAATATGGAACAGGAAATCAGAGGGAAAAATATTTAACTTCCAAATAATGTCTTGAATACCAGCATGCCTAAGAACGCCATTTACAAAAACCTTCCACTTTGCTTCTTTTGATCCAAGTACATTTCAGACCCTTTTGAAAAGATTCTAAATCAAGCATTTTCAAACCACCATGCATGTAATCATTAATAACAACTCTCCGGCGAACTCTGTCAGGTTTCCCGTTCCATATAAATTTGTAAACCAGCTTGTTCACCTGTGAGATAAATTCCTGAGGACGATTGGGTAACACTGTCAACAAAAAGGTCAAATGTGACAAGGCAAAGCTCTTGACAATAGTGATTTTGCCAATTGGAGTCAGGTCTCTCCTGGACCACAAATTTAACAAAGTCTGAATCTTATTCAACTGATTATCGAAATTCAGATGAAATAGATCATTTTCGTTATGAGTGAATACTATACCCAGAAATCGCACTGGCCCATTGGTCCAAGGGAGACCCCTGCCAATAGACTGAATATCTTTGCTAAATCTCAATGGACCGAGTTTCATGGCCTCAGATTGATTAAAGTTCACCTTAAGGCCAGAGGCTGACCTGAAGCTGTCCAATATCTTAAAAGTACCAGAAACTGTCTTATTGTCAAGTTCCTTTTTCATTACCAGGGTGTCCGGGATCCTTAAAAAGCATTAAAAAGTCTTAAATTTGATTATCTAAATTTAAGGCCATAAAAAGCATTAAAAAGTATTAAATTAAGTTCGCTGAGGTCTTTAAAAAAATGGATGAAGTGAATAATGAATGTTGCTATCACTTAATAATTAACCGAAATATGCGGCGCATAAGGAAGTTGTAAATTGGTCGCGAGTGTGGAAGACACCGCACATGGTATTTATACTGCCCATCATGAACTGCACACGGCAAATGAAGCTGACGCAACACCACTCTGACAACCATGTGTTGTTTTCTGCTGACACCGAACATTGTATGTACAAGTATGCCACCTGTCATGAACTGCACGTGGCTAATGGGAGCTGTTGGGCGAGTTATCACAAGTTTGCTGCTTGGTTGAAGCAGCATTAAATGAACTAGTTTAATATTTACGTAAACTGAAAGAGTTGTCTGGTGTCAATTATTGTTGTATCCAAGTACCGGGTAAGGGTCATATTTTTGGGTCATGAATTTTATTAATATAGCTGTTTCTCCGGCTAAGGGATGAAACTCTTCCTACTTTTGGTCGGCGGAATTTCGACTTGGGGACTTTTTAAAATCTCCAACTTTTTTGCAAGTTGACTTTTAAAGTTCCTACCTTTCACTGTTTTACATTTAAAATGACAACAAAATGTTATAAGTTTTGAAGATTTTGAAATGAAATAAAAAAGTTTTGCCCACTATTTTGCTTGGAGTCACGCCTTTCTTAAGCTTACTTTATGCCACGGCAGGCAGGCTGTCAATCATGGAGCCCATGCTTGTGGTGCACACTACACAGCAACGTTCGGTCTACCATCGGTGTCTTCCATGCACACACAATGCATCCCGTATACAGTACAATCGGGTCTGGACCAATGGTTTTGTCTAATTTAAGGTTCTGCATGAGTTTCCTAACGTGTTTGGGCTTGAAGGTAATTTTGTCTAAGAATTTAGCTGTTGCTGGGCGGACAACAGAGGCCTGGGGTCGATTTCACAAAGCACTAAGATTCATCTTAAGATGAGTTATCAGTATTACCATAGTGATTTGTATTGTGACATCACTCTTTGCTAAGCAACTGTGATGGATTTGCAGTTACGATCAATCTTAACTCTTTGTGAAATCGAGCCCAGGTCTTTAGCATCCTGAAGTAAACATTTTTCTGCAAAAAGTTTCCGCTTTGTCTCTTGCTGTTATATGGATAACGTTATGATGTTCAATCACAGGGATGTGAGTTGACTATTTTTCACCATTTCTTACTACTCATGATTTTACCTGCAAGATCTCCTCTTAGTTGGATGTTGTAACGCCTCTTGGCTCGCTTCTCAGCTTGATTGTATGAACGTCTTGGCTTCCACAAACTCGGCTTTGCTGTTGTCAGTGTTATCCTTTTTAGATTTCTGGAATAGGCGCCGCTTCCTTTTTAGCAGCTTCTCTGCATTTGTCATCGAACCAGGCCTGTCTCTGACTTTCTTGGAGACAGCCTTGCTTGGAATGAACAAGTCCACGGTATCGAGGATTATGTCAGTGACACTAGGCCAGTCTGTGGATGTCAGGTGGGTTTTCATTCCCCAGTAGTCTGCCTTGTCATAGCTTCAAACATTATCCTTGTATGGTTTGTCTCTGTTGACGGGGACATGTAAACATTCTTGTACTGGGTTGTGGTCTGAAGTACCCAAGTTGGCATATGTTGTGGATGTAGCAGACTGGTAAATCATGTTGAGATCCAGGATCTGATCCCCTCTAGTAGGTTCTTCAACAATTTACAGCAATCCGAGGGAGTAAGCCAGTTGGTGAGTGCAGCGGCCTGCTGCATCAGTAATATGACTTCATAGCCAGTCTGTGTGATGGACGTTAAAGTCATCAACCAACATGACTGAGTTGGCACCAAGCTTGCTAATTAGTGGTAGAGTGTTGAGATCCAAGTAGTCAATGACATCAGTGTTGGCATTTGGAGGGCCGGTATACAGCAGCAACAAGAAGCTTCTGAGATCCAAGGGCTACAGTGAACCGAATGAGTTTTAGATCTGTTGGATCTTGTCTAGTGTCATGATGAATGGCAATTCCTTCTAGGCAGTAGACACCTACATGTATGCCCCCACCTGATGTTACAGTTCTATCCCTGTAACAACACATGGAATAGCCGGGGATGGAGATGCAATCAGCTCCATCTGGTACTGAATGGTCTAGGAAGGTCTCCACAATGATGACAATTGTCGGTTTATTTTCTGTGCAGAGGTTAGTAAGTTCACTAATATTGATACGAAGTCCACATATGTTGACTCCTCTAGTATTCGCAATTCCAATTCTCATACTCTATGAGCAGGCATATGTTGTTTCCATTTTGATCCGTCTGTTTTCTTTCGAGGCATGTCATTACTTTTTGTAGCAATCAATACAAATGCAGGAGTTTCTGACCCCTGCACCTGAAAACACACCTGAACGGTGTGGTTCTCTGATGTGATGATGTATGGAATATGTTCGAGACCCAAGCTTTCAATTACTGATTGTTATGAGGTCACCGCCTGAACCACATGTCAACAAGTCAAATTCTTTGTGCCGGTTTTGTAACATTTGACATAATTGTTACAAGGTCACACTTTCTGTGTTCGCTTTTACAAACACTTGATTTCTAGTTTTTTCTTTTTTTTCTTAATGGGCCTTTTCTCATAGGCATTGTACACAGATTTTCTTATCAGCTAATCTTATACCTAACAATTTCCCATCAGTACAAGTTATATGCCATGAAGTTATGTTTAAATATAATTAGCTTAACGTAATTGACTTAGTTGTATTGACATGAATATTCAATTGGCCAATCTTGAGACCACCCTATCTCAAAAGTATATGTCCGAATATAAAACTTTTTTCAATTATATACTTCTGGGATACTGTAGAATGTGTTTGTTGGGCAAAAACATTCTGTGACATCACTGTGACATCATTTATTGCATGCTTTGAATGTGTGTACAAAACACATGGCTCTATAAGTCTAAATATTTTGTTGGTAAAAAAAACACACACACACAAAATCATTTTGAAAAACATAATTGATTTGCTGAGAGTTATCCCATGCCATTAAAACTAATCAAAATGCAATGTATTTCCCTGATGATTAATGATGAATTGGTAAATATGACACCATTGCTAAAATGCTGTGTTGGGCAATCCCCGCAATGTGTTAGAGAATGCGCTTGTCAAACAATTTTATGAACTTGAAAATAATCTTGATGTTATTAGACTTAACCACAATACCCCTTATTTCTTGTGACAATTGAGGAACTTTTTGTTTTTGCCTCTCCCAGCAGACTTAAAATGGAAGGTTTTTGACTCACCTGCTGCTGTTTCAAACCCTGTCTTGTGTGTGTGATATGAAAATTGAGCACTTTCTGATGCCTACTGCCAAGGGTTCACGCTGAACTCAAGCCACATTTTTAGAGACAAAAAATCACCTCATTTGTTGTCTTAACGTGGTGTAGTCTTGGTTTGGTGTGACAAAAATGTTCTCAACAAAAATTGATATTCTGGAAATTCAGAAAATTAGTCCTGTGGTTGAGCAAGGAATCATTTTCTGAAACCCCTGTAACAAGTGGATAAAAGACTCCACAGAAGTAGCCCTGGCGGCCTTTCACTTTTGTATTATACTGCAGAGACGTCCTGGATATGAGGGTCCATTTCTGGGGCAAAAATTGTTCAAAGCCTCATAACTCAAATCTTCTGCCAGAAGCCACAAATTTCACCTGATTCACATTCCATAGCAACATTCATTTTTCTGCGGTGGGTTTTGGACGTCATATATTCCTCATAAATCTGTCATCCGTAAAATAATGCAGGGCAATATGTAACATTACAAGGAAATACGAACATGGTGAAGAAAAACATGGTGGAAATTGTATTGTAGAATGAGGGTGATGGTCAGGTTGATCTGTGGTGTTTGAACTTACAGAATAAGGGGTAGTCCATGGAGATGTGTGGGAAACATTGAGAAATGGCGTTAATAATGAGTGCTAAATGTACAAAAAGAAAAGTTGAAAAGAGCCATGAGTTACATTACTTTTGGTGTTTGCGCTGGAAATCCGTGTCCAAATTTACATGGATCAGGTCCGTGTTGACTCGGTAAAGTTTCAATACAAATAAAAATTGCTCCGCTTTCACACTAGCTCTGCCTGAAATCAGCTAATACATGTAGGTGTACACCAGTATCTTTTGATCCGTTTATTATGCGATCGTTTCACACTGCCAGGTCCTCCACAGATCAAAGCGGGATGCGTTGAGACGCCGTGTAACGCGTCATGAGGCATTGTGATAGGTCATGTTCATGCTGCGTCGTTTTAATTGCCAACATGGCAGCTCTTCCAGAGGTTTTAATGTGCGCCATTTATGTATTTAAACAAATATGGAAGAAATTTACTCGAAAAGAATACAAGTGATTCAATTTTGAGGATGGAGCAGGATTGATGACGCAATTTTTTTTTTAACGCAATGACTTTTTTTTCTTATGGCGTGCTTTAAAAAACCCACAGTGTGCGAATGGCACCACTAATGAACCCGGAGGTGTTCACACTACGTTTTTTGACACGTGTTGCAATTTTCGACATGGATCGATAGTTCTCAACCCACCTCCAGAGCAGGGTTAGTTTCAACACAGATCGAGTCCTCTACAGGGATCAACAATCTGTTGAAAAGTTGTAGTGTGAAATGGTCAGTCCAAATTACACTGATCATATCCATGTCCAACACAGAGATTTTATGTAGTGTGAAAACCCTATAGTGGCAAAACCAGCCCCCCCCCCCTCTTTGACTTGCCCACCAAATGAGATCGAAAAATAGAAAAATGAATGGTTTGATACATCAACCACCCCAATAAAATTTTATAAATTTAAAAAGCCTTTTTTTTCCTCACTTTCCCGCTTTAATATTGTGTAGATTCTTCGAAATTTGAAAAACAAAGGACTTGCAGAAAAAGGCAGAGCGGTTACAAGCACCAATACTCTGGTGCTTCCAGTCAGCAGAGTGTGTGTTCAAGACACGGACATGACTCTTGTGTCCTTAAGCAGGACTCTTAACCATTATCCCTTCGTCCTTCAGATGGGATGTAATGCTTGTAAAAGACCCCACCCAGTATACAATTATTGCTAAGAGAAGGGGTTGAAGAGAAATATTGAAAAGTCATTTCACAGGCTTAAATGTCCATTTTTAACGACCTACAGTACAGTGTATACATGTGTAACCGACATTTTACACACGAAAATGACACAAAGTTAACTCTCAGGATGCAGTGGTTATAACTTTAATAGGACGCACTTTTAACGAACGTAACAGAAAACCCCCATCCAGCCCAATGACCCACATTCCCCCCACCCTGGATGGCGATGCTAAACTACATAAATCGTCCAGTCGGCTGGAACTCCACAGAATTTAAGAATTGTTTTTTTGTGTTTTATGATGAATGCTTGGATTTGGGGTTACATGGCTAAATTTAGAATAAGAGTACATAAAAAAGAAAATGTTAGTAATTATGAAAGTTAATAACTGTACACAACACAATTATGGCAAGGAATTAATCGGGTATAATTTGCCCGGTTACACTTGTACCTTGATTTACAAATGTTCTGTGCTGCTTTTGACAGTAGATTCTAGTTGATACCCTGTACATTATTTTGAAGCTACATGTACATCTTATCTCCGATTTGAATATATATAGAGTCTAAAAATGCCTAAAACACAAAAAGTAAATTTGAAGGGGCAGGGCTTACATTTTTAGGGGGTCATATCTCAGAAATGTTAAGGAGTAGGATTCTAAAATTGTGTGTGTGTTCATTAGCACCCGTAGGGTAATGTTGAAGAAAAAAAATCAAATCTGAGACAGAGCCTGCCAAACTTTTCAGAATTTTAGGTGATTTGGCACGGAATGACCCAGTTCAAACATGTTGTATAGTTCTACATGTACATGTATGTCTGTCAGTGGCATCCAATGTCCTACTTTAAAATGGGTTTATCATTATCAGGCTTTCGTTTGTGTGTCCATGAAAGTTGTGCTTGATACACCTCTTCTAGTGTTAACTGGTTAATCAAAATAAATTTTCTTATACTACATGTATAACTGCTCTTGTTTTTCATTGGTTAGGCTATAAATGAGTGGTGGTTAAATTATTCCTCATTAGTGTTGAACATCTAAGGCATTAACAAATGTCTGCAAACATTTGTGAGTGGAAAGATGTTTTTCCTAAAGTGTATCTGTTTGCTGTTATAGCCTGTGGCACCACATGCAGAGCTGAAAGTGTGGTATGCTTCCGACTATGCTGGGATCATGAACGTGGCATTGCTCCATACAGACAGCACAGGTAAGAATATAAAACTCTTTTACAATTTATATGTGACACTTATACTTCCACAATTGTATTTCCATTATAATTACTGTGATAACAACAATAAAAACGTACAAAATTGCAGGACCACATACATTTGACATGTATCTTTTAGAAAAAGAAAAAAAAACTATAAGAAAAATCTTTTGTAGAGATGAAAGGTAGTATGGGAGCTCTTAGAGAAGAAGATCGTGGGTTCACATCTCAATTGAGGCACTAATGAGTAAGTTTTGTCTGTCAGGACTTGGAAAGTGCTTCATAAATAATAAGTTAATTTGGTCAACTGTGTGGGTATCAGGGTACACTGTTCCATCCTTCAGTTTGAATGATTTGTAAATAACCTTTTAAAAAATCAGACTCACCAAATGACTTCCACTAATTATTGACTCTTTCACATGAAATGTTTACTGACATATAGTGGCAGACAGTTCAGCTTATCATAAGAGATTTGGTAACAAAATATCTTCCACCATTTATTTATTTATTTATTTATTTTAAATCTTCGGACAAAAGTACATATATATACATTTTTAAAATTGTCCGGGTCAAGACATCAGTTTGGTTGTTTTTTTTCTTCTTAGAAATTATTCAAAACTATGGCTTTTGTTTCAAAAATAAGTCAACCATCTTGAAACTCTTACATGTACCTTCATTTTGTGGCAATCATTTTTGCGTTAAGTGTATCATCATCTATGCCCTACACATGTAGCCTTGGTTCAAAGGCTGTTGTGTTCCGTGCAGCCTGATCTGCATACACCAATGCTGGTTTCTGTGCCACAAATACATATAGATCAATGTAGATGTAAGCATACACAGATTCTAAAACAAGGAAAAAATTAATAAGTTAAATGGGATCAGTCCCCTCAGTGGGCAGAGTATGTAGGCGCCACATGAGCTTAAATCCACTGCAATGGAACCGCAACATTTGAATGCTCAGAAATCTAGGTATGTGTTTTTTCTCTGTTTTTTTTTTCCTGCTAACTAATTGTTTGTATATTTAACAGCCTTGATTTAAAGTGTTACTAGAGCGATTTTTAGACAGCAGAAACAATTATACACTTTGCAGACATTGTATCAGGCTACTGTTTTATGAATTAGTTAACTTATTTGGGTTCACTGTTTTTCTGTAATATCCCATTTTTAAAAAGGTCATTATTAGGGATTTGGCAAAACATGAAAGTTTGATTGGTTAGAAAATTCATGACGACATCACAAGGTGGAAGAGGTTGTAGATGATATTGTGCAATCACTGACTAGTGTTTGTAAACAATGCAATGAAGGCCTGCAGAAGTGCAGACCTCAAGCAGGTGAAGCGTAAATAAGATTTACAAATTACCGAAATCCAGTGCAATTGGAGGCTGCATAAGGAACAGTGATAAGAATCCTAACCTCAGCTTCAAAAAATGTCAGGCTGATTCTGCTGTTTAGGAAGGAATGGGTACATTTTCTAAACTTAAACGCGATCCAACTTCAGCGTTTCAAATGTTTAGTTAGTTGACCGATGACTGTGTCTGGATACTTTGCTCACACTCCGGAAAAAGGGTGCAGTTCCCACACTGAAGGCTCCACATAACTGACAACTTATTTATCAAAAATTACTGTTGACCTTACGATAAAGCCTGCATGCTGTGATAGGAATCCTGGGTAAGGTCAAGGGTGATTCGGTTATTTTTCACAATGCAGGGTGGAAATACCAACCTGAAGCCAGAAACTTTCTATCAATCTTTTTAATATTTTCATTTTAGCTTCAATGTTTTCAACAGATCAAAGCAAAACATATTTGTTGCTCCATCTTTTTTGTTTCACAATTTTAGTTTATTATATTGTAGGCAAAGAAATTAAACAACCTTGCATGAAAATAAATGCACAACTCGACTTGTATCTGTTCTTTCTACTAGGCCAAACACACTATCGATTCATGTACACATGTACATGTACAGGCGGCACCCCACACAAATGTAGTCTGTCTGAATGATGGTAAATCTGCAAACTTCACTGAGGCATTGACATGAATGAGAAATGTTTTGGTTTCACACACGTTAGACTAGGTTAGTTTTTCCAATGGACTAAAGTCAATATGTCAATTTCACTAAATTCAGACTAGGCTGTACATGTATTTATACTAATATGATTCCAACTCACCAGTCGGTGTTTAATACGATTGTTGTCCTGTCCAGCTTCGTCTTCCCTGTATTGGCCTCACGGAGCACGTGAAGGACTCGAGCCGGTAGGGTTCTGCACCGCGGATTACCGCATGTCTTTGACTTCGTTGTCTGACAACTGAAATCGCTAAAAACTACTGGTCAGCAGAATTACTGCCACTATTGCTGCTACTGTCATAAATTACTTTTGCAGTTACGCTATGATCTTCCCAAGAGCAGTCACTTTTAGCAATGGTGGAATTTGTCAGAAAAATTCGCAAAACAAGCTTGAGTGTGCAGGGAAGTATATGACAACTTCCACTCTGTGACGTCATGCAGTTGTTCGCAGAAGCTGTGTGCACAGAGACTCTACATGGGGGGTCTTTTCGCGATTCGGAGTGGCAGTGCAAAAAACGAGGGTCTGTAAAAGTCGTAATTTTGGCATGACCA
This sequence comes from Leptasterias polaris, assembly GCA_037783415.1. Taxonomy (NCBI): domain Eukaryota; kingdom Metazoa; phylum Echinodermata; class Asteroidea; order Forcipulatida; family Asteriidae; genus Leptasterias; species Leptasterias polaris. The sequence continues at coordinate 148,906 of JAZGTN010000063.1, read as the reverse complement.
AAAGGGCCAATTCTTTGGGGTTTTCTTTTGTGCCATAATGAAGTATCATTCTACAGTTTTATTGAATACACACTAAGGGATTTGCAATGAAAATCGCTTTTGTAACACTTTAAAGGTCTTTCAACCCTGTCAACGTGCAAGTGTTAGTATGAAGTTTTTCCAATCGATGAATGTGCTATTTAGTTTTCATTTCTTGCAATGCATTGTATACATTCCACATTTTACCCATGATGTTTTGAGGGAGTTTCCCATCGTAAATTTGGACACCATACTCAGATTTCCAACCGACCAGGAACAGAGTAGAAGAGGGATTACATTCTCAGCGTTTTGTTTTGGGGTTTGTTTGGTTTTTGGTGTTGTTGTTTTTTGTTTGTTTTTGGGGGGGATTGCATTATTTTATTTTATTTTCTTCTTTTTGGGGGAGGGGGTATTTGAAAATACATCTGGGGTTGAACAAAACAAATTTTACTAAAGCAGGATTTGAACCAACGATCTCCAGTTTAATGGCTGATGCTCTACCAACTGTGCTACCCAGCCCTATATCAGCGGTGCCAGTCAGAAACCATACATCTGTTAGCTGCCCTGTAGCCAGGGATCAAACTCAAGTTTACGATACAACCTGTGAAGCGGCAGCAAGGGGGTCACCCTCAGGGGATGCAACTTTTTTATTTCAAATATCAAGTTATAAACCATAAGGGAAACTGACTGGGTAAATTTTGTTAACTTTACCCAGTCACTACTTTCCCTTGTGGTTTATAACTTGATATGTGAAATACATGTATTATATACATTAGAATGCCGCTACACTGAAAACCGAATTACAGAACATTAGGCTATACAAAACACAAGCTTTGGCTCTTGAGTCTACTTCACTCATACATTACCTGTAGAGCACACTACTATTTGCATATCCCCATACCGGCAGGATATTTCGCTAAGAGTTTACATTATATAGCGCCCTCCATCGCCCTACCCATAGTGCCCCGCGGCGAGTAGCCTCGTGACTCCTCCTTTTTCTCTTAGCGGCAGGACCAGGGTGAGACGTGTTTTATAGTAGCTCGTCAGTTTTTCCCTTTTAGCAAGAGTTAAAAGCATTAAAAGATAAGATTGTTTGTAGTGTTAATAAGTGTTGGTAGTGATATTTGAGGAGATATGAAACGTTTGGAGAGAGCTCTTCCTGTCGTAACTGGGGGCGGTCACCCCCCGGGACAGGTCGAGCCCTCGGGAGGCTGCGCCGGCGACAAGTTGTTGCCGAACCAGTCTCCCGTCCAGCGCCCGCAGCCACTGTCGGCTGCGGGTGCTGGCGGCCCCGCGGTCGGAGTCGGACTGGGTGCCCGGTCCTCCTCTCCGGCCGTGGTTGGCGGGGCTTCCAAACGAAAGGTTAAGGCCGGCAAAGGTCGGGTTCCGACCGTGATTGACGGCGCGAAGCCAAAGAAGGGTCGGCAGGGCAAGCCGTGCGGGGGTACCCGCCAGACTCCCTCCGACTCAACCCCGAACGTGGGGCTGTCAGATACGACAAGCCACCACAGTTCAGTGGGTTCGAGCCACACGTTCCCTGGGCCCAGTGGAGGTAGCCACAGCGGGACAAAGGGGACTATTGAGCGGGTTCACATGCAGCCGAACCTCCACCCATGGGGCTGGGGCGCTGTACACCGGGGCGGGCTTTGGGGTAATGGAGCAGTCCGACCATGAGCTCTCCGGGGCTCCAGGCTCGGTACTTTCACGCTACGATGGACCCACCACGACATCGGAATTTCTCCGGTGCTCGGGAGTGCCCATGCCCCAGGCGTCGTCCGAGGTGTCCTCGGAGCAGTCAGGGGCAAAAAGAAAAAGGCGCGCCGCGCCCGATCTTCTTCTTCGGACTCAGAGGGGGCCTCGGGGCGTTCACGCCACGGCAAGCGCTACCGGGCGGAAGATATAGTTTCGAAGGCGGAATTCCTACATGCCTTCCAGAACATATCAGCCTCCCTATCTGCTCTCTCGACCGCCCGTCCGCCGGCCATGGTGGCCGGCCCGGTCGGGGTGACTGGCATGGGCCCGCAGCCGTCCGTTATCGGACACGGCTGGTTGGCCCAGGCACGCGGGGTTATCCCGCACACACTCAGCCGGGCCCCGGAGTCCCAGCCAGCGTTAAGCCTCCATCCATCGAGAAAGACCTCAGCCATTACGGAGTTAATATTCTAGTTTAGAATAGATTTGTTTAGCTTAGCAAGCCCAAGGGTATGATCCTTCCCATGGGTTTTGTAATTTCCTCTGGACAAACCTGAGTGAATCGACAATGGAAAAGCCGAAATATAGTAGATACTTTTATTAAGCAATCCCTTGTGGGCAGTGATATGAAAAGATTCATTTGGTTATCCTATGGGAAGGACCTAAGCAAGCTTTGCGGGTATGCAAAGACCCATTTGTGCAATATGGGTAAGACCTGAGCAAACCCATATTGGCAATACGCAAAGTTGTGGGACAGGGCATTGTGTTTTCATTGATAATTATTATAACAATTTAGTGAAATTTAGCTCTGTAAAGTTGTTTTTGTACTTTTTGTAACATATTCTTCTATAAGAAAAATACATACATAAACTGTACAATTAAAAGCTTTCATTGAAAACATGCTAATTAAAGTATTGACATTTTTGATTGAAAAACTGTTAACCATAACTGTTAGTCTTCAGTTCCTGGACTATATACATAATATATGCCATGTAGGAAGAGTTATATTCACCATAACTGACTAGTATAGTTTGTATTTAGCTAATGTGGTATTGTAGACTAGTACATACATGTATGTATGATATGTTCATATACATGTAATTAGACCACTCATTAACATCAAATAGTTACTTGGTTTAATTATAAGGCTGTCCGGGCGATGGGCCTCATATGTACGCCAACCAGATTGCCTATACGAATCCCAGGTAATGCCCATAATGGGATAACCCAGGTTGATTTTTCCCAGATGTATCCCAGATGTATCCCATATGGGTTATCTGGGCCAACCCATATGAACATACATGTATTATAATCTACAATACCACATTAGCTAAATACAAACTATACTAGTCAGTTATAATACCCCTTCCTACATGTACATGGCATGTACAATATTATAGTCCAGGAACTGAAGACTTGGGTGCAGGATCCAGTGGGGCCCATATGGGTTACACCATGAGGCCCATATGTTGGCCCATATGGAACCCATGGGTTATCTGGGCCTACCCATATGGGCCCCATATGAATCCCGGGTGCAGGATCAGCAGGGGCCCATGTGTTGGCCAATGTTGGACACATAATGGGCCCCATTTTTTCAACCAAAAACGAGAGACCAAATTGTTTTGTTTGAAAAATAAAAAATACAGAATTAATATTATTCATTTCTATTGAAAATGAATAAATATGAATGGAACTTCCTGACAGTGCACAAAAATCTGAACTATCTGTACTTTTGTGATGGAATGGTTCGATTGAAAATGGTGTTTCGGACGTTACATCTTCTGTAAACAATCGTACCCTTCATTTGACTTGACAGAACTCAAATTTATTTATGATAATCAGTATTCAAATACACTTACTGGCTACCTTATTCTAAGTCCTAAAAAGAAATTAACTATAAGTTGTTGCAATGATGTTGTTCAAAACTTTTTTCATCAAATGAAAAAGTTATCTCATTTTCCGTAAACAATTTTGTAACGTCCGAAACAATCTTAATTTTGAAGTATCAGAAAATATAAGAATTGCAATAACGACCGAAACAAATGTAACATCCGAAACAAAAATGATCATTTCTCAGCTACATGTAATAGCTCAAAGTAGAGGGTATCTAAAGTGAATCAATCATCATGAAATAAACTACTGTTATTTTTCAAACAAATGTAGACATGAATCAGATCATTTATATCCAACAAATTTCTTGTAGCTCAAAAAAGTTGTTTCGGACATTACACAATTTTATTGTTTACATAAAACTGTCATTTTTAATGCAGTTTTTATTCTATCAATATATTTTTTTATTTTTATTTTGTTTATCTTGTCAAGAAAAATATTTCAACCATTTTATTCAGTTTTAAATGTAAAAATAACATGCATGATGCCAAAATCCAAATTTACCATTAACTATATCTGAGCTTTCTGCAGTATTAAATTTGTGGCAATGAAAAATTTAAAGACAAGTGTACATGTATGTGAGGCATGGCAGTGCTGGATTGTTTTAAATTATCCATACTTTTAATTAAATCAAACAAAGTAAACTATAAACTAGTCAACTAGAGAATTCTGTCACCATAAAAAATATTACTTGCTGGGGTAGTGTAAGCATGTTTCGGACGTTACAGTACATTGTTAACACACATTGTTAACACACATTGTTATCATCAGAAAAGTTCAAATGAGGGGAAAATCTGATGGGGAAACAAACAAATCTTTACTTAACCCCTCCTAGTGCTGCTGAAAGAGGTTTAAACAAAGAATTATCTATATTTTATCAGTTCTTGTCTCTAGGGAGGTAAATTCCCAATTATAAAAATAGGTTATAGTAACTATGAGGCTATTTTAACACTATTTACACTGAATCTCTGACAATAGAGTTCACCATTTTGTTAACTTTGCTGATCGGAATTAGTTTCAAATTTCCTGCTCCACCCGAATCACAGTGCTAATTTGGCAGTCTCCTTCTTTCTCACACCCTCCTACCTATCCAACCCCCCCCCCAACCAACACCTGTTCCCCTTGTGGCTTTGCGCTCTAACCATTCCCCCCCCCCCCCCCCCCTTCATCCCTTTTAAGAACTATACACATGACGCCTCATATGTTTTTAAAGCTTTAGTTTCCATACAAGATTCATCAACAAGGGAAGAATTTTTATAAATTTTTAACCTTTAGCTTTTTGAACACTTTGAGTGCGTTGGGGTCCTACTATTTTCTTTACGTGTCCTTCTCTAAAACTCTATATGATGCATCTAATGCCACCAAAATGTTTTTTGTGGTCACACTATAGTCTCATCTTATGGTTTGTTTACACACGGCTACATGTATGATTTCACTCTTCCCCTTACACACGTAAACAGTAAGAGCATTTCCTAATTGTAGTGATTTTAGTTGGTGTACTGTTATTTGTACTAACTGATCAGTATTTCAATCACATGTAAATTCTTTGATTTAAAACTAAACATGCAGGTAAATCAAAGATCTTGAACCACATCAGTTTACTGTTAATATTAATACATATATGTCCAAGACTTTTACTCTAAAATGGATTTATTCAATTATTACATGAGAAACTTTGACTGCACTGATCTGGTTTTGTAAAAAATAACAGAGAAAATAGATTAAACCTGAGCAAAGTTTGTAAACTTATTGAGATGTTAACATCATGTAACGTCCGAAACAAATACAGGGCATATTGTCTTTTGTACCATACAAACCATAGTATGCAGTTCAGTGTATTTTCAGAGTTTTTATGATTACCACTGCAATCAAGTTCAGATTTTTCAATTTCCCATTACATATGCAGCATTTGGAAACTACATAAACATCTAAATTAGATGGATCAACTTTACAACAAGTATATTGTAGTTGATAAAATGCACTATTGAACTACATGTAGTTATGTGGCCATTTAAATACAGAGTTTGCATAAATGTTAATGTGTTAGGACATCTTCTCCCAAAGCAAATCCATAAAAATTAGGAAAGTTTTAAATATCAAATAATAAACCACAAGGGAAACTGACTGGGTAAATGTTTAAATGATTTTGGGTTGAACAAAGAAAAATTGACTAGAGCGGGATTTGAACCAACGACCCCCGGTTTAACGTGCCGGCGCTCTACCAACTGAGCTATCTAGCCCTGTGATGGCGGTCTCCCTATTTTGTCAATATCTTTGTTCGGGGGGTGCCAGTCAGAAGCCATCCAACCGCAAACTGCCGTGTAGCCAGGGATCACACCCAAAGTTTTAAATTTTAACATAGTGTAACATCCGAAACATACATGTAGCTAGGGTTGCATATGAAAATTATCAGCCAGTGTACTTTTTCCAATTGTTTTTTCATGTTACTGTTTAGTATCATCCTTTGTTTACATACAATAAGCCTGACCCAAGAAAAGCCAATTCTTCAATATCAAATGAAAACTTTAAATGGCCAAACCCAGTATTTGTGGGTATTTTTGACTTTCAAGCATTGTAAAAATGAAATTTTTGGTGATAGAAACTAAAAAATTTGCATAAATAATCTCTGAACCATGCTCTTAACATTGAAAATAATTGCACAAGTTCTTGGTAAAGCATGAGTTGATTATCACCATTTTGAGACATACTACAGTCTGTAGTAAAATACTAGAGATTCAGTTTTTGTCATGGTGAGTGATTGAATGAATAGGTAACGTCATTATACCTTATCAATCCAATTCCTGGTTCAGGAGTTAATGAATTTTGTAAAAATTAAACATCAACTTCTAGTTTGGACCGGAAGTCGAGGTCATATAGGGTCACATGTTGATAAGTTTATGAAGAACTTTCAGATGATGTAAAGATTGAAAAAATCCATTGTGTGGTTCAGAAGTTATGATATTTTGAAATATAAAGTTTCAACTTTTAGTTAACAAAATTTGTATACAATTTAAAAACATATGTACAAATTTATAGAATCCTTGACAATGCTGGATTAGAGGATTTTCTATATCTGTCTGTACTACAGAGTGGTGGACCTAATTACCCTTTCAAAGTGTTCTCTCTCAGATGTTTAAGTGTACAGTCAGTTCTAGAGGGGGTAGAAAAAACTTCTAAATTTGGTGGATTTCAACAGTTTTCAACCCATAACAAAAAGCATAGCACCCTGTCTACTTTCAAGAGAGGGAAGATCCAAAATTGCAAGTGCTGTGCGGTTACTTTGATATTCCTGATACATATGTAGCATAATACGAAACGACATACCCGTATTTGAACACTCTCAATTTCACTGGACTGGGGTGCAATATAAGTTGGAACACCGATCAATGCGAAATGTATTCTAACACGCACCTACATGTATACAGCACAAATGCATCTAAAAAACTATGTGCAAAAATCACACGTGCATTGAACATACATTAGAGGATGTCAACGAAACCGCACGTGCTATGCACGTGTACAGGTTTAGCGTGGTACAGGTTTAGCGTGTGTTAATACACTATCGTGCATTGTAAATTTTCTGGGTCAACAGGTAAGCTAAGCTTGAACGTCCTTTTTCGACCAGATATAAAGATTTAAATGGTATCATCTTTGTGCAAAAGTTTGAGCAGGCTTAACGTTCTACAACCTGGTACAAAAATCATGCTGAAATGACCTGTAGCTTTTAGGATATAAATAAGATAATATATTATAGAATTTTCAACTTCCTATTTGAACCGGAAGTCGGGGTCAAGGGGGTTATGATCTGTGTAGCGTTTGTCGAACTTTTAACGACCTATCCGATGATGTTTAAATTGTAATAATCCAAGTTGTGGTTCATTAGTTATGAATTTTTCAATTATTAAACTTTGATTTACTGTAATTTGATACCCAATGACGTCATCAACTGTGTGTCGTCTTGATATTAAGGTTCAGTTGTCTGATGACGAGTTTCAATGCTCAATTCAATTCCAATCTTGAGTTACATGTATGCTGTAGATAACCCCGAAACACGCTTTTTTAAAGAAAAACACAAAGGCAAACTTTGACCTTCCGGTACGACCAGAAGAAAAGGTCATACGATTTTGGCGTTAACTTTTCAAATATTGCCCCAGTCTTGATCTATCAGATGCCCAATTATGAACATCATAGCTTTCATATTCGTTGAGATACAGTAAAAAGCAAATGGTCATTTTTCAACTTTAAAAACCTTGTAATTCGACACCTGATGACGTCATCATGACGTAATAACAACTGTGCCGTCTTCATATTGAGGTTCAATTATTAGATGAGTTTCAAGGTTCAATTCAGTTTCAATCTTGAGTTATATTGCTGATACATTGTAAGAGTTCCGTGGAAGGAGAAGAAAAAGAAAACTAGATTTTCAGTTTTTGTCATGTGACAAAAACAAGGTGTTCGTGGAGAGTCATTAAATGAAAGGTAACGACATTATACCTTATCAATTCAATGCCTGGTTCAGGAGTTAAGAATTTTTCAAAAAATAAACATCAATTTCCGGTTTTGACCGAAAGTCAAGGTCAAATAGGGTCACATTTTGTGTGGCGCGTGATTAGTTTATGAAGACCTTTTAGATGATGTATAGATTGAAAAAATTCAATGTGTTTTTCAGAAGTTACATTATTTTTTATTTTTTTTATTTAAACTTCCGGTTTGAACCGGAAGACAATGTCATCAGGTCACAAATTATAGCGTTAGTAATGTTTTTCAAACCTTATCTGACGACGTTCAGATAATAAACAACTAATCCCTGGTTTTGGAGTAATGTTTTTTTCAAATAATTAATTGTATCTTCCTATTTAACCGGAAGTCAAGGTTAAATAGTAAATGTTGTGTGTCGTTTCTTAAGTTGTTACATACCTACCCAATGACGTATAAATAAATAAAAAAATCAAATGTGTGGTTGAGAAACTATTTTTCTTTGAAAATTTTAATTTCAACCTCCGGTTTGAACAAGAAGCCAAGTTTAAACTGGTTTTATTTGTGTAGATCCTAATCAGTACATTAAAACCTTTCAGCTAATGTGTGACTTGTAAAAAACCTATAATTATGTGAACCGGAGTAATGTGTTTTTCAAATATTAGATTAATTATCTGAGGGTGTGCATTGTTTCTTGTAATATCAATGCCAATGTATTCCTACTTGTAGTTTTGGTGCGAGACGGTGTTCATTATCACTGAACTATTGCGATTCTCCGCTATGCACTCAGCGCTCAATGTTACTGAAAACTTTATTCACAACAGCGCCCTCTTTCGTTGGACGAAAAAGAGCGCTGTTGGGGATTCCCCCAAAACAAATTCGCGCCATATCAAACACGTACAGTCAGCGCTTGCACTGATTGTAACGTATAATTTAGCGCGTTGTCGATCAAAAAGGGGAAAAACGTAAGGGTCAACAGGTGTGCTTTTACGTCCTTTTTCGACCAGATAGTAAGAGTAAAATGTTGTTATGTCAGTGCATAAGTTTAAGAGGGGTTGCTGTTCTACAATCTGATATAATAATTATGCTGAAGTGATCAGTAGTTTTAAAGATATGAATAAGATAAGATATTATGAAATTTTCAACTTCCAATAACAACCAAAAGTAAGTTAAAATATTGTATGGTTTCTGTGAAGCCTTTGTCAAACTTTTAACGATCTATCCGATGATGTGTAGATTGTCAAAATCCGAATTATGGTTTTTGAGTTACGATTTTTACAAATATTAAACTTTGATTTACATGTAATGTAATTCAGTGCCCGATGACGTCATCATGACGTAATTAAGTATGTGTTGTCTTGATACTAAGGTTCAACAATCTGGTGAGTTTCAGCATTCAATTCAATCTCAATCTTGAGTTATTCCGTAGATAAGCTCGAAAGTTGTTTTTTGAAGGAACAAAAAACGAAGGTGAACTTCGACCTAGGGTAACGACCCGGAAGTTAAGGTCGTACAATTTTCAACATCATAGCTTTCATATTCGTTGAGATACAGCAAAAAGCAAATGGTCATTTTTCAACTTTAAAAACCTTGTAATTCGACACCTGATGACGTCATCATGACGTAATGACAACTGTGCCGTCTTCATAATGAGGTTCAATTATCTGATGAATTTCAAGGTTCAATTCAGTTTCAATCTTGAGTTATGCTGTAGAGAAGAGTTGCGTGGAAGAAGAAGATGGAGAAGAAAAAAAACACTAGACTTTCAGTTTTTGTTATCCACAAAAACAAGGTGTTCGTGGTGAGTGATTCAATGAAAAGGTAACAACATTATACCTTATCAATTCAATGCCTGGTTCACGAGTTTTGAATTTTTGTAAAATTAAACACCAACTTCCGGTTCGCAACGGATAAAAGGTCAAATAGGGGTCACTAATTGTGTAGCGCGTGATAAATTTATTAAGACCTTTTAGATGATGGATGGATTGTAAAAATCCAATATTTGGTTTAGAAGTTATGATTTTTTCAAATATAAAGTTTCAACTTCCGTTTTGAACCGGAAGGTGATGTCAAATGAGGTGACACTTGGTGGCGTTGGTGATGTCTTTTGAGTTCTTTCTTTTGACGTTTAGATGATAAAAATCAATCATGTGGTTTAGGATTTTTATTTTTCAAATATTATATATCAATTTCCAACTGTAACCGGAAGTCAAGGTCAAACGAGTTCGCATATTGTGTAGCACGTGATAAGTCTATTAAGACCTTTCAGATGATGCATAGATTGAAAAAATCAAATGTATAGTTCAGATGTTATGATTTTTTTTTAAATATAAAATTTAAACTTCCGGTTTGAACCGGAAGACAATGTCATCAGGTCACAAATTATAGCGTTAGTAATGTTTTTCAAAGCCTTATCTGACGACGTTCAGATAATAAATAACTAATTCCTGGTTTTGGAGTAATGTTTTTTTTCAAATAATTAATTGTATCTTCCTGTTTAACCGGAAGTCAAGGTTAAATGGTAAATGTTGTGTGTCGTTTCTTAAGTTGTTACATACCTACCCAATGACGTATAAATAAATTTAAAAAATCAAATGTGTGGTTGAGAAATTATTTTTCTTTGAAAAATTTAATTTCAACCTCCGGTTTGAACAATAAGAAGCCAAGTTTAAACTGGTTTCATTTGTGTAGATCCTAATCAGTACATTAAAACCTTTCAGCTAATGTATGACTTGTAAAAAAAACCTATAATTATGTGAACCGGAGTAACGTGTTTTTCAAATATTAGATTAATTATCTGAGGGTGTGCATTGTTTCTTGTAATATCAATGCCAATGTATTCCTACTTGTAGTTTTGGTGCGAGACGTTGTTCATTATCACTGAACTATTGCGATTCTCCGCTATGCACTCAGCGCTCGATGTTACTGAAAACTTTATTCACAACAGCGCCCCCTTTCGTTGGACGAAAAAGAGCGCTGTTGGGGATTCCCCCCAAACAAATTCGCGCCTTATCACACACGCACAGTCAGCGCTGGCAATGCATGTAGCGTACATAGTGTGCGTTGTTGTCAGTCGTTAGCCCTTACACGTTATGTGTACAATGCGTTGTCAATGAAAGTGGGGGGGGGGTACGAGTAGGACGGTGCGCTTCATTTCCCAGTTTTAACCAGATGCATAGGATTATAATGTTGTTATCTCTGTGCAAAAGTTTAAGAGGGATTGCTGTTCTACAATCTGATACAAAAATTATGCTGAAGTGATCAAGAGTTTTAAAGATGTGAATAAGATAAGATATTATGAAATTTTCAACTTCCGTTATGAACCGTAACTTTCAAAAGTAAGTTAAAATATTGTACGTGTTCTGTGAAGCGTTTGTCAAACTCTTAACGATCTATCCGATGATGTGTAGATTGTCAAAATCCGAATTATGGTTTTTGAGTTACGATTTTTACAAATATTAAACTTTGATTTACATGTAATGTAATTCAGTGCCCGATGACGTCATCATGACATAATTAGGTATGTATTGTCTTGATACTAAGGTTCAACTATCTGGTGAGTTTCAACATTCAATTCAATCTCAATCTTGAGTTATTCCGTAGATAAGCTCGAAAGTTGTTTTTTGAAGGAAAAAAACGAAGGTGAACTTTGACCCAGGGTAACGACCCGGAAGTTAAGGTCGTACAATTTTGGCGTTAACTTTTCAAATGTTGCCCCAGTCTTGGTCTATCAGATGCCAAAACTTTGAACATCATAGCTTTCATATTCGTTGAGATACAGCAAAAAGCAAATGGTCATTTTTCAACTTTAAAAACCTTGTAATTCGACACCTGATGACGTCATCATGACGTACTGACAACTGTGCCGTCTTCATATTGAGGTTCAATTATCTGATGAGTTTCAAGGTTCAATTCAGTTTCAATCTTGAGTTATGCTGTAGAGAAGAGTTCTAGGGAAGAAGAAGATGGAGAAGAAACTAGAAATCTAGAGTTTGTGGACAAACTCAGGGTGTTCGGCTCGAACGAAATAAAGTGACTGCGTAAATAAAAATAGGAAAATTATTGTGTGAAGGTTTTTTGTCTAATTGTGCTGTGCTGACGGGCAAAATATTTATTTGTACCTCTTGTTGATCTCTGTGCAAAATCATAGCATAAAGGTTGTCATATGAAACTTCAACTTCCGGTTTTGACAGGGAAAGGTCAAATGGGGTCACACTTTGTACAAAGTATCTAGAATTGCCCAAGAGCTTTAAATTGTGTGTTTTTAACTGTTTTCAGCCTGCCGCTAGAGGGCGTTTTTGAAATATGTGACGTAAACCAGACACTTGCCAGATCACAACATAGTTAAAAACAACTCAACAAAAATTCCCACTTCGATTATCCTCTAGGGTGCACTATAAGTTGTAACACAGATTGATGCGAAATGTCTTCCTACATGTACCTATACAGTACAAGTACATACATGTGTAAATTGAAATACACTTGCAAAGTGACTTCTAAGAAAATATGCTTGAGAAACATAATTTAAAGTTTGAGTGGCCAGGGCAAGGCTGCTTGCACATTAATATACTATCGTGCGTCATTTGTTGTCCTTTTTGGACCAGATGTAAATGTCAAAATGTTGTCATGTCTGTCCAAAAGTTTGAGCAAGGTTAATTCTACAACCTGATATAAAAATTATCCTGAAATAGTAGTTTTAAAGAAATGAATCAGATAAGATATTAAGAAAATTTCAACTCGATACGTGAATCACACATTAAAAGCAGATCTGAGTTTGCCTACATGTATGACAAACTCGGGTTCATACCAACTGGTTTGGGAATGAGCAGTTTTCAACAAGATCTTTCTTATCTGATCAAAAGTGCAAACATGTGGTTTAGGGTGTCATTGCCTGTGAGTTTACAGACAGAACCATCGACGAAATTTCACAGTTTCTTGTTTAAAATGTGAAGTATTGGGAAAGTGAGTTAAATGTTATCATTAAAGCAACTTTGAATCATAAAAATCGACCAAATATATCTCGAGAAATTGAATAAGAAACAATAGAACTTTCTCTCTGCTCTTCAGCATTTCGGTGATTTGACACCAGCAAGTAGGCTTGTGGGTTATGGATCACTGGCCTTGGGGAATTGGTTCCAGGGTGAATGTTTATAAAACAATTACTTAACTGATAACAGCTGATAAGATTCACAGTGAAACTGGTAAGTAGAATTCTGAGATTTTGCTAAATTGTGGGAAAATCACTTAATGTTCCGATTTGAACTGGAAGACAATCTCAAAATGATCTGTTCTTTGAAGCATTTGTAGAACATTTAACAACCTATCCGATGATGTGTACATTGTCAAAATCCGAATTATGGTTTTTGAGTTATGATTTTTACAAATATTAAACTTTCATTAAATGTAATTCAGTGCCCGATGACGTCATCATGACGTAATTAAGTATGTGTTGTCTTGATACTAAGGTTCAACTATCTGGTGAGTTTCAACATTCAATTCAATCTCAATCTTGAGTTATTCCATAGATAAGCTCGAAAGTTGTTTTTTGAAGGAAAAAAACGAAGGTGAACTTCGACCTAGGGTAACGACCTGGAAGATAAGGTCGTACGATTTTGGCGTTAACTTTTCAAATGTTGCCCCAGTCTTGATCTATGCGATGCCCAAGTATAAACATCATAGATTTCATATTCGTTGAGATACAGCAAAAAGCAAATGGTCACTTTTCAACTTTAAAAACCTTGTAATTCGATACCTGATGACGTCATCATGACGCAATTCTTCGCGTGCCGTCCTCATATTAAGGTTCAAGTGTATGCTAAGTTTCAAGTTTGTACAACTTTTACTTTTTGAGAAATCTGCAAGAGAAAGTTCAGGGAAAAGAAGAAGAGGAAGAAACTAGAAATCTAGAGTTTGTGGACAAACTCAGGGTGTTCGGGTCGAACGAAATAAAGTGACTGCGTAAATAAAAATAGGGAAATTATTGTGTGAAGGTTTTTTTTTGTAATTGTGCTGTGCTGACAGGCAAAATATTTATTTGTACTTCTTGTTGATCTCTGTGCAAAATCATAGCATAGAGGTTGTCATATGAAACTTCAACTTCCGGTTTTGACAGGGAAAGGTCAAATGGGGTCACACTTTGTACAAAGTATCTAGAATTGCCCAAGAGCTTTAAATTGTGTGTTTTGTTATTTTCAGTGAGATACAGCAACAAGCAAATGGTCATTTTTCACCTTTAAAAACCTTGTAATTCGATACCTGATGACGTCATCATGACGCAATTCTTCGCGTGCCGTCCTCATATTAAGGTTCAAGTGTATGCTAAGTTTCAAGTTTGTACAACTTTTACTTTTTGAGAAATCTGCAAAAAACTAGAATTGCCCAAGAGCTTTAAATTATGTGTTTTGAACTGTTTTCAGCCTGCCGCTAGAGGGCGCTTTTGAATTATGTGACGTAAACCAGACACTTGCCAGATCACAACATAGTTAAAAACAACTCAAAAAAAATTCCCACTTTCAAGTTACTGGGCATTTCCGGTTTCGACCGGAAGTAGAGTTCATGTGAGGTCACGCGCATGACAAAAAATTAAGACCTATTTGACCTTAGTATGATCCCGCATAAAACAACCGCCGGTCTCTTAAGTGTTATTTGTTACAGACTTTCAAATATAAACAAATAAATAAGAGAATACGCTTGAGAAACATAATTTAAAGTTTGAGTGGCCAGGGCAAGGCTGCTTGCACATTAATGTACTATCGTGCGTCATTTGTTGTCCTTTTTGGACCAGATGTAAATGTTAAAATGTTGTCATGTCTGTCCAAAAGTTGGAGCAAGGTTAATTCTACAACCTGATATAAAAATTTTCCTGAAATAGTAGTTTTAAAGAAATGAATAAGATAAGATATTAAGAAAATTTCAACTCAATACGTGAATCACACATTAAAAGCAGATCTGAGTTTGCCTACATGTATGACAAACTCGGGTTCATACCAACTGGTTTATGAATGAGCAGTTTTCAACAAGATCTTTCTTATCTGATCAAAAGTGCAAACATGTGGTTTAGGGTGTCATTGCCTGTGAGTTTACAGACAGAACCATCGACGAAATTTCACAGTTTCTTGTTTAAAATGTAAAGTATTGGGAAAGTGAGTTAAATGTTATCATTAAAGCAACTTTGAATCATAAAAATCGACCAAATATATCTCGAGAAATTGAATAAGAAACAATAGGACTTTCTCTCTGCTCTTCAGCATTTCGGTGATTTGACACCAGCAAGTAGCCTTGTGGGTTATGGATCACTGGCCTTGGGGAATTGGTTCCAGGGAGAATGTTTATAAAACAAGTACTTAACTGATAACAGCTGATAAGATTCACAGTGAAACTGGTGAATAGAATTCTGAGATTTTGGTAAATTGTGGGAAAATCACTTAATGTTCCGATTGGAACTGGAAGTCAATCTAAAAATGATCTGTTCTTTGAAGCATTTGTAGAACATTTAACAACCTATCCGATGATGTGTAGATTGTCAAAATCCGAATTATGGTTTTTGAGTTATGATTTTTACAAATATTAAACTTTGATTAAATGTAATTCAGTGCCCGATGACGTCATCATGACGTAATTAAGTATGTGTTGTCTTGATACTAAGGTTCAACTATCTGGTGAGTTTCAACATTCAATTCAATCTCAATCTTGAGTTATTCCATAGATAAGCTCGAAAGTTGTTTTTTGAAGGAAAAAAACCGAAGGTGAACTTTGACCTAACGTAACGACCTGGAAGATAAGGTCGTACGATTTTGGCGTTAACTTTTCAAATGTTGCCCCAGTCTTGATCTATGCGATGCCCAAGTATGAACATCATAGCTTTCCTATTCGTTGAGATACAGCAAAAAGCAAATGGTCACTTTTCAACTTTAAAAACCTTGTAATTCGATACCTGATGACGTCATCATGACGCAATTCTTCGCGTGCCGTCCTCATATTAAGGTTCAAGTGTATGCTAAGTTTCAAGTTTGTACACCTTTTACTTTTTGAGAAATCTTGTAGAGAAAGTTCAAAGAAAAGAAGAACAGGAAGAAAAAAAAACTAGAAATCTAGAGTTTGTGGACAAACTCAGGGTGTTCGGGTCGAACGAAATAAAGTGACTGCGTAAATAAAAATAGGGAAATTATTGTGTGAAGGTTTTTTTTTGTAATTGTGCTGTGCTGACAGGCAAAATATTTATTTGTACTTCTTGTTGATCTCTGTGCAAAATCATAGCATAAAGGTTGTCATATGAAACTTCAACTTCCGGTTTTGACAGGGAAAGGTCAAATGGGGTCACACTTTGTACAAAGTATCTAGAATTGCCCAAGAGCTTTAAATTGTGTGTTTTGTTATTTTCAGTGAGATACAGCAACAAGCAAATGGTCATTTTTCACCTTTAAAAACCTTGTAATTCGATACCTGATGACGTCATAATGACGCAATTCTTCGCGTGCCGTCCTCATATTAAGGTTCAAGTGTATGCTAAGTTTCAAGTTTGTACAACTTTTACTTTTTGAGAAATCTGCAAAAAACTAGAATTGCCCAAGAGCTTTAAATTATGTGTTTTGAACTGTTTTCAGCCTGCCGCTAGAGGGCGCTTTTGAATTATGTGACGTAAACCAGACACTTGCCAGATCACAACATAGTTAAAAACAACTCAAAACAAATTCCCACTTTCAAGTTACTGGGCATTTCCGGTTTCGACCGGAAGTAGAGGTCATGTGAGGTCACGCGCATGACAAAAAATTAAGACCTATTTGACCTTAGTATGATCCCGCATAACGCAACCGCCGGTCTCTTAAGTGTTATTTGTTACAGACTTTCAAACATAAACAAATAAATAAGAGAATACGCTTGAGAAACATAATTTAAAGTTTGAGTGGCCAGGGCAAGGCTGCTTGCACATTAATATACTATCGTGCGTCATTTGTTGTCCTTTTTGGACCAGATGTAAATGTCAAAATGTTGTCATGTCTGTCCAAAAGTTTGAGCAAGGTTAATTCTACAACCTGATATAAAAATTATCCTGAAATAGTAGTTTTAAAGAAATGGATAAGATAAGATATTAAGAAAATTTCAACTCAATACGTGAATCACACATTAAAAGCAGATCTGAGTTTGCCTACATGTACGACAAACTCGGGTTCATACCAACTGGTTTGGGAATGAGCAGTTTTCAACAAGATCTTTCTTATCTGATCAAAAGTGCAAACATGTGGTTTAGGGTGTCATTGCCTGTGAGTTTACAGACAGAACCATCGACGAAATTTTACAGTTTCTTGTTTAAAATGTAAAGTATTGGGAAAGTGAGTTAAATGTTATCATTAAAGCAACTTTGAATCATAAAAATCGACCAAATATATCTCGAGAAATTGAATAAGAAACAATAGGACTTTCTCTCTGCTCTTCAGCATTTCGGTGATTTGACACCAGCAAGTAGGCTTGTGGGTTATGGATCACTGGCCTTGGGGAATTGGTTCCAGGGAGAATGTTTATAAAACAAGTACTTAACTGATAACAGCTGATAAGATTCACAGTGAAACTGGTGAATAGAATTCTGAGATTTTGGTAAATTGTGGGAAAATCACTTAATGTTCCGATTGGAACTGGAAGTCAATCTAAAAATGATCTGTTCTTTGAAGCATTTGTAGAACATTTAACAACCTATCCGATGATGTGTAGATTGTCAAAATCCGAATTATGGTTTTTGAGTTATGATTTTTACAAATATTAAACTTTGATTAAACGTAATTCAGTGCCCGATGACGTCATCATGACGTAATTAAGTATGTGTTGTCTTGATACTAAGGTTCAACTATCTGGTGAGTTTCAACATTCAATTCAATCTCAATCTTGAGTTATTCCATAGATAAGCTCGAAAGTTGTTTTTTGAAGGAAAAAAACCGAAGGTGAACTTTGACCTAACGTAACGACCTGTAAGATAAGGTCGTACGATTTTGGCGTTAACTTTTCAAATGTTGCCCCAGTCTTGATCTATGCGATGCCCAAGTATGAACATCATAGCTTTCCTATTCGTTGAGATACAGCAAAAAGCATATGGTCACTTTTCAACTTTAAAAACCTTGTAATTCGATACCTGATGACGTCATCATGACGCAATTCTTCGCGTGCCGTCCTCATATTAAGGTTCAAGTGTATGCTAAGTTTCAAGTTTGTACACCTTTTACTTTTTGAGAAATCTTGTAGAGAAAGTTCAAAGAAAAGAAGAACAGGAAGAAAAGAAAAAAAACTTAACAATAACAATAGGTTTTCGGCGGATCGCCGAACACCTAAAAACTTAACAATAACAATAGGTTTTCGGCGGATCGCCGAACACCTAAAAAAAAAAAAACTAGAAATCTAGAGTTTGTGGACAAACTCAGGGTGTTCGGGTCGAACGAAATAAAGTGACTGCGTAAATAAAAAATAGGGAAATTATTGTGTGAAGGTTTTTTTTTGTAATTTTGCTGTGCTGACAGGCAAAATATTTATTTGTACTTCTTGTTGATCTCTGTGCAAAATCATAGCATAAAGGTTGTCATATGAAACTTCAACTTCCGGTTTTGACAGGGAAAGGTCAAATGGGGTCACACTTTGTACAAAGTATCTAGAATTGCCCAAGAGCTTTAAATTGTGTGTTTTGTTATTTTCAGTGAGATACAGCAACAAGCAAATGGTAATTTTTCACCTTTAAAAACCTTGTAATTCGATACCTGATGACGTCATCATGACGCAATTCTTCGCGTGCCGTCCTCATATTAAGGTTCAAGTGTATGCTAAGTTTCAAGTTTGTACAACTTTTACTTTTTGAGAAATCTGCAAAAAACTAGAATTGCCCAAGAGCTTTAAATTATGTGTTTTGAACTGTTTTCAGCCTGCCGCTAGTGGGCGCTTTTGAATTATGTGACGTAAACCAGACACTTGCCAGATCACAACATAGTTAAAAACAACTCAAAAAAAATTCCCACTTTCAAGTTACTGGGCAATTCCGGTTTCGACCGGAAGTAGAGGTTATGTGAGGTCACGCGCATGACAAAAAATTAAGACCTATTTGACCTTAGTATGATCCCGCATAAAGCAACCGCCGGTCTCTTAAGTGTTATTTGTTACAGACTTTCAAACATAAACAAATAAATAAGAGAATACGCTTGAGAAACATAATTTAAAGTTTGAGTGGCCAGGGCAAGGCTGCTTGCACATTAATATACTATCGTGCGTCATTTGTTGTCCTTTTTGGACCAGATGTAAATGTTAAAATGTTGTCATGTCTGTCCAAAAGTTTGAGCAAGGTTAATTCTACAACCTGATATAAAAATTATCCTGAAATAGTAGTTTTACAGAAATTAATAAGATAAGATATTAAGAAAATTTCAACTCAATACGTGAATCACACATTAAAAGCAGATCTGAGTTTGCCTACATGTATGACAAACTCGGGTTCATACCAACTGGTTTGAGAAAGAGCAGTTTTCAACAAGATCTTTCTTATCTGATCAAAAGTGCAAACATGTGGTTTAGGGTGTCATTGCCTGTGAGTTTACAGACAGAACCATCGACGAAATTTCACAGTTTCTTGTTTAAAATGTAAAGTATTGGGAAAGTGAGTTAAATGTTATCATTAAAGCAACTTTGAATCATAAAAATCGACCAAATATATCTCGAGAAATTGAATAAGAAACAATAGGACTTTCTCTCTGCTCTTCAGCATTTCGGTGATTTGACACCAGCAAGTAGGCTTGTGGGTTATGGATCACTGGCCTTGGGGAATTGGTTCCAGGGAGAATGTTTATAAAACAATTACTTAACTGATAACAGCTGATAAGATTCACAGGGAAACTGGTGAATAGAATTCTGAGATTTTGGTAAATTGTGGGAAAATCACTTAATGTTCCGATTGGAACTGGAAGTCAATCTAAAAATGATCTGTTCTTTGAAGCATTTGTAGAACATTTAACAACCTATCCGATGATGTGTAGATTGTCAAAATCCGAATTATGGTTTTTGAGTTATGATTTTTACAAATATTAAACTTTGATTAAATGTAATTCAGTGCCCGATGACGTCATCATGACGTAATTAAGTATGTGTTGTCTTGATACTAAGGTTCAACTATCTGGTGAGTTTCAACATTCAATTCAATCTCAATCTTGAGTTATTCCATAGATAAGCTCGAAAGTTGTTTTTTGAAGGAAAAAAAACGAAGGTGAACTTCGACCTAGGGTAACGACCTGGAAGATAAGGTCGTACGATTTTGGCGTTAACTTTTCAAATGTTGCCCCAGTCTTGATCTATGCGATGCCCAAGTATAAACATCATAGCTTTCATATTCGTTGAGATACAGCAAAAAGCAAATGGTCACTTTTCAACTTTAAAAACCTTGTAATTCGATACCTGATGACGTCATCATGACGCAATTCTTCGCGTGCCGTCCTCATATTAAGGTTCAAGTGTATGCTAAGTTTCAAGTTTGTACAACTTTTACTTTTTGAGAAATCTGCAAGAGAAAGTTCAAAGAAAAGAACAGGAAGAAACTAGAAATCTAGAGTTTGTGGACAAACTCAGGGTGTTCGGGTCGAACGAAATAAAGTGACTGCGTAAATAAAAATAGGGAAATTATTGTGTGAAGGTTTTTTTTTGTAATTGTGCTGTGCTGACAGGCAAAATATTTATGTGTACTTCTTGTTGATCTCTGTGCAAAATCATAGCATAAAGGTTGTCATATGAAACTTCAACTTCCGGTTTTGACAGGGAAAGGTCAAATGGGGTCACACTTTGTACAAAGTATCTAGAATTGCCCAAGAGCTTTAAATTGTGTGTTTTGTTATTTTCAGTGAGATACAGCAACAAGCAAATGGTCATTTTTCACCTTTAAAAACCTTGTAATTCGATACCTGATGACGTCATAATGACGCAATTCTTCGCGTGCCGTCCTCATATTAAGGTTCAAGTGTATGCTAAGTTTCAAGTTTGTACAACTTTTACTTTTTGAGAAATCTGCAAAAAACTAGAATTGCCCAAGAGCTTTAAATTATGTGTTTTGAACTGTTTTCAGCCTGCCGCTAGAGGGCGCTTTTGAATTATGTGACGTAAACCAGACACTTGCCAGATCACAACATAGTTAAAAACAACTCAAAACAAATTCCCACTTTCAAGTTACTGGGCATTTCCGGTTTCGACCGGAAGTAGAGGTCATGTGAGGTCACGCGCATGACAAAAAATTAAGACCTATTTGACCTTAGTATGATCCCGCATAAAGCAACCGCCGGTCTCTTAAGTGTTATTTGTTACAGACTTTCAAACATAAACAAATAAATAAGAGAATACGCTTGAGAAACATAATTTAAAGTTTGAGTGGCCAGGGCAAGGCTGCTTGCACATTAATATACTATCGTGCGTCATTTGTTGTCCTTTTTGGACCAGATGTAAATGTCAAAATGTTGTCATGTCTGTCCAAAAGTTTGAGCAAGGTTAATTCTACAACCTGATATAAAAATTATCCTGAAATAGTAGTTTTAAAGAAATGGATAAGATAAGATATTAAGAAAATTTCAACTCAATACGTGAATCACACATTAAAAGCAGATCTGAGTTTGCCTACATGTACGACAAACTCGGGTTCATACCAACTGGTTTGGGAATGAGCAGTTTTCAACAAGATCTTTCTTATCTGATCAAAAGTGCAAACATGTGGTTTAGGGTGTCATTGCCTGTGAGTTTACAGACAGAACCATCGACGAAATTTTACAGTTTCTTGTTTAAAATGTAAAGTATTGGGAAAGTGAGTTAAATGTTATCATTAAAGCAACTTTGAATCATAAAAATCGACCAAATATATCTCGAGAATTTGAATAAGAAACAATAGGACTTTCTCTCTGCTCTTCAGCATTTCGGTGATTTGACACCAGCAAGTAGGCTTGTGGGTTATGGATCACTGGCCTTGGGGAATTGGTTCCAGGGAGAATGTTTATAAAACAAGTACTTAACTGATAACAGCTGATAAGATTCACAGTGAAACTGGTGAATAGAATTCTGAGATTTTGGTAAATTGTGGGAAAATCACTTAATGTCCCGATTGGAACTGGAAGTCAATCTAAAAATGATCTGTTCTTTGAAGCATTTGTAGAACATTTAACAACCTATCCGATGATGTGTAGATTGTCAAAATCCGAATTATGGTTTTTGAGTTATGATTTTTACAAATATTAAACTTTGATTAAACGTAATTCAGTGCCCGATGACGTCATCATGACGTAATTAAGTATGTGTTGTCTTGATACTAAGGTTCAACTATCTGGTGAGTTTCAACATTCAATTCAATCTCAATCTTGAGTTATTCCATAGATAAGCTCGAAAGTTGTTTTTTGAAGGAAAAAAACCGAAGGTGAACTTTGACCTAACGTAACGACCTGGAAGATAAGGTCGTACGATTTTGGCGTTAACTTTTCAAATGTTGCCCCAGTCTTGATCTATGCGATGCCCAAGTATGAACATCATAGCTTTCCTATTCGTTGAGATACAGCAAAAAGCAAATGGTCACTTTTCAACTTTAAAAACCTTGTAATTCGATACCTGATGACGTCATCATGACGCAATTCTTCGCGTGCCGTCCTCATATTAAGGTTCAAGTGTATGCTAAGTTTCAAGTTTGTACACCTTTTACTTTTTGAGAAATCTTGTAGAGAAAGTTCAAAGAAAAGAAGAACAGGAAGAAAAAAAAAAAACTTAACAATAGGTTTTCGGCGGATCGCCGAACACCTAAAAAAAAAAAACTTAACAATAACAATAGGTTTTCGGCGGATCGCCGAACACCTAACTAGAAATCTAGAGTTTGTGGACAAACTCGGGGTGTTCGGGTCGAACGAAATAAAGTGACTGCGTAAATAAAAATAGGGAAATTATTGTGTGAAGGTTTTTTTTTGTAATTGTGCTGTGCTGACAGGCAAAATATTTATTTGTACTTCTTGTTGATCTCTGTGCAAAATCATAGCATAAAGGTTGTCATATGAAACTTCAACTTCCGGTTTTGACAGGGAAAGGTCAAATGGGTTCACACTTTGTACAAAGTATCTAGAATTGCCCAAGAGCTTTAAATTGTGTGTTTTGTTATTTTCAGTGAGATACAGCAACAAGCAAATGGTAATTTTTCACCTTTAAAAACCTTGTAATTCGATACCTGATGACGTCATCATGACGCAATTCTTCGCGTGCCGTCCTCATATTAAGGTTCAAGTGTATGCTAAGTTTCAAGTTTGTACAACTTTTACTTTTTGAGAAATCTGCAAAAAACTAGAATTGCCCAAGAGCTTTAAATTATGTGTTTTGAACTGTTTTCAGCCTGCCGCTAGTGGGCGCTTTTGAATTATGTGACGTAAACCAGACACTTGCCAGATCACAACATAGTTAAAAACAACTCAAAAAAAATTCCCACTTTCAAGTTACTGGGCAATTCCGGTTTCGACCGGAAGTAGAGGTCATGTGAGGTCACGCGCATGACAAAAAATTAAGACCTATTTGACCTTAGTATGATCCCGCATAAAGCAACCGCCGGTCTCTTAAGTGTTATTTGTTACAGACTTTCAAACATAAACAAATAAATAAGAGAATACGCTTGAGAAACATAATTTAAAGTTTGAGTGGCCAGGGCAAGGCTGCTTGCACATTAATATACTATCGTGCGTCATTTGTTGTCCTTTTTGGACCAGATGTAAATGTTAAAATGTTGTCATGTCTGTCCAAAAGTTTGAGCAAGGTTAATTCTACAACCTGATATAAAAATTATCCTGAAATAGTAGTTTTACAGAAATTAATAAGATAAGATATTAAGAAAATTTCAACTCAATACGTGAATCACACATTAAAAGCAGATCTGAGTTTGCCTACATGTATGACAAACTCGGGTTCATACCAACTGGTTTGAGAAAGAGCAGTTTTCAACAAGATCTTTCTTATCTGATCAAAAGTGCAAACATGTGGTTTAGGGTGTCATTGCCTGTGAGTTTACAGACAGAACCATCGACGAAATTTCACAGTTTCTTGTTTAAAATGTAAAGTATTGGGAAAGTGAGTTAAATGTTATCATTAAAGCAACTTTGAATCATAAAAATCGACCAAATATATCTCGAGAAATTGAATAAGAAACAATAGGACTTTCTCTCTGCTCTTCAGCATTTCGGTGATTTGACACCAGCAAGTAGGCTTGTGGGTTATGGATCACTGGCCTTGGGGAATTGGTTCCAGGGAGAATGTTTATAAAACAATTACTTAACTGATAACAGCTGATAAGATTCACAGGGAAACTGGTGAATAGAATTCTGAGATTTTGGTAAATTGTGGGAAAATCACTTAATGTTCCGATTGGAACTGGAAGTCAATCTAAAAATGATCTGTTCTTTGAAGCATTTGTAGAACATTTAACAACCTATCCGATGATGTGTAGATTGTCAAAATCCGAATTATGGTTTTTGAGTTATGATTTTTACAAATATTAAACTTTGATTAAATGTAATTCAGTGCCCGATGACGTCATCATGACGTAATTAAGTATGTGTTGTCTTGATACTAAGGTTCAACTATCTGGTGAGTTTCAACATTCAATTCAATCTCAATCTTGAGTTATTCCATAGATAAGCTCGAAAGTTGTTTTTTGAAGGAAAAAAACCGAAGGTGAACTTCGACCTAGGGTAACGACCTGGAAGATAAGGTCGTACGATTTTGGCGTTAACTTTTCAAATGTTGCCCCAGTCTTGATCTATGCGATGTCCAAGTATGAACATCATAGCTTTCATATTCGTTGAGATACAGCAAAAAGCAAATGGTCACTTTTCAACTTTAAAAACCTTGTAATTCGATACCTGATGACGTCATCATGACGCAATTCTTCGCGTGCCGTCCTCATATTAAGGTTCAAGTGTATGCTAAGTTTCAAGTTTGTACACCTTTTACTTTTTGAGAAATCTTGTCGAGAAAGTTCAGGGAAAAGAAGAACAGGAAGAACTAGAAATCTAGAGTTTGTGGACAAACTCAGGGTGTTCGGGTCGAACGAAATAAAGTGACTGCGTAAATCAAAATAGGGAAATTATTGTGTGAAGGTTTTTTTGTGTAAATGTGCTGTGCTGACAGGCAAAATATTTATTTGTACTTGTTGATCTCTGTGCAAAATCATAGCATAAAGGTTGTCATATGAAACTTCAACTTCCGGTTTTGACAGGGAAAGGTCAAATGGGGTCACACTTTGTACAAAGTATCTAGAATTGCCCAAGAGCTTTAAATTGTGTGTTTTGTTATTTTCAGTGAGATACAGCAACAAGCAAATGGTAATTTTTCACCTTTAAAAACCTTGTAATTCGATACCTGATGACGTCATCATGACGCAATTCTTCGCGTGCCGTCCTCATATTAAGGTTCAAGTGTATGCTAAGTTTCAAGTTTGTACAACTTTTACTTTTTGAGAAATCTGCAAAAAACTAGAATTGCCCAAGAGCTTTAAATTATGTGTTTTGAACTGTTTTCAGCCTGCCGCTAGTGGGCGCTTTTGAATTATGTGACGTAAACCAGACACTTGCCAGATCACAACATAGTTAAAAACAACTCAAAAATAATTCCCACTTTCAAGTTACTGGGCAATTCCGGTTTCGACCGGAAGTAGAGGTCATGTGAGGTCACGCGCATGACAAAAAATTAAGACCTATTTGACCTTAGTATGATCCCGCATAAAGCAACCGCCGGTCTCTTAAGTGTTATTTGTTACAGACTTTCAAACATAAACAAATAAATAAGAGAATACGCTTGAGAAACATAATTTAAAGTTTGAGTGGCCAGGGCAAGGCTGCTTGCACATTAATATACTATCGTGCGTCATTTGTTGTCCTTTTTGGACCAGATGTAAATGTTAAAATGTTGTCATGTCTGTCCAAAAGTTTGAGCAAGGTTAATTCTACAACCTGATATAAAAATTATCCTGAAATAGTAGTTTTACAGAAATTAATAAGATAAGATATTAAGAAAATTTCAACTCAATACGTGAATCACACATTAAAAGCAGATCTGAGTTTGCCTACATGTATGACAAACTCGGGTTCATACCAACTGGTTTGAGAAAGAGCAGTTTTCAACAAGATCTTTCTTATCTGATCAAAAGTGCAAACATGTGGTTTAGGGTGTCATTGCCTGTGAGTTTACAGACAGAACCATCGACGAAATTTCACAGTTTCTTGTTTAAAATGTAAAGTATTGGGAAAGTGAGTTAAATGTTATCATTAAAGCAACTTTGAATCATAAAAATCGACCAAATATATCTCGAGAAATTGAATAAGAAACAATAGGACTTTCTCTCCGCTCTTCAGCATTTCGGTGATTTGACACCAGCAAGTAGGCTTGTGGGTTATGGATCACTGGCCTTGGGGAATTGGTTCCAGGGAGAATGTTTATAAAACAAGTACTTAACTGATAACAGCTGATAAGATTCACAGTGAAACTGGTGAATAGAATTCTGAGATTTTGGTAAATTGTGGGAAAATCACTTAATGTTCCGATTGGAACTGGAAGTCAATCTCAAAATGATCTGTTCTTTGAAGCATTTGTAGAACATTTAACAACCTATCCGATGATGTGTAGATTGTCAAAATCCGAATTATGGTTTTTGAGTTATGATTTTTACAAATATTAAACTTTGATTAATTGTAATTCAGTGCCCGATGACGTCATCATGACGTAATTAAGTATGTGTTGTCTTGATACTAAGGTTCAACTATCTGGTGAGTTTCAACATTCAATTCAATCTCAATCTTGAGTTATTCCATAGATAAGCTCGAAAGTTGATTTTTGAAGGGAAAAAAACGAAGGTGAACTTCGACCTAGGGTAACGACCTGGAAGATAAGGTCGTACGATTTTGGCGTTAACTTTTCAAATGTTGCCCCAGTCTTGATCTATGCGATGCCCAAGTATGAACATCATAGCTTTCATATTCGTTGAGATACAGCAAAGAGCAAATGGTCACTTTTCAACTTTAAAAACCTTGTAATTCGATACCTGATGACGTCATCATGACGCAATTCTTCGCGTACCGTCCTCATATTAAGGTTCAAGTGTATGCTAAGTTTCAAGTTTGTACACCTTTTACTTTTTGAGAAATCTTGTAGAGAAAGTTCAGGGAAAAGAAGAACAGGAAGAAAAAAAAAAAAAAAAAAAAACTTAACAATAACAATAGGTTTTCGGCTGATGGCCGAACACCTAACTAGAAATCTAGAGTTTGTGGACAAACTCAGGGTGTTCGGGTCGAACGAAATAAAGTGACTGCGTAAATAAAAATAGGGAAATTATTGTGTGAAGGTTTTTTTTTGTAATTGTGCTGTGCTGACAGGCAAAATATTTATTTGTACTTCTTGTTGATCTCTGTGCAAAATCATAGCATAAAGGTTGTCATAGGGCCTATGAAACTTCAACTTCCGGTTTTGACAGGGAAAGGTCAAATGGGGTCACACTTTGTACAAAGTATCTAGAATTGCCCAAGAGCTTTAAATTGTGTGTTTTGTTATTTTCAGTGAGATACAGCAACAAGCAAATGGTAATTTTTCACCTTTAAAAACCTTGTAATTCGATACCTGATGACGTCATCATGACGCAATTCTTCGCGTGCCGTCCTCATATTAAGGTTCAAGTGTATGCTAAGTTTCAAGTTTGTACAACTTTTACTTTTTGAGAAATCTGCAAAAAACTAGAATTGCCCAAGAGCTTTAAATTATGTGTTTTGAACTGTTTTCAGCCTGCCGCTAGTGGGCGCTTTTGAATTATGTGACGTAAACCAGACACTTGCCAGATCACAACATAGTTAAAAACAACTCAAAAAAAATTCCCACTTTCAAGTTACTGGGCAATTCCGGTTTCGACCGGAAGTAGAGGTCATGTGAGGTCACGCGCATGACAAAAAATTAAGACCTATTTGACCTTAGTATGATCCCGCATAAAGCAACCGCCGGTCTCTTAAGTGTTATTTGTTACAGACTTTCAAACATAAACAAATAAATAAGAGAATACGCTTGAGAAACATAATTTAAAGTTTGAGTGGCCAGGGCAAGGCTGCTTGCACATTAATATACTATCGTGCGTCATTTGTTGTCCTTTTTGGACCAGATGTAAATGTCAAAATGTTGTCATGTCTGTCCAAAAGTTTGAGCAAGGTTAATTCTACAACCTGATATAAAAATTATCCTGAAATAGTAGTTTTAAAGAAATGGATAAGATAAGATATTAAGAAAATTTCAACTCAATACGTGAATCACACATTAAAAGCAGATCTGAGTTTGCCTACATGTACGACAAACTCGGGTTCATACCGACTGGTTTGGGAATGAGCAGTTTTCAACAAGATCTTTCTTATCTGATCAAAAGTGCAAACATGTGGTTTAGGGTGTCATTGCCTGTGAGTTTACAGACAGAACCATCGACGAAATTTTACAGTTTCTTGTTTAAAATGTAAAGTATTGGGAAAGTGAGTTAAATGTTATCATTAAAGCAACTTTGAATCATAAAAATCGACCAAATATATCTCGAGAAATTGAATAAGAAACAATAGGACTTTCTCTCTGCTCTTCAGCATTTCGGTGATTTGACACCAGCAAGTAGGCTTGTGGGTTATGGATCACTGGCCTTGGGGAATTGGTTCCAGGGAGAATGTTTATAAAACAATTACTTAACTGATAACAGCTGATAAGATTCACAGTGAAACTGGTGAATAGAATTCTGAGATTTTGGTAAATTGTGGGAAAATCACTTAATGTCCCGATTGGAACTGGAAGTCAATCTAAAAATGATCTGTTCTTTGAAGCATTTGTAGAACATTTAACAACCTATCCGATGATGTGTAGATTGTCAAAATCCGAATTATGGTTTTTGAGTTATGATTTTTACAAATATTAAACTTTGATTAAATGTAATTCAGTGCCCGATGACGTCATCATGACGTAATTAAGTATGTGTTGTCTTGATACTAAGGTTCAACTATCTGGTGAGTTTCAACATTCAATTCAATCTCAATCTTGAGTTATTCCATAGATAAGCTCGAAAGTTGTTTTTTGAAGGAAAAAAACCGAAGGTGAACTTTGACCTAACGTAACGACCTGGAAGATAAGGTCGTACGATTTTGGCGTTAACTTTTCAAATGTTGCCCCAGTCTTGATCTATGCGATGCCCAAGTATGAACATCATAGCTTTCCTATTCGTTGAGATACAGCAAAAAGCAAATGGTCACTTTTCAACTTTAAAAACCTTGTAATTCGATACCTGATGACGTCATCATGACGCAATTCTTCGCGTGCCGTCCTCATATTAAGGTTCAAGTGTATGCTAAGTTTCAAGTTTGTACACCTTTTACTTTTTGAGAAATCTTGTAGAGAAAGTTCAAAGAAAAGAAGAACAGGAAGAAAAAAAAAAAACTTAACAATAACAATAGGTTTTCGGCGGATCGCCGAACACCTAAAAAAAAAAAAAACTTAACAATAACAATAGGTTTTCGGCCGCTAGCCGAACACCTAAAAAAAAAAAAATAA
The DNA here is from genome assembly GCA_037783415.1 of Leptasterias polaris. Lineage (NCBI taxonomy): Eukaryota > Metazoa > Echinodermata > Asteroidea > Forcipulatida > Asteriidae > Leptasterias > Leptasterias polaris. Next base: position 119,263 of record JAZGTN010000063.1, on the reverse strand, counting down.
AAAAACTTAACAATAATAGGTTTTCGGCTGCTAGCCGAACACCTAAAAACAGAACAAAATCAAGAGGTGTTCGTGCTCATATTGCACGAACACCTAATAACAAGAGGTGTTCGTGCACATATTGCACGAACACCTAAAAACTTAACAATAACAATAGGTTTTCGGCTGCTAGCCGAACACCTAATTAACAATAACAATAGGTTTTCGGCTGCTAGCCGAACACCTAAAAAAAAAAAAACGGAACAATAACAAAGAGGTGTTCGTGCTCATATTGCACGAACACCTAAAAATAAAAACTAACACAAAAACAATAGCTGTTTCGCTGCGCTTGCTGCGAAACAGCTAAAAAACAAAAAAACTTTAACAAAAACAAGAGCTGTTTCGCTGCGAACCAGCTAAAAAAAAAATTAAAAATTTAACAAAAACAAGAGCTGTTTCGCTGCGCTTCGCTGCGAAACAGCTAAATATTTGAAAATCCGTATCAAATCAGCCACAAGAGACCGTACGATTCTGTTTACAGGATTGGGTAGGGATTAATTAGGGCTTCATTTTATTCAGTGTGCGTGACCTCGCGTGACCTCACGTGACCTCTACTTCCGGTCGAAACCGGTCAAAACCGGAAGTGCCCTCGTAATTCAAAAGTGACAAAAGTTATGAAGTTGCTTTTAACGATGTTAGTGTGCGGCTAACATGTACTTTCCAAAAAAAATACCAATGACGTAATAATATTAAAGAGCGCCCTCTAGTGGCAGTTGGAAAACTGTTCAAAATGCACTTTGAGAAGATGTGTGTGGCGAAGTTTATTGTAATCGCTTCAAAATTGATACACATGATGACTGTCAGGCAGCCAACATACATGTACATGTACGTGTGAAGTTTTAGACTGATTACGTCATCAGGGGTCACGTGACGTGACATTAAAGGTGCACTTTTTGAAGTCGTATATCTCCAAAAGTATAGGTCTGATTCTGTTGAAACTTGGCAAGTCGTTAGATAATGGCAAGTTCCTGTTAAATTTGTAATGACGTCATGATGACGTCATCACACGATTTGTTATGATTTTTTCATTTTTTGCCCCTTTAAGTCATAAATTGCTAACGGAGCATGCTACATGTATAATCAAAATTCTTTTTTAAACAGGCTTGATACTTTATAACTGCTTCGAATACAAAAAGACTTTCATATTCAATTGAGTAATTTGAAACTATTATTAGCGAAACAGCTCTGCATTTGTGCACAAATGCAAATAACTCTAGTTTTTATTTAGTTTTGTGTCTTTTTATGTTTCTTAACATTTATAATAAAGCATATAAATAAACAGTGATAATCGAATCACAAACAAAAATTATCCAGACTATTAGAAAATGATATAAGGCATGTGGCTTCTTTAAGCCTCTGTATTTTTCCCCCAGAATGCTCAGCAGAATGTTCAGTCACATGATTTGATCATCGTGAATTGTGAATTGAAAAAGTGTTTGATGAAACTTTTTCGGTAGGACTTTTTTTTTTTATGGCCCCGACAGTATGACATATTTTTGTACCTTGCAGAAATGCCTAAATACCACAACTTTTTGCATTTACAAGTGAAACTAACCAGAGGAGCCTTACATGTTTCTAAGTTTTGGTCAAAGGAGAGGAGACTCTTTGCTTGGCAAGTCAAACCACAAAAATTGTATCTAGGGACTGTTTACATCGCGCGCAGAGAGGTAAAAGATTTGCCTCGATTTCAGGGTCGCCCTGAATACAGGGCGTACCTAGCCCACCTTGTTGGGCTGTAATGGCTCTCTTTTAACATCGGTCTCATAACACTCACCATTACAGCCCACCATCCATACATGTCTTAAACGCGAAGTTTTGAACTACGAGCAAGTCGTACCTCTTTGATCGCAAATTTCTCCCGTTTATAAACATCCCATACTACTCCAACCTACCTTACTTTGTTCCTTACATCTGAGGAATTTTTATGATACATTCCATGGCTCACCAAATGATGGCTTCATTTAAATATGATTTTTTGAAAATGGCCAAAAAAAACGGTGTACAAAAATCGCATTGAAGTTCGTCGTGCCTGGGGGCCGCCATCTTACTTATGATTCGCTGCCTGTTAATCATGAGAAAGTCAGGCCGCCCGGCTGGTCTGCCAAGTCATAAATATGTATGAGGTGACGTCGCGCGGTACTGTTGCTAGCTTGAGACTTGCCCATCTAATGAATATGTAACCATGACGCTGCATCTTCACAAGTTGCATGTTCATTGGGTGAGCGACATAAGTTAGCCCGCGACATCATCTTATGCATATTAATGACTTGGTAGATCAGCCGGGCGCCCTGACTTTCTCATGATTAACAGGCAGCGAATCATAAGTAAGATGGCGGCCCCCAGGCACGACGAACTTCAATGCGATTTTTGTACACCGTTTTTTTTTGCCATTTTCTAAAAATCGTATTTAAATAAAGCCATCATTTGATGAGCCATGGAATGTATCATAAAAATTCCTCAGATGTAAGGAACAAAGTAAGGTACATGTAGGTTGGAGTAGTATGGGATGTTTATAAACGGGAGAAATGTGCGATCAAAGAGGTACGACTTGCTCGTACTTTAAAACTTCGCGTTTAAGACATGTATGGATGGTGGGCTGTAATGGTGAGTGTTATGAGACCGATGTTAAAAGAGAGCCATTACAGCTCAACAAGGTGGGCTAAGGGCGTACCCTACGATATGTAGCTCGCTCGACGGATTGCCAGTCATCTCGCCCCCCGGCAAAAAGTCGCCCCTCACAAAGTCGCCACCTGCAAAGTCACCCCCAGCAAGCTCGCCCCCTCCAATTACAAACTCGCCCCCTCACAATGTCGCCCCCTACAAAGTTGCCCCGCCAGAGTCGCCCCGCCAGAGTCGCCCCTATGCATTTTTTGCTATTGTTGCAATGATTTTCTAGTATAACATAAGGGGAATTTTTGTTGTTTTTAACTTGATTCAAGAAAGGGAATCCTTAATTAAATTAAAGACTTTATACATTTTTGTTGAGGATAAATAACTTGATAACTAGACCCAGTAACTGGGGCGCTGTACTAATTTTTTGAAATTTTGTCTTTTATCTTCCGTACTAGCGCCCCAGGAAATACATACGTCGCGATTCTAGATTCCCTGATATGGCATCATTTTGAATAGGGTAGCCACAAAAAATGCCTCAGAACGACAAAAATACCCAACAAAATTGCTTTAAAAATGCCTACTGGCTTCTTGATATGTCTAAGGTGCAACATCAGGTATTTAAATGTACTCACGATTTTGTTTTGTGCTGCAATTTTACGTTTTTGTCGAGCAGATCGATGAAAATGGTGGGCAGAGTCTCGTTTTGCCCGAATCAATGGCCGCCACTGCCGTGCGCCCCCTCGAGCTCCTTACAGTTTCATCGTCGCGATGCATTCTGGGTAGTATATTTAGGCAACGACTGTTTGCAGCGAGTGCACAAAGTGTGCACACGCCTCGTCTACGAATCAGTGTTGTAGTCGAGTCACCTGTGTCGAGTCCGAGTCCGAGTCTCGAGTCACTTGGGTCGAGTCCGAGTCCCGAGTCACTTGGTCCGAGGGGGAGTCCGAGTCACGAGTCACTTCGTCCGAGTCACGAGTCACTTGTTTAAATATTGATTGCAAACCAAATGTCGTAAAAAAAGAATTGGAAATGACAAAATAAAGCACATTTAATTGAAACAAAGTTCTGTTAAAGTTTTTGTTAAAGTTGGTATAACCATAAGAAACAATACGGGGCGGAACGGCAGATGCCATGATTAAAAAAATGTTGTACTACTTTTTACTAGTGACGTGACCAAACTTGACGTGTGTGCGTGTGTGTGTGTGTGTGCAGTGTGTCGACCATGTGTAGAAACTGGTGCAAACAACACACAGCCATCACAGTGCAATATGCGGGCTGTGTTTTACAGGTACCAGACATGCCATTTCCCTGGTAATATGAATCAAGCACAAGCAGTTTGCTATGGTGTTAACGTTGACAGAATACCAGCATGATACTAGACTTGATTTCAAGTCTGAGACTGCGGTTATTTTTCTGCATCGGCCATGCAAAATTCCCCTGCAGATTGGCTATCACACGTGATTTATCCACAAGAGGGCGCTGTTTCGTTCAGCCAATAATGTATCGGCTATCAGGACAACTAAAAACCACGAACACAGACTTGGAACCAAGTCTAGCATGATACTGGTGTCGTGCATCCCTAAATATGCGTATTGAACAAACGAATCGAACATACCGGTGTACACGCGCTGTAGGTACATGGCCATCTACACAATAATCACGAACACTATTGTAGAGTTTATCAAAAGGTGGGGCTGTCTGTCGGGCTGGTGGGGCTTGGTGCGCGCCGGCAGGAAACAGCCGCATGCTGTAGATGGCCGGATGCGCAGAGCAGCGTGTGTTCCCGCGCTTTTAGCGGAGTTGTCGTTCAGAGCTGGAAGCAGAGAGACCTATTAAAAAGAAGCCCTTGTAAACTGTAAGCCCCAGCACCCTGACAGACAGCAGAGTTACGGACAACAAGATCTAAGGTATAGATTGTGTTAATGAAACCTCATTACTGTTGTATTACCTGATTTAAAGAATGATTATGTGTTAATAAAAGGATATGTAAACAGAGACAAAGCCTCCCGTGCATTATTTGTGTCCAGGCCCGTACCATAATAGACCCCACGACGAAAAGCGTTACACTATTACTTGCAACACCATACGACATAAGTGTACTATTGATTGTGCTCGACGTAAACTCCATCCCATAGTGTGTGTACTCCTGGAATGACGATCGGATCATCGGAATTGATTTTAATATTTAAAAAAGGTATTGTTTGTGAAAATACGTGACTCGAGTCACGAGTCCTCGGGGACAAGTCCGAGTCATGATTGTCGAGTCCGAGTCCGAGTCCGAGTCTTTTGCAGACGTGACTCGAGTCAAGTTCGAGTCACCGAAATTGTGACTCGAGTCATACAACACTGCTACGAATACATTGCACACACTTTGTGCACTCGCTGCAAACAGTCGTTGACTAAATATACTACCCAGAATGCATCGCGACGATGAAACTGTAAGGAGCTGAGGGGGCCGAGATTCGGGCAACGAGACTCGGGCAACGAGACTCTACCACTGATCTCTAAGAGATCAGTGGACTCTGCCCACCATTTTCATCGATCTGCTCGACAAAAACGTAAAATTGCAGCACAAAACAAAATCGTGAGTACATTTAAATACCTGATGTTGCACCTTAGACATATCAAGAAGCCAGTAGGCGTTTTTAAAGCAATTTTGTTGGGTATTTTTGTCAGTCTGAGGCATTTTTTGTGGCTACCCTATTCAAAATGATGCCAAATCAGAGAATCCAGAATCGCGACGTATGTATTTCCTGGGGCGCTAGTAGTAGTACGAAAGATAAGACAAAATTTCAAAAAATGAGTACAGCGCCCCAGTTACTGGGTCTACTTAATAACTATCGTAGGACGCCCTGTATTCAGGGGGTCCCTGAAATCGAGGCAAATCTTTTACCTCTCTGCGCGCGATGTAAACAGTCCCTAGATACAATTTTTGTGGTTTGACTTGCCAAGCAAAGAGTCTCCTCTCATTTGACCAAAACTTGGAAACATGAAAGGCTCCACTGGTTAGTTGCACTTGTAAATGCAAAAAGTTGTGGTATTTAGGCATTTCTGCAAGGTACAAAAATATGTCATACTGTCGGGGCCATAAAATAAAAAATTCCCCACCGAAAAAGTTTCATCAAACACTTTTTCAATTCACAATTCACGATGATCAAATCATGTGACTGAACATTCTGCTGAGCATTCTGGGGGAAAAAATACAGAGGCTTAAAGAAGCCACGTGCCTTATATCATTTTCTAATAGTCTGGATAATTTTTTTTGTAACACTCTATCATTTTTTTTATTAATATTAAAATTTAAACATCAGCTTTGTGATTCGATGATCACTGTTTATTTATATGCTTTATTTTAAATGTTAAGAAACATAAAAAGACACAAAACTAAATAAAAATAAGATTTCAAAGCCAAAAATTATTTACATTTTTTTATTTTTTTTGGAAAAATACCATGGTTATTTTTAGAACTAGATAAAAAATATGTTGAATAAAATGAAGAAAACTGCTGGCTATAGAGTCATACACTAAGTCTTACAGAACACTTGTAGTCACTGCAGATGTTTCTTCCACGTATGGCTTCACCCGGACACCATACTTTCTTGTTTGCATCGAAAACAGGTCAAACTCAAAACAAATGGGACGCTATTGAAGTCATCGAAGATCGGTGCGTGGTGTGAAAGTTTCAATGTCCATCACGTTTTAATATATGTTTGCATATTTCTTATAAACAAAGGAAGGTAATTAGGGCATCAGTTGATTATGGAATATTTTTATTTGTTTTCAATTCAAAGAAAAAGGCATACTACATCGAAAACCGGACAGGGGAGGATATAACTAATTGAAAAACAACAAATGACAAAAAACCTCCCGTTGTAACTCAGTATTTAATTTTTAAAAGAAACTCAAGAACCATTAATTTAATCTGTGACGAGATCATAAAGTTTTACCACGTTGTTGCAATAAATTGACGAAGTGAGCTGCTTTAAACTGTTCAACTGCTTTATTTCTATTCAGCTCCTTTAAACTATTTGTAGAAACATTCAACAACTGTGTGTGATTTCCTGAAACAAGAACAAAAAAGTAACCTTGTAAGTACAGGTACACACTGCAATTGCAAACTGAGGCAAAACTTCCTTATTCTAGCTAACTTACTCTGAAATTAAGCAAAAATACAAGAAAACTTAGACTGCTCAAATCCTTGCTGGAAATAAACATAAGTGCAAAAACACAGCCTAACTATATTGGCCTAGCTAAACTTATAGACGATTGACGGCGAGACTAACTCTGGGCGGCGAATCACCAACTTACACAGACAACATCAATCCGCGACACTGAACGAGCGTAGCCCTGCTATACTAACTTCCATCCAAAAGGCAAAAAGTAGTGCGTTGTAAATCGCCTCGTATATCGAAGAACAACAATATGAATCAACTAACATGGAAATTAGTAAACACCTGAACATAACGTAGATAAATCCTAATCTCCTAACAATTAAAACCACCAGCGATAATGAGAACTGAAGAAGGGAAAGTCCTACGCAAGACCCGCGCACCTCTAAAACAATGGCGCAGGCTCCCCGCACTGAATACATGCAACCATATCTAGGCAGTAACTGTACGGAGGATTAAACAACAAACGATCTAAAACGTCTCTAAAGAACATAATACGGAGTATTGCAAACCCACAGATCGAACCTGCCAAATCCTGACATAATCTTACAAAAGATGAATAAGGTCTACATACCTTAAAACGGCAATAAACTTGGTCAAAAAGGGAATCTGGAGAGTAAAACTTTAACGTTGAAACTTTACGAAACTCGTGTGTAGAAGTGCTTAGTCTTGAACTCAAGGCGCACAGTAACAATGAACTTTAGCGTCAAGGGAAATAGTAAACATGTCATATCATATGACATAATCCTTAAAGACTTAATACATTTTTGTTGAGGATAAATAACTTAATAACTATAACTAATTGAAAAACAACAAATTTTGACAAAAATTCTCCCGTTGTAACGATCAGTATTTAATTTTAAAAAGAAATTCAAGAAACACTAGAAATCTAGAGTTTGTGGACAAACTCAGGGTGTTCGGCTCGAACGAAATAAAGTGACTGCGTAAATAAAAATAGGAAAATTATTGTGTGAAGGTTTTTTGTCTAATTGTGCTGTGCTGACGGGCAAAATATTTATTTGTACCTCTTGTTGATCTCTGTGCAAAATCATAGCATAAAGGTTGTCATATGAAACTTCAACTTCCGGTTTTGACAGGGAAAGTTCAAATGGGGTCACACTTTGTACAAAGTATCTAGAATTGCCCAAGAGCTTTAAATTGTGTGTTTTCAGCCTGCCGCTAGAGGGCGCTTTTGAATTATGTGACGTAAACCAGATACTTGCCAGATCACAACATAGTTAAAAACAACTCAAAAAAAATTCCCACTTTCAAGTTACTGGGCATTTCCGGTTTCGACCGGAAGTAGAGGTCATGTGAGGTCACGCGCATGACAAAAAATTAAGACCTATTTGACCTTAGTATGATCCGCATAAAGCAACCGCCGGTCTCTTAAGTGTGATTTGTTACAGACTTTCAGTTGGTAGAGCGCCGGCACGTCAATCCGGAGGTCGTTGGTTCAAATCCTGCTCTAGTCAATTTTTTCTTGTTCAATCCAAAATCATTTAAAATTTACCCAGTCAGTTTCCCTTGTGGTTTATTATTTGAGACTTTCAAACATAAACAAATAAATAAGAGAATACGCTTGAGAAACATAATTTAAAGTTTGAGTGGCCAGGGCAAGGTTGTTCACACGTTAATACGCTATCGTGCGTCGTCAATGCGGGTCAACTGATAGGTGCGAAGATATAAGTAAAGGTGAAATGGGGGTCATATTTTGGAGTTATAAATATTCCAAATAGTAGATGGATTATCCTCTAGGGTGCACTATAAGTTGTAACACCGATTGATGCGAAATGTCTTCCTACATGTACCTATACAGTACAAGTACATACATGTGTAAATTGAAATACACTTCTAAGAAAATACGCTTGAGAAACATAATTTAAAGTTTGAGTGGCCAGGGCAAGGGCAACACACTTGCAAGGTGACTTCTAAGAAAATATGCTTGAGAAACATAATTTAAAGTTTGAGTGGCCAGGGAAAGGCTGCTTTATACTATTGTGCGTCATTTGTTGTCCTTTTTGGAACAGATGTAAATGTCAAAATGTTGTCAAGTCTGTCCAAAAGTTTGAGCAAGGTTAATTCTACAACCTGATATAAAAATTATCCTGAAATAGTAGTTTTAAAGAAATGATTAAGATAAGATATTAAGAAAATTTCAACTCAATACGTGAATCACACATTAAAAGCAGATCTGAGTTTGCCTACATGTATGACAAACTCGGGTTCATACCAACTGGTTTGGGAATGAGCAGTTTTCAACAAGATCTTTCTTATCTGATCAAAAGTGCAAACATGTGGTTTAGGGTGTCATTGCCTGTGAGTTTACAGACAGAACCATCGACGAAATTTCACAGTTTCTTGTTTAAAATGTGAAGTATTGGGAAAGTGAGTTAAATGTTATCATTAAAGCAACTTTGAATCATAAAAATCGACCAAATATATCTCGAGAAATTGAATAAGAAACAATAGGACTTTCTCTCTGCTCTTCAGCATTTCGGTGATTTGACACCAGCAAGTAGGCTTGTGGGTTATGGATCACTGGCCTTGGGGAATCGGTTCCAGGGTGAATGTTTATAAAACAATTACTTAACTGATAACAGCTGATAAGATTCACAGTGAAACTGGTGAGTAGAATTCTGAGATTTTGTTAAATTGTGGGGGGGGGGGGGCTAACGAGATATGGCCGGGATTGTAGGATCAAATACACTGGCAAACGGTCAACTCCAGAGGCGAAAACAGTTCTCTGCCGATGTGACTATGAGCTATCACGGGGTGATCTCACTCCGACAAACGTCCAGAAAAAGACGAAGCAACAATGGGTACACAATCTGACACCCGTCACAAAATATGGGAAAGAAGACCCCAAAATACCGAATTGTAGATTTGTTTTGAAAATGTTCTTTCCGGATTTAAATTCAGCAACTGCACTCGGTCAAGATGAACTTTCAAAATGCTCCTTCAGCGAGTTGAAAACAATCACAGAAGTCGTAGCTTCCACCAGTCTTGAGTACTTGTGTCGTGTCGAAAAAAATTCTCTCCCAGCCTGTATATAAAGGATTTGTAATATTGTGTACAAAACACCATTGACCACAGCACAGCATGCAACAATTGTATAATTTTATACTGTAACCTGACAGTTTACTAAAGGATGAAAAATAATCAATATTGATGAAAAATATACGAAAGTAGAAGCTACTATTAAATGGGTTTCAGCGAGTTTTGAAATGTTATGCATGGACGAGGGAGGAGCTGGAGCCTGAGTACAGCTTCTAACAAAGGACTTCAACGAATGTTATGTGTTAAAAGATAAAAACAAATTGTTAATATTTTGCCCAAAAGATTTGTAATTGAGTTTATTTTGCAAACACACTTGTACACGATTTAGTTCCTTAATTGTCCTTTGTATCTGGCAGTATTGAAAAGCTTTGTTTTTTATTGATAGTCATTTTAGTTCTGGTGTTATCCATAGTAAGCAGCCATAAACAAACATACAAACAACCTTTTAAATTGTCATTATAATTTCAGAGAAAATAGGGTTTTTTATGGCAGTTGAAATCAGTTGCAGCAGTTTTGTATGTCTTCAATTGCTACTTTCTTTATTTTGACAGTATTTAAGGTAGAAATATTTCTCTGGATGATTGGTGCTGGTATGAGCTTGATTATTCAGTGAGCTGTATCTGTTGGTATTGAAATTGAATTAGTAACAAAGAGTGCATCAGTTCATCAAAAAGTGAAATGCATTTTAAGCTTTCTTTTGTTTTTCTCATTGCAGATGATTCTCCACTTGAACATCCAAATACTTCTTGCTCCAAATTACAAGTCAGTAATGATGCAACTTACCTTGATGTCAATAAACCAACACAGGTACAGGTAAGTAAATAGGAAATGTTTGGGACATGCTTTAACTGATGCACTTTGGAAGTTATTAAACTGGACATTGTTTGCAGGGACATTCAAACAAGCATGCATGCTGCATAATTCCTGTTTTCATTCTAAATTACCAAAGGCTTTATACTCGGTGAGCAATTCATTCTCTCCAAAGCATAAATGTTGGTTGGTGTTTGGTATGTTATGTGTGTACTCAGTTACTGTATTATCAAGGTAACTTTGTTATGATTTATGGAACGCCAAAGACGCAAATAATCCGATCAAGACATCGATCGGACCTTTGCATCGATCGATCGGTCTTTTCCATCGATCGATCGGTGCTTTCAACCGAACGATCGATGAAAAAGAGCAGTTGAAAAAGAGCGATCGGTTGAAAGCACCGATCAGTCGGTTGAAAGCACCGATCAGTCGGTTGAAAGCACCGATCGGTCGGTTGAAAGCACCGATAGACCGATGTGCCTACATCGATGCGTATACGCCTCACACACAGCGGACCGCCGTGCACGTAGACCGCGTATACCGTGTGTGTAGACCGACATTCATTTTCCTCTCCGAAGGACACAGTTCAGCCAATCATTGGTAAGATGCATATTCATGACAAACATATTTCATTTGCCACTGTTGTACACGAAGCAGCACGTATGGAGTCCTGTCAAATTTGTATGGTCAACCTTAAAGCAACTGCTAATAAGAACCAAAATGGACTTGGGTAAACAGCACACTGAAGGTAGTCCTACTGGTAAATTTTATTTAAAAGAACGCTGTTTATATCAGGGAGGAGTAACAGTTCTATTGATTGCACCTAATCTGTCTTAACACATTATTAATAACTGTATAAATATTAAAGAAATTAGACACCACTTGTATTTCGGTGTCATTGATCTGTCATTTCAGTTCAACTATCACCAGATGTATATTGGTTATGGTACAAATTACAGTGTGTTATGTGTAAACAATGCTTATAGATTAACAGATGATCAGTTTTGGGCACTATAGTTTACCCACTTGACTGAAATAACTGTGGCCCATTGGTTATTCTTCATGACTTGACTCCCGCCGCTTTGGGGGGTGGGGGTACTTTGGATTTATTTATTTATTTATTTATTTATTTACTTATTAGTTCAACTGCATGGGTTGCCCATTCAGTGGTAATCACTGGTCTCCCATGGGGCCCAGCTTGTACAGAGATATACAATAACAATCAAACATTAAAAAAGAATGCAAACTTTTTACAAAGTTGTTTTAAAAATGCATAGTATTTTTTTTTAAGACACCAAATCTAGGAAATACTAATCTGGTTATTTAAAAGTTTAAACGACTGATGCTTTCAGTAGGCAGACTTTTAAAGGGTGAATACAACATTGATAATTGTCTTAGACCCATGGCACTTGATGTGACCAAACAAACCTATGAAAGTTTAAACTAGATCGGTCTTCAGAGTTATGCATATGAGAAAACAGTGAAAAACACATTAATGTTTATACTTTATTTCAAACATCGGATTTTAGTAGAGACTATTGTTTTACTAATTTCCTAAAAACTATGGCATTTCAAGCAAAACTATTTCAAGTTTTCCACCATTACCGTTTTTATACCATGTACATGTAAGGTATGTGTAAATCTGTACACATTTATATTTTAAATTTTAATAATGTTGTACACATCTTTAAGGAAAAGCATTCCATGCCAAGCTCCTCTTAAATGTGAACGTTTTTCTGCCTGCCTCTGTCCTGGGAAATGGAAGTCCAACATTTCCGGTTATCAGAAACGTTATTCAAAACGTTTAGATAAGAAGGAGCCAGCCCTGTTATACATTTAAAACCATTAAGTTCAAATGTTTCTTCCTGCGGACCCTAATGAGTTCTTTGAGGAACCTTGAGAAACTGGTCCTTTACCTATGGCTCAATAATACATTGGTGTTGGTTTTTGTTCGGTTTATACCTGTAATTCAATCACTGCTTTTGCTTTTAGTCATTGATTTATAATCAATAAAGTAATTAACAGATTAAAAAATTATTGAAGAAACCTACAACTTGAGCCGCTGTCCCACTTCCTGCATTTCCTCTTGTCTTTACCCTATTCGATAAATTGAGTTTTCTTAAGTGATACTCGGGTTACAGTTATGTTCAACAATTTTTGTAACAACGGTGCTTTATTTGAGGCTCGTTCCTCGAAGTTTGCCAGGAAAACTTTTTCTGAATTGGGAGGATTATTCTCAAGGTTCCCCAAAGAGCTCATTAGTAAACACTTTTAAACAAACAGATGAAGGACGAAACAAAACAGTGGACTAAAACTAACACAACGGCCTTGCAGGTCTGCTACTAAAGTACCAACCGAAACTGAGTGATCACACCATAGAGAAAGGACAGGGGGTCCCACCGAGGGAATAAAGCTTGGAAATGGGCAATGCGGGCAAGGATCCCCGGCCCAGAGGGGACCACCCATTCCCGGTCAGCACTGTAACTCCAGCTAATAGATCAAAGTACATGTGCATGCATATCTGTACACTCATCCTCAATAAAACTCCAATGTGTCAGATTTAAAGACACGATTAAATAAACAACTTTTTTGAGACTCTAAGTTGTTCATTAAGCATGTTCCACAGCATGGGTCCCTCATGTATAATAGTTTTATGAGCAAGGGAAGTACGAGTGAAAGAATGTGAAAATTAGAAGCTTGGCGGGTATATGGGAATGAAAATCTGAATTTAAAGAAAAAATATATTTAATGGCAGGAGGTAAATTTTTGCATGACAGCCGATACATCAGGAACCCAAGCTAAAGACGATATATAAAAATAGCTTTAAAACCGAGTCCAGAAAAAAGTTAGAATATGAAGAACCGGTACATAAAATCGAAGAAAAAAGTGATGGGAGAACACGTTTTGCGTGCAGTGTTCCCTTTGATGCCAGGCTGATATCTGAAGTCAACTATTATGGGTGACTAACCAAACTACCAAGGATTAAAAAAAGAGGGTTCATTTTACAAGGGATTCCTACATGTATAACTTGAAATTAACTACCAGTGTACTACAGATAAAATATAAACAGTGCATGTACATGTACTTTATCCACCCTAAAATCAACACTGGGTCTTTCCATAGAGCAATGGTCTTTCTACACCTGTTTCAATCACATAACTGTTCATTCATTTTTTGAAATGACTATGTCTTTTCCACCATGTGGGACTTTTTCACAAAATTATATATTTTTACCTACTGCTCGATCCACATGCACTTAAGGCATGAACGTTTCGCGTACGTATTATTAGTGTCTATTCAAATTAATCTGATTATAACTCAGATCGTTCATTGTTTATTCAAAAGGGGACACCGATCATAAATATTGAGTAAAATATTCGTGGCTCACAAAATTAACCACTAGTGCACCAAGTTATGAATAATGACGCCAATATTTCCGATACTTATCACGACACTCTTTGCCACAACAAGTTGAGGTTAATATTGACAGCAATATTGACAGAAATGAAGACTAAATCGGGGCATGGACGAAATAAGCAACCAAAAGTGGCATCCCACCCCCTCTAAACACTTTCTCAACCTAATTCCTTTTTTGATAAGTGTGTGAGACAGTCACATTTAGTTGCGTCATGGTTGTACTTGATATGGACTGTCATCAGCAGCGTATACTTAAAAGCTGATAGTGATAGGACCACCAATGGTATTTACTGCCAAATTTAATTAGTCCATTGTTGTTCATGTTATGGTTGATGAAACATGCAGTATTGAGGTACCCCCAAATAATCTCATTTCTGAAAGAAGAAAAAATCAATCAGGCTCTCAGCGGAAATGTCAGCGAGCATTTAAAAAAATCATATGTAATCAAAACTGTAAATCATCCCTATCAAGTTACAACTCCCCTATGAAAAAAATGCATTCTTATACTTCTCAAAATCTTTGGTTGTAAAATTTGGCAGGACTCCATCCGTGCTGCTTTATTGCTCCATGGTACAACGTTGGCAAATAAAATATCTTATTCATGAATATGCATCTTACCAATGATTGGCTGAACTGTGTCCTTCGGAGAGGAAAGGGAATGTCAGTCTACACACACGGTATACGCGGTCTACGTGCACGGCAGTCCGCTGGGTGTGAGGCGTATACGCATCGATGTAGGCACATCGGTCTGTCACACTTTTCAAACGATCGGTGCTTTCAACCGACCGGTCGGTGCTTTCAACCGACCGGTCGGTGCTTTCAACCGACCGATCGGTGCTTTCAACCGACCGATCGGTGCTTTCAACCGACCGATCGGTGCTTTCAACCGACCGATCGGTGCTTTCAACCGACCGATCGGTGCTTTCAACCGACCGATCGGTGCTTTCAACCGACCGATCGGTGCTTTCAACCGATCGCTCTTTTTGAATCGCTCTTTTTCAACCGCTCTTTTTGGATGGAAAAGTCCAATCGATGTGTTGATCGGATTATTTGCGTCTTTGGCGTTCCATAATGATTAACGTTTTTATGTGGCCACTTTAGGGACAAAAATCAGTAATCCATGACTTTTTGCTGATGAAAAAAACACAGAAATGTTGAGTGCTTTGTTAATTTAAGTTACTTTCAAAATTGACGTATGTCTGTCAAAAGTACCTTATATATTTTCAATCTTTACCTTAAATGGTATTACATGTATGTCCACTGACATTCTTGTGTCTAGATCCTATTTCACTTAATAATAGCAGAAGTAGAGGTATGTATTTTTACCTCAAAAACTTGTTTTAAATATACTTTATCCATAGTCATATTGAAAGTTAGTAAATATTGTAAAACGGGAGCCTGCTTGACTCAGTATTGGTGAATAATCTTCTGCTATGTTGTGGAATTTTCTTGGTGTATCTGTTACATTTTTAACTCTGACTGTTTCCGGGAATCAACAGAGGGTGACCACTATGGGCCGTCTGTGAGCTCCATTGTAGTTCCTGTGGTTTACATGTACTCGACCATGTAGCCTGGAGATCCACCTGTAATGCAGGGATAAAGCTATGCTGTCCCACTAAACATAAAAAAGAGAGGCTTTAGTAAAATTTGCAGCTTTGCATACTGTAAATACAATAAGAACAAGTTTGTGACAACCATCAGGGTGTCTCTCTTAAGAAAAGTGGTGGTTCTGAGAAGAAACACACATGAGAAAATAGTCTTGATGTTTTGAACAGTGTACATTTCTACAAGGAAGCTTTATAGATTGTAACTACCTTTGTATATCTGACCACTCTAGTGTGGTTTGTGAACTGAAGCTAAGTAAACCAAAGCATTCCTGGAAGGTAACTACATACTATAAATTTAACAAAATAGTTCTAACTGAGTTTATCAGCGACATGAATCATCTGAAGGCAATAAAACCAGATGCTGATCTTTCTGCTCAGGTGGCGACTACATTTGTATGCATCTACCCTTAGACAACTACTTGATAGATATGCCCTGATACAGAAGTGACTGCTACCCGTTCATGTGCATAGCCCTTGGTAAACGCATGACATCATGGAGCAGAGGTCAAAAATGACATTCTTCTAGTCATTGACAATAAGGGTCTTGCATGAAGCTGTTCTCATCTTGTTGGACTTTTCTACAGCTTTTCACACCTTCAAGCATACCACACTTCTACAAGGCTTCACGAATTGCTATGGCATTGTGGCACCACATTGGATTGGCTAGAGTTGAATCTGGAGAATCATGACCAACAAGTTTTCATCAATGGCAGATTCTCTCTGTTCGAGACCCATTACCTTAAATGTGGTGTACATGTACCTCAGGGGTCTGTTATGGGACCTCTCAAGTTCATCCTCTATACTGGTCCTCTGAGCAAGGTCATCAGTGCTCATTGGATGTACAACATGTTTTGTACGCTAATGATACACAACTCTATATCATTCTGAAGCCACAAATTATTTGCAGGCGTGGTGTATCAGTGATTTGCAATCTTGGGCTACAAACAACAAACTCCAGTTTCGCAAGTCGAGACTGTACAGGTAATATGAGCATGATGGGGATCATGTCACTGTCTCCGAGTCAGCCCACAATCTTGGGGTTATTCTCAATATCTTCCTATAGTTGGACCAACACAGGTAACGTTTGCTGTTGTGCATCTTTTGGGATCTATAAAATTGGGAGACTTTGAAAATACTTTAACAAAGAATTCCACAGAGCCTCTCCTTGTGCATTCATCACACAACCAACTTGCATGGAAGCACTCTTTGCAATGCCTGAGAATATTTCTCCCAACTGGCATTAATGAAGATGTCAAGTCCAAGAAGGCGAAAGTCTGATACCTCAATCAAAGTTGATGGACCCATAATGAATGGATAAAAATATATCATCTCTAGAGCGAGACAGAGACAGTAGTTTAAGGCTTTTTTTGCATTAAAGGCTACTAGCCAATTGTTCTCAATTTAAGCATGCTCTCTAAATCATTATTTAGTAACACCAACCTCGAGAAGTGTTGGAAGAGTTAGGGGAACACAAGTGAGGATTGAATCATCAGCATTTAAGGTAAGCTGAGACAACTTCATTGGGCAAGTAAACAAGAAAGAGAGTAGGACCAAGCATGGAACACCAGAATTAATAGAATCGGGAGGAAAATATTGACCAAGGACAACCTTCAACTTGAAAGAAATGCAGAGATTATAGACAACATTCTGCCTGACGCACATGACTGAAGCTTGTGGAGCAGGCCAGTATGCCATACTTTGTCGAAGGCCTTGGAGATGTCCAATGCTACAACACGAGCCTTGCCCCTGTTATCTTAGGTCCTACAACAATGATCGGTAATTAGGGAAAGAGGATCACTGGTTGAGCGGGATTGGTGAAACCCAAACTGGCAGCCAGTTTTCCTCAAGGTTTCCAAGGAGCTGTTGATTAACAAAGCATGCAAAGGTCTTACTTATTATGGGAAGCAGACTAATATGACAATAATTAATAGATTCAGGATGTCATCAGCACCCTTAAAGACAAGGACAACAGGTACTACTTTCCATGATGAAGGAAGTCTGAGACTGCCAAGCACATATTGAATAGCTGGCAAGAATCATTGGTGAAAGTTCATGGAAACACATTTTCAAAACAATTGCAAGGATTCCATCAGGGCCATTAGCTTTGGTGGCATCTAATTACGAATGATTAATCCGGGCAATCTTTTTTGGAGTGATCAGAGAATGGGACACTACAGTGGCTGTTCAGAATGGAAAGGCAGGAAGTGGATGCCCCTCATCATTGGGAAACAAAGTTGTCAGCATAAATGTGCACCTTATCTTGGGGAGAAGTAAGAACTTCGCGTCCTGAAAAAGAGGAGGAATGGTGGACTTGTTGTGGTTAAGTACACTATTGGGAATCTGCCAAAAAAACTTGGAACCAAGTGCTGGCTTATTAACAGTTCATCTTCAGCATGTATTCTGCCCAAAACCACCTTTTTCAGATATAAATGTAAATGGTGGTAACTCACAGAAAGGACACTTGCATATACATGTAGACCAAAGCATACAAATTACTGGATAAGATTATTTTCCTGGAGTGCTGTTCCCTGTAAATACAAACAATACTCTTTTTAAGAGTCTCTTCTGAAATTATTATAAACCTGTGGCATTTGTTTGATGTGATCATTCAGAAGCTTTTGCATGGAGCATGGTGTTCTCGGGCTTTTTTTAAAGTGACATCACATTCACATTCATGTAACAAAGAGAATGGCAGTGTTGTCAGAATTTAACATAATTTTTAAAAAGTTTTTGAGAAATGTTCTCTAAGAACAGTATTAGGTAGTCACTAAAATAATAGACGCCTGATAAAAAAACTTACCTGGTAAACATTAACCTTTGAAATTTCTGCTGTCCCACATGAATCACATGAGAAGGTGTATGGTGGTTTGTTTTTTGCCCCTTTTTGGAGCCAGAGTAAGCATTGGAGAAGCTAATCGATAAGAATGTAGTGGTGAGTACTTACTCTGATGTCATTTATTGTTAATGACCTGTATTTGTTTAACTACTTTTTGGACAAAGTTGAAACTTTTACAGTTTAATCAGACAAAACTAAAGAACTTTTTGTATATATATTCTAACTCAATTTTAACAGAAATCTGAGATACTACCTTATTGCACTGACCCGTCGACATGTAAAATACTTTTAAGGTGTTCAGGCAATCTGCCCGAAACACCTCTTGTTTTTGTATGTTTTTTTATTATTGGGTGTTCGGGCGATAAGCCCGAACAACTCTTTGTTATTGTTCGTTTTTTTTATTTTTATTTTTTATTAGGTGTTCGGGCAATAACCAAACACCTATTGTTTTTTTGTTTGTTTTGGGTTTTTTTTTTTAAGTTGTTATTCTTCTTCTCAGAGTCGTTTGTCCGCAAGCAAATGCACAGTTGCTAAACTTGCATCAACTTGAAACTTTGCATGTAGGTAGACAATAACTTGCAGATGTACCTAAAAGTGTGACGTCGTAATGTTGTCATCAGGTGTCGAATTACTGAAAATCAAAGATTAATATTTCAAAAAATCATAACTCATTAACTGCTGAATGGAATTATTACAATCTATATATCATCGGACAGGTCTTGAAAAACCCAACAAACGCTACACAGAGAGTGACCCCACTTGACCTTGACTTCCGGTTCAACACGGAAGTTTAAAATTTCATAATTTCTAGAATTTATATCTAAAGAACTACATGTACTCGTACTCAAAACTTCAAATTTACACCATGTTAGGACCTTCATAAAATCTCCATCAAGTATTTGTGACATCATGATGACTTCATCAGGTGTCAAATTACAAGGTTTAAAAAAAAAAATCAATTTTAATATTTGAAAATCCATATCAAAACAAGACGAAAAGACTGTCGGTTGCTCTTTGCGGGATTATATAGAGGATTATATGGATTATATTGTAGGTCATAATTTTTCATTGTGTGCGTGACCTGACATGACCTCTACTTCCGGTCGAAACTGGAAGTGCCTTGTAATTTAAAAGTGGCAAGTTGTTTTTAACGATGTTATAATCCAGCAAGGGTCTATAGTTTACAAAAATTGGACCGGTGACGTCATAACATCTAAAAGCGCCCTCTAGCGGCAGGTTAAAAATTGTATAAGAAACTGTAGAGGATTAAGATAAGAGTAATTGGGTCTCAATAGGAGTGTCAATCATTCTCCCAGGTGAGACCTGGATAGTGTCTGGGGCTAACATTAAATAAAGGAAAGGTTCTCCAACTGTCGGCTTCGTTTGTGTAGAAAAGTTAGTTTTTTCGTAATCATTGACAATTGGGTAAAAAAAGTTTCGTAAAATCGCGGCAGCTGGTGCTTCTGGACAACACTGAAAATGTATTTAACTTCTATTAAAAAGGGCTTGACGGCCAACGGGGATTAAGGGCAAGGCAATTATGGCTTTGAAGAAGGTGATTTTTGGAGGGGCACCACGGTCAGTAACAAGCGTGGCCGCCCTGAAATTTGAGGCCTAATAACCTTCAAACTTTCAGCTCTGCAGTCATTATGGAATGGAATTTGCATGATGGCACTTTTAAAACTGTCTTAATTTTTCAGTATCAAAATTTCTTGAACCAAATTTCATCATCAATTTTCACCAAAATTGTACAACTTATGGAAGGGCATTCAAGTTGCCTTCGAACTGGAAGTTGAAATGCAAAAACATTTCTAGGCCTTGTTATGAGGTCTTCAGACAATAATTATGAACTTGACTTTTGACATGGTCTCTTCATTTCAAATAACGTTTGACCATGAGGCCTTCCAATCATGACAGTAAAGTTGTCATCATCCTCAAAAGAAGTTTTAAAAATAAACTATTTTGCTGAAAACCATTTGAAAGTTCAAAACAGTTTTAAAACAACACATACTTAAATTTCCATTATCACAAAGTAGCAATGATGTTATGATGACGTCATCTGTTTTCACAATAATATGCTTTATCAAAAATTTGTGACCTGATTTGACCTCACTTCCTATCCAAACCTGAAGTTCAAATAAAGTCTTTTGCAAAAACCTGTATTTAATGGTTTTATGCTGATGTTTATATACATTTTGTACTTTATTGGCTTTATCTTTAAATATTAACCTGCGATTAACAAAACCTGAACACCTACATGTAGTGTTTGTAATTATACAAGCACTACAATTCTAGTTTTTTTCTTACACTTGTATGAAATCATCAGTGCCATCCAAGCATATAAAAAATATAAAAAATTATGAATGATGGTGTCCTCATGTATTGAAGCACCCTGTAGGGACAAGTTTGAAATTTTTGAATTAATTAATGTACTTATTGTGATATAGTGTTATATGGTGTACCACAATGTAGAAGTTTACTTATCTACATCAGAGAAGCAACTTTGGTCATCATTACGTCCCCATGGGTGTTTCATAAAGCCTTACAATTAAGTTATCTCCAAATAATTAATCTTATCTTCCAACAATCTTAAACTCCTCAAATGTGCAATTAATCTACATTCAGAGAAACAGCTTTGTGTTCGTCCATAGCACAAGGTGTTTTTGGGGTTTTATATCTTTAAAAAGATTTTAAAACGATTTACATATTCTATTTCTAAAACCATTGTGTACTGCAACAAATTAGATATACAGAAGAGATGTACTGTTTGTTCAACATTTTTTCAAATAAATTAATATTATCAGTGTCATTTATAGAGACTTGTGGGAGACCCGCGCATGTAGCGCGTGTCGTGCTAGTCGAGTTAATTTTAAATGGGGCGGTTAGTACACCTTAATATTTAGACTTGTAAAATAGTATGTTGTCCTTGTATCATTTCATCCCTGTGTTGTAAGCAGTAATTGTACGCTAAGTAACCACTTGAACTTGGTGATAGACTTCAACCACTTTATTATACAAATCTATGTTCTTATATACACACTTCAGAATCACTCAACTGAAACATTGTTACGTCACGCATCTTAGGCCATACATAAATAAGATCATGTTTCTCTAAGATACGACATCTCCCCTTTTCGTTAATTATGTAACATAAGTATAATTTTATAATAATCAAGTCGGAAACTGTTGTAAATAAATCAAACAACATTAAGTTAATTGAACCTTCTTGACTTCGTTTGTAATTACTTGTTTTCCTCTGCTTCTTCTAATATCTAACATAATCTTTAAGCCATACAGGAGGACGTCTATTTCTTGTACCTCTCCGTCGTTCTATTTCCAGAACCTTTCCGGTTTCCTCGGAAATTTGTCCTGTAGGTTTTTCTGGTTCTGTCTCACTTTCACTTATATCAAAATCAGTTATCATTGAATCAATATCTACACTCGGTTGTCGCGCTAGAATGAGTCGATTCACATTCCACCTTCTTTCATCATCTATTTGGTACGTGTGGGGACCAACTCTTCTCGCAATTTGAACTGGTTCTGTGTACTTCTTGTCACCTTTTACAACAATGCCAGCCTTTCTTTCTTATTTGTACCCAGTCTCCTACTTTAAACTCAACTTCTTTGGCATTTCTTTTCTTATCCACCTGTGCTTTGTACTTTGTACTTCATTTGCTTGGAATGCACCTTTTCTACATGACTTCCCATTGATGGGCTAACTGTTTGCAACCCTGCAATATTTAAACGTGTTCTCATGTGTCTACCATGTAATAAAACAGAGGGTGCAATGCCCGTTGTCGCATGGGGTGTTGCCCTGTAGACTGCAAGAAACTCGTACACAGAATGTTTCCATGGTTTGTTTAAGTTAATTGCATTTTGCACCACACTTTTCAGTACACGGTTGAATCTCTCTACAGCACCGTTACTTTGTGGATAGTACAATGAGGAGAACCCATGCTTAATACCTCGGGTCCTTAGGAAATTCTTAAACTTATTGGAAGTAAATTGTACTCCATTATCTGATATAATTTCGTCTGGGAAACCTTCTCTGCTAAAAATCGTCTTCAAAAATGTTATCACTTTCGTAGTTGTGACTGAGGACGTAAAAGCAACTTCGGGCCATTTACTATGGTAATCTATCAGTGTAATTGATATACATGTACTACACTCCTTGACAGCCCGTTCAAAAGGTCCTCCAATTGCTACCTTACTCCATGGTTTTTCAGGATACTCAACTGGTATCATGTAATGGAGCAGTTCTCTGCTTAATACTCTTGTCATTACATGTATTTTGACATGGCCACCAGTGCAACTCTCTAAGTCTTTGTTTAGTACGAGTTATTCCCTGATGAGATTCATGAGCTACATGTAGGTTAACAATCACACTCGTTAGTTCTCTAGGAACAATAATTCTATCACTTCTCATAATTATATCATTACACACTGATAATTCATCTTTGATGATGGTTTCAAAACTTCTGCTTCCTTAGGATCGATACCATTTAATTTTCTAGGCCAACCATTCGTAATGTAGCGTTTAACGATGTTTTGTACCTCATCGTTTTCTACTGCTTGTTTCAGTCTTTTTACATTTACACATTTGCTAATATTTTCAAGTATTACTTGGCACTTCATCTTCCTTATCATATTCATCTTCATTAGCTGGTACAGGTAATCTTGATAATCCATCAGCAACTTTGATTTGATCACCACGCTTGTATTGAACTTCAAAATTGTACTTCATGAGTCTACATGACCAGCGCGCAATACGCATACATGTGTGTACATGTAGCTTTGACCAAGTTGTGTTACTAGAGCTTGATGATCAGTTGTTAGCGTAAATTTTCTGCCCCACAGATATGTGTTCCATTTTTCGCAAGCCCAAACGCACGCAAGTGCCTCTTTTTCACTGACTGAATATTTTCTTTCTGCTTCAGAAAGTGTTCGGCTTGCACATTCTACAGTAAATTCAATGCCATCTTTAAATTGTGTAAGCACAGCACCTAATCCTAATCAGATGCATCTGTAGTGACATGAATATCAAGCTCTGGATCATACATTGCTAAGCAAGGACTTTTGCTAATCATTAAGCGTAGTTGGTCAAAACTTTCCTGAGTTAAATCACACCATACAAATTTACTGTCTGTTCTGATTAGTGATCGCAATGGTTCAACAATGTCAGCAAACTTGGGAATGTATTTAGCAAAATACCCGGCTAGTCCCAAGAAAGACCTCAATGACTTTTTGTCATGAGGAATTTGAGCATCGACCAATGCTCGGAATTTATCGTCGGGTTGTATACCCTTTTCACTGATCGAGTGACCCAGGAATTTTATGCTTTTCTTTGCGATCACACATTTCTCATTGTTCAACTTCACACCATACTTCTGTAGTCTAGTACAAACTTTCTTTAGATTTTCATCATGTTCGGCTTGAGTTTTACCATAGATAATTACATCATCTAAATAGCATTGTACACCCTTCAAACGACTTAAGATTATACTCATCATTTTCTGGAATGCCGAAGGAGCAGATGACAAACCAAAACACATTCGTTTGTACTGAAATAGGCCTTCATGCGTTATAAATGCTGTAAGTGGTCTAGATTCTTTGTGCAATGGTAACTGGTGATATGCCAAGGCCAAATCAAGTTGTGAAAAAATTGACGAATTCTGTAACTCACATAGAATCTCATCTATCTTAGGCAAAGGAAATTTATCTGGTATTATTGCCTTGTTTACCTGTCTAAAGATCAACGCAAATTCTCACATCACCTGATTTTTTCCATGCTACATTTTTTCTATTACTCCTTGCTTTTCAAGTTCGATTAGTTTTTCAGACACTTTTTCTCTTGCCTCGAATGGTAAACGACACAACTTTTGGCTTACTGGAGTAACCTTGCTGTCAATCTTTACTTTATGAACAAAACCTTTCACACATGGCAGCTCAATTGAAGTAGTAAACAATTCACCAAAATCATTTGTAACTTGGCATTAAACTTATCTTGTACTTGCTTATTCGCTTCTACCTCATTCATACATGATAATGAATTACCATCAATCTTGATATGGAGGGCCTTGATCAAATCTCTACCCATTATATCGCTACCTTGATCAACCACAAAAACCATCGTTTCACATGAGTATTTACCATACTTAATTTTACATTCAAAACATCCAATAACCTTTATCTTTGTTGTTATCCTTTATCTTTGGTGTTCATTCGGAGTTTGGAGAGCATCGCTTAAGAAATGTTTTTCAAAAGTTCGTTTAGTCAATATGGTGACACCCGAGCCTGTACAGTATCTACCATAAGAGGTAGAGCCACATCATTTATGCGTACCTGGCAATGTAATGGGTTGGGGTTGTCTGGTGACGACTCAGTCATTAGAACTTCGATGTCATCTTCTGTAACTTGATGAACTTGACGCCAACGACGCTGAGTTGTCCCTTGCGGTCTTGCACCGTTTGTACATGTACTTGTAGAACGACATACTGCACGGAAATGATCCAATCTGTTGCACTTAAGGCATGTCGAGTCTTTAGCAGGGCAACTTGAATCATTGGCAAGGTGCTGGGTAGAACCACATCTGTAGCATGTACGCTGACTTTGCTGCCTTGTGATTGTTCCCGTATGTGCTGAATATTTGGGTGTGGCCTAATTGTTACAGGTGCCCGTTTCGTTTTCCCGCCAACTTTGTTCACGGAACAGCATTTTCAACTCTACATGAAACTTCTCTTGCCTTAGCCAGCGTCAAATCTTTTTCCATCAGCAACCTTTCTCTTATTTTAGCACTGTTGGTCTTTTCCACAATCTGGTCTCTTAGCATTTGATCTGTGAAATCGCCAAAGTCACAAGTTTTTGCAAGTTCTCGTAAAGCAGCGATGAAACTGTCAATTCTCTCACCATTCTGCTGTGCACGTTGTCTGAATCTGTATCTTTCAGCTACAACATTAAGTGCTGGTTGAAATTGTAACTGTAGAATTTGTAAGGTATGGTCAAACAAGTTCATACCGGCTGACGGAGAATCGTTGCATCCCGGCAAAGTGTAGTAAATTCTTTGCCCTTCTACGCCCAAGCAGTGTAGTAGTGCTCTCTGTCTCCCATGGCTGAAATCTTCATCACCTCCAATTGCTGTAAGGTAGGTTTTGTAGAGGGAAATCCATTGCTTCCACAATATTGGAGATCACCAGGTTCATTTAGGAAAGGAGGGGGTTGAAGAATGCTAGCATACCCTCCGGAGGCCTTCGTTGCCACGCCGCTCTTTATCCTCGTCGCCAAATGCCTTCAGAATCACTCAACTGAAACATTGTTACACAAATAAGATCATGTTTGTCTAGGATACGACACTCATGGTCTCTTCATTTTGTACTGTCAACGACCTGATGATGATTTACACAATGACCATGTGACAACAAAGTCGTGATGTTATCTCAAATGTTTCTTAAAACAAGAAAGATTTGATTGACGCTCAGTTTAAAAGCATCAAAACGTATTAAAACATTGTCAGTAGAAAATAAACCCAAATTCTCAGACAAATTGAACGCCATGGGTACTCTGTCTAGAATTTTATATGTGTTTATATACGAAAAGCAGTCAAATTTTAAAATTTTGAAAAGATTGTAGCTCTGAGGTTCATGTCGTCGTGTACCACCACTCAGATCTGCAGGTCATTATTAAGGTTTTTTTTTAGCGTAGACAACGAAAACCTGTTATGCCGTGTTTTATGAGAAATATCCGGCGTTGTAGACTTGTCTGCTCTTGGGTCCCGTTTGCCGGAAAACGATATGTTTTAGCAATAAAAAGAGCTGATTGAGTAAAGGTGTGGTAAAGAGAAATTCGTTTTTCATGGCTAAACGGTCAGTGTTGGATTTGGGGGTGTGAAGAGACAAAATTACAATACAATCGTATCCCATATGAATTTACTGTTTTAGCCTAAATAAATATAACATACTCGATTGGCATTTCAGGGTAGAAAAATTGTTACGATTACGAATTAAATACAACATCATTTTGTTTACGTATGCATTTACAGTTATTTTTTAGTAAACTCGTAATCATTTCTGAAACGGTCAGTTACATGTGTAACCGTTCACATTTATTATGGTCAAAATTTCGCGACACTTTTGAGGATGATTTTTCAACATTTATCCGAACCGTAATAATGTAGATGTTCAACCGGTTGATCGAATGGTTAACCGTGTGACCGTCACAGGCAGGCTTACAAAGCCTCAGCATTTAAATATAAACGTAAATATTTAAACGTTTAACAGGATTATCATTTGGTTAACCGTGCAATCGATTTGTTGTGGAACGCCCTCTAGCGTTCAATGTTTCTTTCAACTAATGCCGCACGCAAAGTAATGAAATAACAAAGAATTAAGCCTGTAAATTGGAAACGATATAGGTGTGTTTGGCAATTATTATGGTCAGCATTTCGCAGCACTTTTCAAGTGAATTTTTCAACGTTTATCCGAACCGTACAAATGTGAACGTTTAACCGTAAGATCTGTCACTTAATCGTGTAACCGTCACAGGCCTGCGCATTCACGAATTGTTGTGGAACGCCCCCTAGCGTGCAATGTTTCTCACAAATATTACTACACGCACAGATGTAATGAAATAACAAAGACTATGAGTCTGTAAATTGGGAATGATAAGTGTGTGTTTTATGGGATATTGTGCTGTGAAAATCGTGATCACAGTTATTATGGTCAGCATTTCGCAGCACTTTTCAAGTGAATTTTTCAACGTTTATCCGAACCGTACAAATGTGAACGTTTAACCGTAAGATCTGTCACTTAACCGTGTAACCGTCACAGGCTTACGTATAAGCCTGCGCATTCACGAATTGTTGTGGAACGCCCCCTAGCGTGCAATGTTTCTCACAAATATTACTACACGCACAGATGTATTGAAATAACAAAGACTATGAGTCTGTAAATTGGAATGATAAGTGTGTGTTTTATGGGATAAATTGTGCTGTGAAAATCGTGATCACAGTTATTATGGTCAGCATTACGCGGCACTTCTTAAGTGATTTTTTCAACGTTTATTCGAACCGTACAAATAAATGTAAACGTTTAACCGTAAGATCTGTCACTTAACCGTGCCGTCACAGGCTTATGTATATTAGCCTGAGCATTCACGGTTATTTTTGGTAAACATACCATTTCTGAAACAGGAAGTGGGACCGGAAGTGGGACCATATCTCAAGAACTACACAACCGATTTTCTATTTCTTTCCAGTTATAAACCATTTGAGCAGTAAATGTTAGACAAGGGTTACCATGACCCCCATGCTGACCTTTATTTCTAGTTGTTAAATTTTGTTTATGAATCAGAAAACCGGAACAGCTTCGTGTTTGTACACAAATTAACACCTAATGTCTAGTTTTTATTATTAGCTGTTCCGATCTGATCGGAACAGCTATTGTAATCGTCGAGATTTTAAAAACGTTTTACAAACGTATTTTTTGTTTCCACCAAAACGCCATAGGTTTAACACACGATTTTTCTTTATTCGTAATCTTAGAAACAGTATAAATGACAGACTTGAGTCCTATTTTGAATCGAAGCTTAGTACATAACTTAATCACTAAATGTTATACTGTTTAATTTCTTAATCAATTAGCTGAGTTATAATGACATGAATATTTAATTAAGCAATCTTGTTACCACCATATCTCCCAAAATTAAACGTCAAATTTTCAAATTTTCTTCAGCTGTTGACTCTCTGGGTATTGAAGTTGTGCACAATGACATAATTTTGTATGTCACGTCATCGTGACATCATTTATAGCGTGTTTCGTATCCGTGTACAAAGTAATGAAGAACAGTGTAAACTCGTACTAAGTCCTGAGGCCGTGTGCGCCAGATGCTGTCATATTCTTTGTACTGTTGACATGAGACTGCAACGATGGCGGACTTTGAACAAGTCTATTCAATATATAGAGTAATAATATAAGGTATAAAATCAGAGCTAATGTCATGATGGTCTGATGGCACCGCGGTTTACCGCGTTTATTACCAAGCCAATGATCGCAGGTTCGAGGCCCTTCGGGATCTCGACGATTTCAATATAATGAAAGCGTACATTTTACATTTTTTTAACAATGAGAAACTTGTACCTACATTAAAACGAACAGTACCACATATTCTTTTTCCTATTTTTGGCTCCTGAGAATTTCATTTTCCCGGAAAATAAAACAGAATTATTTTGTGGTATGTATGGTCATGGAGGAAGTGGTATGGTTAAACACTAAAGAGCACTTGCAAGAGTTGATTATAATTTATATATCATGGTCTATTTCTACATCGATGATTATAATCTATATAGCCTGAAATACAACGATTTCACAGAACGAT
Organism: Leptasterias polaris; assembly: GCA_037783415.1. NCBI lineage: Eukaryota > Metazoa > Echinodermata > Asteroidea > Forcipulatida > Asteriidae > Leptasterias > Leptasterias polaris. The sequence continues at coordinate 90,344 of JAZGTN010000063.1, read as the reverse complement.
TTGTGTACACACAAAATCATCTTGCTTACGAAGTCAGAATTATTTTGTTTTAATACTAGCAATCACTGCTTATTCTGATTAAATATGCTTACTCAGAATCATTTCAATCAAGTGCAATGTGTGTGCTTCATCTGCCTCAGCATAGGTAGTACGTTGTACAACGCACCGGGTTAGGCAGTCAGGCGACAAAAACTTGTTCGAGTAGCGCTATTTTTGCAGTTTTTCGCTTTACATGTGTTGTCATTCACCACAAAGTGACAGCAATTTCTTTCTGAAACTTACTATCAGAGAAGGCAAACCTGTGTGGCTTCGATAGGCATTATAATACTCCGTCTACGTAAAAGTGGACCGTGCACGGACGAATACACCTGCCCAAGATTTGGAAGCTTACACGGCATACACATTTTATAAATGAACATCGAAATGGTGCTATCAATGTGTGTCTTGTGGTGAATCATATGTAGTGTTAAGTGTAATTCAGAGACTTCCAATCTTTATCATCAAGTGTAATGGTTACGAATGAACGAAATGGTTACGAATGAGCAAAAGATTCAGATAAAAGCAAATTAATTCTGAACATTGACACGGTGCTATCATTCATGTTGCTTGTGGTGAATCATTGAATGATATAGTGTTAAGCGTAATGATTACAAATGAGCAAGACCGTAACGAATAAGCGAAATGGTTAAAGACTACGAGCCTGATTGGAAACGACATGTGTGTTTGTCACATCTGATCATGTGCTTTGTAAATCATGATCGCAATTATTATATAGTGTAAACGTTTAACCGTAAGATCTGTCACTTAACCGTGTAACCGTCACAGGCTTACGTATAAGCCTGCGCATTCACGAATTGTTGTGGAATGCCCCCTAGCGTGCAATGTTTCTCACAAATATTGCTACACGCACAGATGTAATGAAATAACAAAGACTATGAGTCTGTAAATTGGGAATGATAAGTGTGTGTTTTATGGGATATAATTGTGCTGTGAAAATCGTGATCACAGTTATTATGGTCAGCATTACTCGGCACTTTTTAAGTGATTTTTTCAACGTTTATCCGAACCGTACAAATAAATGTAAACGTTTAACCATAAGATCTGTCACTTAACCGTGTAACCGTCACAGGCTTACGTATAAGCCTGCGCATTCACGAATTGTTGTGGAATGCCCCCTAGCGTGCAATGTTTCTCACAAATATTGCTACACGCACAGATGTAATGAAATAACAAAGACTATGAGTCTGTAAATTGGGAATGATATGTGTGTTTTATGGGATATTGTGCTGTGAAAATCGTGATCACAGTTATTATGGTCAGCATTACGCGGCACTTTTTAAGTGATTTTTTCAACGTTTATCCGAACCGTACAAATAAATGTAAACGTTTAACCGTAAGATCTGTCACTTAACCGTGTAACCGTCACAGGCTTATGTATAAGCCTGAGCATTCACGGTTATTTTTGGTCAACATACCGTTTCTGAAACAGTTGGTGACCCGTGTAACAGCAGTTTCATGAACAAAATTACAAGTAAAAAAACCTTTTTACACAACCTTGCATCTGACCTAATATCCTAAAGCGTACAAATATGAAAGAGTTAGATCCTATATCAAATTGAAGCTTAGTACATGAGCTTAACTCTCAATGTAATTTTTTTTATTATTCTGAATTAATTTGCCCATTTACAGTGAGGTGAATATTTAATTAGCCAATCTTGAGATCACTGTATCTCGAAAAGCCTTGGGTAACAGTGAACCCATGTTGACCTTTACTTCCGGGTCAACCGGAAGTGGGACCATATCTCAAGAACTACACAATCGTTTTTCAAACTGTTTTTAGTTATAGACTCCTTGGGCATTGTAGATCAACCTTGGATAACCGTGATCTCATGTAAACCTTTACTTCCGGGTCAACCTGAAGTGGGACCATATCTCAAGAACTACATAACCGATTTTCAAACTTTGTTCAGTTATAGACTCCTTGGGCATTGCAGATAAGCCTTGGGTAACCGTGACCCCATGTTGACCTTTACTTCCGGGTCAACCGGAAGTGGGACCATATCTCAAGAATTACACAACCGATTTTCAAACTTTTTTCAGTTATAAACTCCTTGGGCATTGTAGATCAAACTTGATAACCGTGACCGCATGTTGACCTTTACTTCCAAGTCAACCGGAAGTAAGACCATATCTCAAGAACTACACAACCGATTTTCAAACTGTTTTCAGTTATAGACTCGTTGGGCATTGAAGACTAGCCTTGGGTAACCGTGACCCCATGTTGACCTTTACCTATGGGTCAACCGGAAGTGGGACCATATCTCAAGAGTTACACAGCCGATTTTCAAACTTTTTTCAGTTATAGACTCCTTGGGCATTGCAGATTAGCCTTGGGTAACCATGACCCCATGTTGACCTTTACTTCCAGGTCAACCGGAAGTGAGACCACATCTCAAGAACTACACAACCGATATTCAATTTCTTTTCAGTTATAAACCATTTGAGCAGTAAATGTTAGACAAGGGTTAAATTTTGTTTATGAATCAGAAAACCGGAACAGCTTCGTGTTTGTACACAAACACCTCAAGTCTAGTTATTATTATTATTATTCTTTGTTTTTTTCTTTAAGCCTAATATCCTAGAGCGCAAATACGAAAGAGTTAAATCATATATCAAATTGAAGCTTAGAACATAAACTTAACTCTAAATGTAAAAAATGTTAAAATTCTTAATTAATTAGCCACTTTACAGCGAGGTGAATATTTAATTAGCCAGACTTTAGACCACTCTATCTCAAAAAGTAGACGACCGATCGTCAAACTTTTTTCAGTTTTAGACCTCTTGGGTACTGTAGATGTGCTTTTTGGCCTAAAATGTGGAACGACGTCAAAATGACGTCATTTATTGCGCATTTTCGCCCGTGTACAAAACACATGGAGATAGTGAAAACAAATCCGACTTCTAGAAACACAGTTTTTTCAATTAAGCTCAAATTTAACGTCCTAGATAACACAAATGTTTCTTAAAACAAGAAAGGTTTTATAGACAATCAGTTTAAAAGCATCAAAACTTATTAAAACATTGTCAGTAGAAAAAAAAAATAAAATTCTCAGGCAAATTGAACGCCATGGGTACTCTGACTTGAATTTGATATGTGTTTATTAACGACAGAGTAAAATTTTCCCTTTTTTTAAGTTAAAAAAAAACCGCACCGTTAAACTCCTATAGCGCCCTCAATCTTTCTAGGGTTTCCTAGATTCGTTCAAGCCCTAAACCCATTTATGACCCGTGTTGTAGACGTTTATGTAGAATATACATGGAGTCATCATTCCTGTCGCCGACTGACACAAGTCTACGTTCATTCACAAGAATCGAAAAGAATTTGTCTTGCTATCAGCGCAGCGTCGTCGTTGTGTAGTCAGATAGTTATTCAGATTTCACCGTGGACGTAAAGAATATGAGCGCCGTGTTCTTGTCCATGTTTTGGGGTGGCAAACTTGTATGCGCTTAGGTCCCGTTCGCCGGGAAAACGATATGTTTAACATTTCTTGTGCAAAGGCATTACTTCAGGAAACCGCGATGTATCAGTTACAAAACTTGATGGCGCTTGCAATAAGGCAATAAAAAGCTGACTGAGGAAAGGAGTGGTAAAGAGAAATTAGTTTTTCCATGGCTAAACGGTCAGTGTTGGATTTGGGGTTGTGGAAGAGACAAAATTACAATACAATCGTATCCCATATGAATTGACTGTTTTAGCCTAAACAAATATAACATACTCGATTGGCATTTCAGGGTAGAACAATTTTTACGATTACGAATTAAATACAACATCATTTTTGTTTACATGCATTTACAGTTAATTTTTAGTAAACTCGTAATAATTTCTGAAACGACCATAATAAATGTGAACGGTTCAAAATTTCGCGACACTTTTTGAGGATGATTTTTCAACATTTATCCGAACCATAATAAATGTGGACGGTTCAAAATTTCGCGACACTTTTTGAGGATGATTTTTCAACATTTATCCGAACCGTAATAATGTAGATGTTCAACCGGTTGATCGGATGGTTAACCGTGTGACCGTCACAGGCAGGCTTACAAAGCCTCGGCATTTAAATGTAAACGTAAACATTTAAACGTTTAACAGGATTATCGTTTGATTCACCGGGTAACCGTGCAATCGATTTGTTGTGGAACGCCCTGTAGCGTTCAATGTTTCTTGCAACTAATGCCGCACACAAAGTATTGGAAACGATATAGGTGTGTGTGGCAATTATTATGGTCAGCATTTCGCAGCACTTTTCAAGTGAAATTTTCAACGTTTATCCGAACCGTACAAATGTGAACGTTTAACCGTAAGATCTGTCACTTAACCGTGTAACCGTCACAGGCTTACGTATAAGCCTGCGCATTCACGGTTATTTTTTTGTAAACGTGTAACCGTAAATCTGAAACAGTTGATGACCCGTGTAACAGCAGTTTCATAAACAACATTTCATGTAAAAAAAACTGTTTACACAACCAGCATGTGATCAAAAACATTGTGTCTTCCTTCTTTATTGCAGAATTTTGACTTATGCGCACCTGCAAAAGCGAGCATGTTGCGCAATCGAATTGTTGTGGAACGCCCCCTAGCGTTTAATGTTTCTCACAAATTGCTGCACGCACAGTTGTATTGAAATAACAAAGACTACGAGTCTGTAAATTGGGAATGATATTATGTGTGTGTGTTTTATGGGATATTGTGCTGTGAAAATTGTGATCGCAGTTATTATGGTCAGCATATAAACACGGCACTTTTTAAGTGAATTTTTCAACGTTTATCCGAACCGTACAAATGTGAACGTTTAACCGTAACATCTGTCACTTAACCGTGTAACCGTCACAGGCTTACGTATACGCCTGAGCATTCACGGTAAATTTTTGTCAACATACCTGAAACAGTTGGTGACCCATGTAACAGCAGTTTCATAAACAAAATTTCAAGTAAAAAAAAAACTATTTACACAACCATGCATGTGACCTAATATCCTAAGCGTAAAAGTATGAAAGAGTTAGATCCTATATTAAATTGAAGCTTAGGAGTACATGAACTTAACTCTCAATGTAATTTTTTTTTTATTCTTAATTAATTAGCCCATTTACAGCGAGGTGAATATTTAATTAGCCAATCTTGAGACCACTATATCTCGAAATATATACAACCGATTGTCAAACTGTTTTCAGTTATAGACTCCTTGGGCATTTGAGATTAGCCCTGGGCAACCGTGACCCCATGTTGACCTTTACTAACGGGTCAACCGGAAGTGGGACCATCTCAAGAACTACACAACCGATTTCCAAACTTCTTTCAGTTATAGATTCCTTATGCACGGTAGATTAAACTTGGGTAACCGTGACCCCATGTTGACCTTTACTTCCGGGTCAACCGGAAGTGGGACCATATCTCAAGAGCTACACAACCGATTTCCAAACTTTTTTCAGTTATAGACTCCTTGGGCATTGGGCATTGGAGATTAGCCTTGGTAATTAACCGTGACCCCATGTTGACCTTTACTTCCGGGTCAACCGGAAGTGGGACCATATCTCAAGAATTACACAACCGATTTTCAAACTTTTTTCAGTTATAAACTCCTTGGGCATTGTAGATCAAACTTGATAACCGTGACCGCATGTTGACCTTTACTTCCAGGTCAACCGGAAGTAAGACCATATCTCAAGAACTACACAGCTGATTTTCAAACTTTTTTCAGTTATAGACTCCTTGGGCATTGCAGATTAGCCTTGGGTAACCATAACCCCATGTTGACCTTTACTTCCAGGTCAACCGGAAGTGAGACCACATCTCAAGAACTACACAACCGATATTCAATTTCTTTTCAGTTATAAACCATTTGAGCAGTAAATGTTAGACAAGGGTTAAATTTTGTTTATGAATCAGAAAACCGGAACAGCTTCGTGTTTGTACACAAACACCTAATGTCTAGTTATTATTTTTATTAGCTGTTCCGACCTAGCTGTCCCGACCTAGCTGTCGGAACAGCTATTGTTTTCGTCGAGATTATTATTATTTTTATTATTATTCTTTGTTTCTGACCTAAATCCCATAGCAATTGCACACGTTTTTTGTTTAAGCCTAATATCCTAGAGCGCAAAAACGAAAGAGTTAACTCATATATCAAATTGAAGCTTAGAACATAAACTTAACTCTAAATGTAAAAAATGTTAAAATTCTTAATTAATTAGCCACTTTTTACCTTTTTACTAGATTTTCAATTTCTTTTCAGTTATAAACCCTTTGAGCATTAAATGTTAGACAAGGGTTATTCATGACCCCATGTTGACCTTTATTTCTGGTTTAAAAGCTCCTTTCGATTCAGTATCAGAATGAAGACCAGTTTTAGGTTTTAGGCACATTTAAGTGAAAAAGGGCCTATCAAAGGTCAAGAATCTTCTATCTTGAAATCAGACCAACTTTAAATTTTCTTATTCTTTTTTTCAACCCGGTCTTAACAGGAAGCTCAAAAATTGAGATAGTCATATCTCCTGAACCACATGTCATAAGGTCGTAATGTTTGTGATTGGTTGTTTTTTATTATTATTATTTTTTTTTATGAATCAGAAAACAGGAACAGCTCTGTGTTTGTTCACAAACACCTAATGTCTAGATTTTTATTATTTTTCTATTTCTTTGTTTCCGCCTAAATCCCATAGCATTTGTACACGTTTTTTGTTGGTTCCTAATATCCTAATCTGTAAGTATTAAAGAGTTAGATCCCATATCAAATTGAAGCTTAGAATACAAACTTAACTCTTAATGTTATAAGTGTTAAAATTATTAATTAATTAGCCACTTAACAGAGAGGTGAATATTTAATTAGCCAACCTTGTTATCACCATATCTCAAAAAGTATACCCCCGATCGTCAAACTTTTTTAAGTTTTAGACTTCTGGGATATTGTAGATGTGCCTTTCGGCCTAAAATTACGGACGACATCACAATGACGTCATTTATCGCGCGTTTTCGCCCGTGTACAAAACACATGGAGATAGTAAAAACAAATCCGACTTCTAGAAACATAATTTTTCAATTAAGCTCAAATTTAACGTCCTAGATTACACAAATGTTTCTTAAAACGAGAAAGATTTTATTGACGGTCAGTTTAAAAGCATCAAAACATACTAAAACGTTGTCAGTAGAAAAAAACACAAATTCTCAGGCAAATTTAACGCCTTGGGTACTCTGCCTAGAATTTTATATGTGTTATATATATACGGAACGGAGTCAAACACTTAACTTTTTTAAAAGATTGAGGGCGCTATACGAGTTTAACAGTGCATTTTCTTGGGTTTCTTAGACTCGTTCAAGTCCTAAACCCATTTATTACCCGTGTTGTTGCCGTTTTTGTAGAATATACATAGAGTCATCATTCATGTCGCTGACTGACACAAGTCTACGTTCATTCACAAGAATCGTTGCGTCGTGTGTACCACCGCTCAGATCAGTTCATTATTCAGGTTCCAGCGGAAACGTACAAAAACAGAACGCCGTGTTCGGGACGATTTTGCCGCCGTGGCAGATTTGTCTGCGCTTGGGTCCCGTTCGCCGGAAAACGATCTGTTTTAGGTTTCTAAAGGCAATACTTCAGGAAACCGCCAGTAGCAAACACAAAACTTTTGTGAGGGTTGCAATAAAGCAATAAAAAGAGCTGATTGAGGAAAGGTGTGGAAAAGAGAAATTACCTTTTCCATGGCTAAACGGTCAGTGTTGGATTTGTGGGTGTGAAGAGCCAAAATTACAATACTCTCATATGCCATATGAATTTACTGTTTTAGCCTAAACAAGAATAACGTACTCGATTGGCATTTCAGGGTAGAAAATTGTTACAATTACGATTTTAATACAACAGCATTTAGCTTTACATGCATTTACGGTTATTTTTTAGTAAACCCGTAACCGTTTCTGAAACCGTCAGTTACATGTGTGACCGTTGGCATTTATTATGGTCAAATTTCCGCGACACTTTTTGAGGCTGATTTTTAAACATTTATTCGAACCGTAATAATGTAGATGTTTAACCGGTTGATCGGATCATAGAACAAGGATCGAATGGTTAACCGTGTGACGGTCACAGGCAGGCTGACAAATCCTGCGCATATACGGTTGTTTTTGTAATTGTGTAACCATTTCTGAAATGGTTGGTAACACGCTTTTCATGAACAAAAAACCCATTAACCCAACCACTCAAACGATCAAAAACATTGGGTTTTAATCACAGCATTTTGACACCCTGCAAAATAAAAGATCAAGTGCAATCAATTTGTTGTGGAACGCCCTCTAGCGTTCACTGTTTCTTGCAACTAATGCCGCACGCAAAGTAATGGTCACAATTTCGCAGCACTTTTCAAGTGAATTTGTTTACGCTGATCCCAACTGTAAACATTTAAACGTTTAACAGGATTATCGTTTGGTTAACCGGGTAACCGTGCAATCGATTTGTTGTGGAACGCCCTCTAGCGTTCAATGTTTCTTGCAACTAATGCCGCACGCAAAGTAATGAACAAAGACTTAAGCCTGTAAATTGGAAACGATATGGATGTGTGTGGCATGGGATCGTTCCTTGCTGTGTAAATCGTGATTGCAATTATTATGGTCACCATTTCGCAGTACTTTTCAAGTGAATTTTTTATGCTGATCCCAACGCTAAACATTTAAACATTTAACAGGATTATCGTTTGGTTAACCGGGTAACCGTTCAATCGTATTGTTGTGGAACACCCTCTAGCGTTCAATGTTTTTCTTGCAACTAATGCCACACGCAAAGTAATGAAATAACAAAGACTTAGATATGGGTGTGTGTGGCATGGGATCGTTTGCTGTGCAAATCGTGATCGCAATTATTATGGTCAGCATTTCGCAGCACTTTTCAAGTGAATTTTTCAACGTTTATCCGGTCCGTACAAATGTGAACATTTAACCGTAAGATCTGTCACTTAACTACGTACATGTAACCGTCTGCGCATTCACGGTTATTTTCTTTAAACGTGTAACTGTTTCTGAAACAGTTTGACCTGTGTAACAGCAGTTTCATAAACAACATTTTAAGTAAAAAAACCTGTTTACACAACCGGCATGTGATCAAAAACATTGTGTCTTCATTCTTCATTGCAGCATTTTGACTTTGCGCAATTACCCTGCAAAAGCGAGCATGCGCAATTGAATTATTGTGGAACGCCCCCTAGCGTTCAATGTTTCTCACACATATTGCTGTACGCACAGTTGTATTGAAATAACAAAGACTACGAGTCTGTAAATTGGGAATGATATGTGTGTGTGTGTTTTATGGGATCGTTTGCTGTGAAAATCGTGATCACAGTTATTATGGTCAGCATTACGCGGCACTTTTTAAGTGAATTTTTCAACGTTTATCCGAACCGTACAAATGTAAACGTTTAACCGTAAGATCTGTCACTTAACCATGTAACCGTCACAGGCTTACGTATAAGCCTGAGCATTCACGTTTTTTTTCTTTCAACATATCGTTTCTGAAACAGTTGGTGACCCTTGTAACAGCAGTTTCATAAACAAAATTTCAAGTAAAAAAACCTGTTTACACAACCGTGCATGTGACCTAATATCCTAAAGCGTAAATATGAAAGGGTTAGATCCTACATGTATATCAAATTGAAGCTTAGTACACATGTACATGAACTTAACTCTCAATGTAATTTTTTTTTTAATTCTTCATTAATTAGCCCATTTACAGCGAGGTGAATATTTAATTAGCCAATCTTGAGACCACTGTATCTCGAAAAGTATACAACCGATCGTCAAACTTTTTCAGTTATAGACTCTTTGGGCATTGGAGATTAGCCTTGGATAACCGTGACCCCATGTTGACCTGTACTTCCAGGTCAACCGGAAGTGGGACCATATCTCAAGAACTACACAACAGAAGTTCAAATTTTTTTCAGTTATAGACTCCTTGGGCATTGGAGATAAACCTCGGGTAACCGTGACCCCTTGTTGACCTTTACCTATGGGTCAACCAGAATTGTGGGACCATATCTCAAGAATTACACAGCCAATTTTAAAACTTTTTTCAGTTATAGACTCCTTGGGAGATTAGCCTTGGTTAACCGTGACCCCATGTTGACCTTTACTTCCAGGTCAACCGGAAGTGGGACCATATCTCAAGAACTACACAACCGAAGTTCAAACTTTTTTCAGTTATGGATTCCTTGGGCATTGGAGATTAGCCTTGGGTAACCATGACCCTATTGCGGGTCAACCGGAAGTGAGACCGTATCTCAAGAACTACACAACCGATTTTCATTTTTTCCAGTTAGACTCCTTGGGCATTGGAGATTAGCCTTGGGTAACCATGACCCCATGTTGACCTTTACTTCTGGGTCAACCGGAAGTGGGACCATATCTCAAGAACTACACAACCGATTTTCAATTTCTTTTCAGTTATAAACCCTTTGAGCATTAAATGTTAGACAAGGGTTACCATGGCCCCATGTTGATCTTTATTTCTGGTTTAAAAGCTCCTTTCGAATCAGTATCAGAATGAAGACCAGGTTTAGGTTTTTAGGCACACTTAATTGTGAAAAAGGGCCTGTCAAAGGTCAAGAGTCTTCTATCTTGAAATCAGACCAACTTTAAAGCTTTGAAGCACTTAATCGAAGCAAAACAACACGGAACAGCTTTGTGTTTGTCGACAAAGACTTAATGTCTAGTTTATTTTATTATTATTATACTTCTTTCCAAACTTTTATCTATGCTATTGCTATAACACATGGAATTTGTGAAACTGCAGTCGCAGACAACACAACCAACACATCAAATCAAAGCGTATGCCCTAACTTAGAACATAAACAACATCAAATCATGATTGTGTCACATTTACCTGTACTAGAGAAGTTTCAAAATTGAGGCAGCTGACGAATTTGTCACTTTCAACAATGAACTTGTTTAGCGCCCTCTTGTGATAATATTTGGCCAGCCAACCACTGTCATTAATTTTTAACAGTTGACTTTTATAACGCCCTCTTGTGGAGAGTTCACATAATTGTTTTACACATGTGAACAATTAAAATTATGAAAGTGAGAAATAAAAATTATTAAATATAAAAGCATAAATGGGTATATACATGTAGTGGTTTTTTGCTCCACGTAAAATCAATACTTCCACCACAATTCCTGTCATGGTCCCAATATTACCGTTTCTTTATCGTCTTATTGTCCAAACAGCAAGTTCAGAGATTTTTCCAGTGTTTTCGACCAAAATCAAATTTTGACTTGACTTAATTTTCTCTTTTAGTTCCATTATCCGAAACCCCTAGTGTTTGCATGTCTAGATATTTGTTTCTTAAAAAGTATATTAAAATTACTAGTGATCATTTATTGTACCTACCTTCACAGCTACATTAACTTATAAGCTATAACATGTAGCTTATTGCTTCTTCTTTTTTGCATTTGTTGTTTATTAGGACAAAAACAATAACAAGATCAGTAAAAAGAGTTGTGAACCATGGAAATGCTCCAATTGTAATCAGATGTTTGGGACATTTTTTCTACTTGAGCAACACTCCTGTGAGTCAAAGAAAGCCAAACGAGGACAGAAACCAAACAAACAACTTTGCAGGAGACTGAATGCAAGAGAGTCACGACTGCGCAAGAATAAAGATCAACAAGTGAAGCAAGTGGAACAGGTCAAAGAAGTAACACATGTCAAAAAGGAGGTTATTCAAGGGAGTTCAAAACCAAAGGTCAGAAAAGAACCTGTAACGTATGCTTGTCATTTGTGCCCAAAGGTGTTCTTAAATTCTGACAAACTGAAAACACACAGCTACATCCATTCAGGAGAGCGCCCTTTTCCTTGCACAAGTAGTGATTGCACCAAGGCATTTATCTCAAAATACAAATTATTACGCCATATGACGACCCATTCTCCAATGAAAGTTCATATTTGTTCATACTGTGACAAGAAATTTCATCGTAAAGATCACCTAAAGAATCACTTGCAAACCCATGACCCTAATAAAATATCATTTAGGTGTGGCGATTGTGGGAAAATGTACAACACCAAACCAGGGTTTAAAAAGCATATTGCTCTTCATGCTGCAGCGTCAGGGGAGCTCACTTGTAAAATTTGTGATAAAGATTTTGGAAACACACAAAGTTTACTTGAACATATCAAACTTCATTCAGGAAAATCAAATGGCGCTAAAGAAAAAAGACATCGGTGTGAACATTGTGATAGGCAATTTTACACAAGAAAAGATGTGAGGCGACATATGGTTGTACATACAGGCAGAAAAGACTTCCTGTGTCAAGCTTGTGGGCAAAGGTTTGGTCGCAAAGATCATCTTGTAAGACATACAAGAAAAAGCCATGATAGTAGCGAGCAATTACGGGTTAAATTAGGCGAGCATTTACAAACCGTGGGATCAGCAACTGTTCAACAGATGTTAGACATGCAGCAATTCCAAGGACAACTTCATATTCCTCTGCCTCAAGGTAATCAATGCTCAGTTGGACAAATGACATCATCTCACCAGTTCACAGATTTATTAAAGATTCCTCCAGTACCAACTCCTAGGTTCTCCAACAAGATTGCACAAGATTGCAACAAGATTCCATCACCTAAGGCACCTGTTAGAGTGATGATGGAAAAGACAACTGTGGATACATCTTTAGACTCTGGCAACCTTAAAGGAATACCAGGAGCAGATTCATTCCACTCAGGATCTGTTGATTTGGGTCAACTTTTAGGCTTTCTACCAATCCAGCAACATTCTCCAATACCACCACCAACTCCACCCATAACTTTAACACCCACTTCCCCACCTAACACACTACCTCACAGCCCTGTTACAATATGCCACCCGCAATCTCAGCAACCACTCCATCCACAAATGCAGCATCAATCACAACAACAGCTACAAACAATGCGGACACCTACTCAATGTACTGACAACATTCATACCAGTATGGTGCAAGTACCATTTACGAATATGCACTCTGCATTGCCACGCTTCCATCAAGCTTTCCAGTAGAACTTAATTTTCTCAAATTTCTATTTATTTTCATTTGTTATATACAATCTCTACTGAGTATTTTCAAGAACAAAATAAAACTAGTTTTTACATAGCTAGAAAATCAGGAAATAGCACATGGAAAACCCAGATAAACTCGGATATCCCAAAATTAACCGTGCTACCTTAATTTATTTGTTTAGGGTGATAAGCTCAGTGAAAATCATATGTTGATTTTCAAGGGACAATTCAATTGGTAGGTCTATCTTCTTTATTTTAAATGTGTACCTTTTACATGTATGTGTAAATCACAAGAAAGTTGCATGTTTCATTTTATTTTTTTAATTCTTAATTCTAACTAAAAATAGAAATTCTAGCATATGTGTGAATTTAGAATTTTTAACAGCAACTGAATGTTTCATTAATAACACTTTAATTCTTGCATCGTTGCCAATTGTTGAATTCGTCTTCAAAGACAAGAGCAGTGTTTTTTCTGTTTCAAACAAGTATTGACTGCTTCAAGTGTGCTGGTTAAGACTACGACGACTGAGGAGGTCCATGGAGCATTCTATTTTCCCAAGGAGAAGCCGAGGGAAAATGAAATTGTCAGGTCATCATCGAGGGAGTCGTAGTTTCAATGAACCATAATATTAAACATACAATATAACATAGATTCTCTAGGTACCAAAGAGCTGCCGTTACTACAGGTATAGTACGCTGATTGCCATGGGTTCAGTACAATGATTGCTACATGTATGGTATAGATAGTTCCCAGTAGACGCCATCTTTACGGGCAAATGGCATTTTGGCTTGCAGGCGCGTCAAGCGCTCAAATTATTAACGCAGCCGCGTCATTCACTAACCAATCATGCAATGAGTTTTGTGAAATGTTCGCGTGATGCACGCCGTTTTCACGCGTAACGCATGACTGTGTGTTCCAAATTGCCCGTAAAGATGGCTGACTTACGTCATACTGCAACCTATCTATAGTGCGCTTGCGTGGCTTTTTACATCTCTTTAGGAAAAAGCTGCCCCAGCGCACTTTAACTATTCGCTAGGCAGATTTATGTATGGGGCATTATAAGAAATTCTCTTACCCGGGCACAACAAAACCATTTTCATGATTCCACTTCAAAGCCATTATTTAGCTCTAGTTGGATTCTTCCTCTGTGTATTTAAAGACAGAGTCCTAGTCAGAAAAGGCGTGGCAGGGGTTTGAAATTTAGATCTTATTTTTAAAATAGTTTTTTATAATTTTTTTTTATGAGAGATCACATCACAAGGTCACGGATGGCCACTTCGAATATGAGGGCTACACTTCAGTGATTTTGGGCTCTCGACCCAATTCAACTGTCACCAGGGACACGTTGCCACCCACTCCTGGGGCTGAAACAGGGTTACTCCCTTTAACAGTTCGTAAGGATGTAGGCATGGGTATCATCATCCACTAGGAGCCTGGCTGGTAGAGCAGAATGCACTACCTTCCCAACTTTTTTTTCAAAGCAATTATGGTTAAGTGCCTTGCTCAAGGGCACAAGTGACATGACCAGGATTCGAACCCATACCCTGATAACACCAGAGCTTGGGTCAGCTCGGCCACACACGAGAAGCTGCCAAGTGTATTACATTTTATGGACATTTAATCAGCCAATATAATTTATGGTGTAAAAAATTGGCTAACGATTAAATAGTCAAGCTTATTATTTATTTGTTTGCGCATAGGTTGGCTGTGGTTGATTTCCCACAATGTGCAAGTACACACAATTTTAAAAAAGAAAGATGAATCTCTCTTATTATTTATTTATTTATTTTTATTATTTTGGTATTATTAGTATGTGGCCTGTTTGGTTTTCTTATGCTGTGTGCTCAAAAATGAAAGAGTGAAAATGAAAGTTTTACATCCCCAAAATGTTCGGCAAGTGAAACTCGCAGCTTTACTGTTAACATAAATGTTCTCATTCTGGAAAAGATGCCTCATATTCAGGACAACACTGTAAAATTAGATGTGCACTAAATATGCTCAAAGTACACCGCATAGACTTTGATACAAGAGCCTGTCCTGCATCAGTTTGTTAGTCACACTTTACACTGATACCCTACAAGTACAAGTCAAGGACTTGCAGTGGGCCCAATACAAAATCTCAATATGTGGACTAGAAGTATACTATTTTCGAATCTCAAAATGTATCCAAAAATTCAATAAACTTTTGCAATATTAAAAAAACAATAACCAGCATTTATTTAATCCATTAAAAAAAAACACGCATGTAAAGTTAACATCAAAAAAGGCGTTATGCAAATGTGATTGCATTGTGCATAGCTTCATATTTTTATTATAACATGAATGAACAAATTAAATAATTAACATTTCTGCAGCTTTCTTTTGATCATAAAATATTTGACAGCATAACATGTAGTATGTTTAATATTCAAACCAATCTCATTGGTTTTATGGCTAAGATGTAGACTGTTTAATTTGTCTTTTTACAGTTTTGTTTTTTAAAGATTCCTGAAAGTGTTGTGTTTTGAAAACCTTTAATAACAAAATAAATCAATTTTAATAAATTAATAAAACTATTGATTAATTACAAAATTAATCAATAATAAATTTTTCAGCTCCAAATTACTTTTGAAAACCTATATTGCTGAACAGCAAGTTTATTCATTTTAATAAGCTACAGTGGCTATAAAGCCTTGCATTTGAGAAAGAACTTCATTCTCACTTACCAGTATTGAGATCTTCTTTTTTAATGGAATTTTATTTTTGTAATCAATCTGATCTGGTTTTAGGTTATTGTTGATAATGTGCAATTTAAATAAATAATTTGTGTGTGCATGTAGTTCACTGGTTGTTATTTTTAAAAGTTACTAGGATTGTGTTGTTGTTTTATTCTTTGGCCTATTTATTGTAAAGTCGAGTTGTAGTGCAACTATTCATTCTTTGATGAATGCCAACATTTTGTACAACTATGAAAACGTTTGGACAGATAATCAAGTAGTGAAGGGCTAACCATTTTCCTGTATATGTATAAAGCTTATTCGTACAACTTGATTATTGTAAAAAATACCATATAAAGTTAAAAAGAGATTCTTACCATTTGCATTGGTAAATGCGCTTGTTCAATATTTTTTAAATGTACACCTCAACTTTCAGTCACTGCTATTAATTTATTTAATATTGGGATTCATTTATTGAAAACAAAAATTAAGATGACATTTTTATATATCTAACTGTTATGAATGTCAACAAGATGTTACAATTTTTCAAACAACGAGGTTAACATACGAAACCAAAATAAAACAGTCCCCAAAATCACTTTCAGATTGTGATATTTTAAGATGGGTTAAAGAGGAGCTTTTCCAATTGTGCTTATGAAACTGGGGAAATATCGGGTCTCTAACCTCACTTTAAAACTATGTAAAATGCCATTGTGTTTGATACTCTTCCAGTGCGAATTTATTATACAGAAACAATAGTAAAAAGTTTGCCAAATTTGTAATAATTCTGTTACCTCTTTTCAGAAGAAGGGTAATCTAAACCTCTTTACACACAAAATTTGGGCGGCAATTTTATTTATTTATTTTTTCAAAACACAATTTTGTTTCGGGCGGCGATTCCGTATTCCAAGTAGTTAAAACAAATGGCCTGAAATAGTAATACCTATTTATTTGTAATACAAATTATGTGTTGTATTTTATTATTTTTTGAAATATTGTGTGGAACAACACTTCACTTATGCACATGGTGCACGTTTTTAACAGGAAATAAATGTCCTTCCATTTGGCAACACATCGAAAACTTAACAGCACCATCGCCATAAACAGCATTAGCTGATGTGGTGTATGCAATGACTGTGTTTACATATTCTCTTGACTGAGTGGGTGTTCATGTACATGTATAATTAAGCAAGGCTGATAGTGATATTACACTCTTATTATAGTTTTTGCCCCAAACCAATCAATCTAGGATAAAACACTGTATACGGTGCTAACTTTCCTGAGTCTTATAACAAAGCACATAAACTCCTCGGGTGTGATTGAACCTTGATATATTTTGGGGTTTGATGATCGTTGATTGTTTTTAAAGGGTCAAAATGAGTTTTCAAAAGTCAAACTATTAAAAACCGCGTCAAGAGCAATTTCACTAAAAATTCACCAGCAATCTTTTATTCACAATGGTAACTTAAGGATGCTGTTAAAATACTTGATGTTTAACTGTTTGCTATGACAGTTTCTTTGTGTGTAGCTTACAACTGCAAAGCAAATTGCATTTGAAACACATTGTACATGTAGTTGGAGTGGATCTTTTGATAATTAGTTCAACTCGAGCTCGTACTGTTTTTGATTGTGGATATTGTGGATCTGATTTTTAAAATACATAAATTTGTATACAAAAAGAAATTGTTAGAGGCAATACCGTATAATGTGTATCTCTTGGAAGAGTATCATCATTGTAACATTATTGTTACCTGGATGTTACATATATGTTTATGTATTTGATGTAAATATATACATATATATATATACACACTTAAACTAGTAGGGGAGATGGTCATAGCTTTCGATCCAGACGGGACTTTACGTATGTGTGATAAAATTATCATGTTGTTGTGTATTCATCTTGTTAAAATACTATTTATACTATTGTTCAACAATACTAAAATGCATTACTGGGTTTATTAATGCTTCGATCGTATATATCCAATGCTTTGTTGATATTGTGACCTCACTTGTAAGAAATTTGTAACAGTATTACAATTGTAACATAATAAACAACACTTATGTTATTATTTTAACTTCAGCAGCTTTTGTAACAGATAACATATTAATATGTAAATATGAATATTTATTATGCATATTTTTTAATATACTAATACAGTACCAGTATATTCTTATCCATTGTGTTATAATGCTTTTTATCCATGTATATTTTTTAATTAAGATTATTACGGTAGATGGGGTTTGTAAATGACATATGAAGCACTGTGTTTTGTACGGAGCCTTTGATGTTATCGAATAGAAGAAATAACGTTCATTTTTTATTGACTTATCTTTTTAATCTGGTGTCAATATTATTTTGTTGGAATGAGATGAAAATATCTCATATTATTTCTAGTGGGAAATAATATCTCGTTAAACAATTTTGTTGATTTATTTTTATTATGATAATGATTGATTGTTTTCTTTAATTGTTCACTTCAATTGGTGTTTAAATCGTTCATTGATGTTGTGATGAAGCACAGTGTTACTTGTTGCTTTCCAGGTCTCGCAGGAAAACCCACAGGCAATGGGACAAAATTGCTTCTTACCAACTGGATGTCAGTTTGCATCCTTATCAAATGCAACATGGTACAGCAAACGCCGTATCAAACTTTCTTTTCAATGACTGGGATGATCACATTACATGTAAGTGTCTTGAAGATGGGAATTCACATTATGACCATAACGGTATTAAAAGATATGCAGAAAAGATGGACAATTCCAACTGACCTATCAACTGTCCAAGAATGTAGAAAATCATGCCATTTGTTGTTTCCCGTTTGACTAGTGAAAAAAACACCATTGGTTAAATCAAACATTTGATGTATGTTTTGTTATTCCTAATATTCCATTTAACCAATATTAGGCTTTCTGAAAACAAGACATTAACTTGAGAGGCAGAATTATTGTATCATGTCATTTCCTGGTATCCTTGGTTTTGAAATTCGGAGGTAATTTGCAATTTATTTTAAGCTGAAATAATTTTTCAAACTTGCCTTCGGTAAAAAGAAATTCACTTCATGGAAATTTCCTTAGAAAAATGTTGTTCCTTCCTTGTATAAGTTGTCTGTTGCCAATTTGTTTGTGGTTTTTTTTATCTTAATGTTTGCATGTGTGAGTTAGGACAAACTTTGGTACAACAAAATGTTACGATATTTACTCAACTCACGGTCACTATAGGAAATAATAAGTATATCGTCAGTAAAAAAAAATCTAATTTTTGAAGGATAAGTAAATTAGAGTGTAGAGTTTTACGTATATTTTTGAGTTATGGAAGCATTTTGTTATTCTTTTCGGCATCTACAAAAACGATTGAAACTTATTCTGTATAAATAAATTGTGTTGAACACTCATTGTTTCTTAACATATGAATATTTTCAATGGGTGCCTCTACGTTGACTTGATTTATGCAACAAAAGCATGATTAATTTCTTGATGTCTTCCATACTTAAAATATCAATATTTTGGCAACTTCAACGCAATTAAGCTTTTATTATTTGCATTATTTTAAGGAGGATTTTAAAGCAGATATTCAATAATATTGCACCATATTTGACATCATTTTACCCAGTTTATCTCAAAATGATGTCCTTTAAGTAGTCTTAAAGACGATGCTCAGGTTTGTTAAAACATTTTTCAAATTCAATTAATCGTAGTTGTCTAATTTAAATGTTGTGGGTGCTTTAACTTGTACGTGTGTGGGTGTATAAGTAAAAGAAGTGAGTCGAATGTAAGAAATGTAAGCCAACTCTACCAGTATCCTTCCAAAAAATAATATGCGTATGTAAGTTGGTAAAGTAGAAAAACTGATAAGTTTTCCATGGCTTTCATTTTTTTAAATGTTATGCAACTTTTTCATGTGTGTGCATATTAGTGTGGTTAGACAATTTTTATCTATTCCTGCGTTTTGATATGTTTTACATATTCTTGAGGGCAGAATGGAATGCCTCTTTTCTAGAATCGTTTACGGGTAAGAGCTTTCAATTCAGTTGTTAATGTCATTGAACATAATTATTTAATTATTTCTGCAACTAAGAACGTATACATTGCAAAATGAATCAATAAAAAAAAAGCTTTTCCAAATGTGTTTATGTTATGTTTCTGTTATGATTTGAATCAATTAGGTTGGCTGAAAAAATGTTATCCCTCAAAAAAAAAGGAGGGATAACAACTTTTCAGCTAACCTAATTTATTCAAATCAATTGCGAAACGGGTAATCAACATAGATTTCATTTTAAGAAGTACCTTATTGTTCCCCTCGAAAAATCGATGTAAACTTCGAATTTCACACAAGTGAATCGGTGACGAAACAAATTCAAAATGGTCCGTCATCACTTGTGTAAGAAACTTGGGTGAAGTGAAGCTTCAAGTTCAATCTAGTTCAATAAGAAGCATGGCTATTCTTCAAGATTAAAATGCATGTGTGTATAAAGCAACAGGTTCAATCTCAGGCGAACCGGAGACATGTTTCTTAACTGCTCAGAATGCCCTCTCCTTGACTCTTTATTAAGAAACGTGTGTATTTGAAACTACTGTTTCAATCTCAATCGGATCGGAGACGAACAATTTTCAACGCTGTGAGATAAATTCCGTTAAATGAAACATGGGTGTACTTAAGGACCCAGCGTGATCTGAGACTAGAATTTTCCAAACCGGTCAGAATTCTTCACCAACAAACATAATTGCTCTAAAGGTATAGTACGGTTCTAATCTCAATCTGATCTGCGACAATTTTTAAACTGTTCCGATTGCCTTAAGATAAATTCTTTAATATGAAACATGGGTGTTCTTCAAATAGCAATTCAATCTCAGCGCTATCGGAGAAGAACATTTTTCAAACTCCTCAGAATGCGCTTTCAAGAAACATGGTTGTCAATCTCAGCTGAAGCGAAACGAAAACACATTAATAAATTCTGATCAAAGAAAAATTGGTGTGCTTTATCTCGGAAGATTCGGAGACGAAATCATTCCAAACCGCTCAAGAAAGGTCAACTCCTCTCAGATTGTACTTTCAGTAATTAGATTAAAATAAAGAAATGTGTTGTATTGGAGGTACTGGTTCAATCTCAGCCGAATCGGAGTCGAAAACAAATTCAATTTTCTCAGAAGGCTCATAACAAAATGGGTGATCTGAATGAAGCTCAGCGTGATCAGAGACGAAACTTTGAATAATCTGTTTACACTAAAAAAAACATGGTAAAGCTTTTGGTGATTTTCACTCCGCTCAGAAATGTCTGTATTTTTGGTTTAAAGAAGCTACTACTCGTTAAATCCACAGCATTGTCTGAGACTAAGAATTTTCTAACAGCTCAGAATGCTATACTAATGCTGTCATAATGTGTGCTCGCTCTTAAACTCTCTTTAACGCTCTATAACGGTTCAATCTCAGCTTGAACGAGAATGAACATTTTTGAACGGCTCAGAATGTTCTGTCCTTACTAAAAACACTCTCTACTAAAAAGCACGAGTGTTTGAAGTTACTAGAGCTGTACAAAGAAATATGGTTGTTCTGAAGCTTCTGGTCTTCATCTTCTTCTTCGTGTGGCACGTATTTCGATCGAGCTCCGTAGTAAGTAGAATTAATTGAGCTTTTTGACCTTGTATGGTCCTAGTTCTCTTGGTTGTAGATTATTGTTTATTGATTAGGCTAGACCGGCCTCCCCTTGTTTGGTGTTTTCTATTTGCTGTATTTTGGGGCTCATTTTTCCAAAATTTCTGCAACTTTTTACAGCTAGGCTGGCCCTTTTGGCCAGTCAAGCAAAAACCTCCATTCAAGGGCAGTCGGGCAAGAGCACGGCTGCCCCTGGAAAAACCACTGTTCATGGGGTGGCGAGCCTTTCAGCAGCGTTACCAGGAACAATGGAGTTGTTTTTAAAGCTACTGACCATATCCCTATTCAAAGATACATTGATGCTTTTGTCACTCACGTTCCACCTGAAGATGTTGTCTCTGCATCTCGCATTTCCAATGGCCGAGTTGCCATTTATTTGAGCTCGAGAGCGGCAGTCATTGACGCTATCAATCACGGTCTGAGACTCGGTGATTCCTTTCTCGAGCTCACTCCGCTCAATAAACCCACTACTCGGCTTACTCTCTCCAATGTGTACCCCGAAATTCCGAATTCTGTTCTTGTTCACAATATATCTGGTTTCTGTAAGGTGGTGTCTCAGATCCGACCCATACCCCTTGGTTTTAAAAGCAAAGAGCTGTCCCACATAATGTCATTTAGAAGGCAAGTACAGGTACTTTTTAACGGTAATGTCACTCCTCCCGATCACATTAATTTTACCTATGCTGGCGTAAATTATCGTGTCTTCCTGTCTACCGAGTCCGTCAAGTGTTTTTTAACTGTGGAGAATACGGCCACATCAGCCGCTCCTGCAAAAAAAAAACAGTACAGCACCTGCCAATGACACTGGCAATCCACTTAACCCCCCTCCAACTTTTATTCATGGCAACAAATCTGACCCTAAACATCCTCCCAAGAACCCCCCAAAAACCTCTAAAAACAGTGCTCCGCCCCTCTCCACAGTGGGCGGCCCTGCGACCGACTCGGAGCAGTGGGAGGACACACAAACCACTGACGATGATGCACTTCTATTTGCCGATTCACTACCTACATGTAAGGGACCACTTTCAAACGTGGAACTTATCAAATTTCTCAGCTCCGTCAAAGCCCGAAAAAAACCAGAATAACCCTTTCAGTACCAACACATATTGGCTACTTATGCCATGGTGACCAGAGACATTTCCTTGACATGGCTAACTGGTGACCAACACTATTTTAGGAAAATTTGAGGTTACAGCGCCCTCACAAGGCAGATTGGGGTTAGCCTAGGTCCTAGTCACATAATGCAAGTTGAGCAAGCAATTAAATTACTGTTTCCTTTGGCATATTGCCTTGGACTAAATCATTGCCTTAAACATATATTTGAGGTATGGTATTATGACCACTAAATACACAATTGAGTAGTTTAAATGTTTAAGCTAAACATTTGTCAAGTAGCTGTTCATACCAATCTGCATGAGACATATTTTTGAAACGTTAAATAAACATAAGTATCCTCACTGTCTTCTGACGTCTCCGAGTCCTCAAGTGGCGATTCCTCGTCAGATGACATTTCTGAACCACTGTCTGCGAAAATTTCTTCCAAAATTTTATCATTTTCTTCGGCCATGTTGACAGAATGATCTCTTACTGAAGAATGCGTGGGGGGACGCTTAACGATACCGCTTAAATTTTTAAACTTGCGACGCTTCAGGGCACACGCGGCCAGCTTGTTACCAAGGGGATGGACAAAAGGCGATTGAGGGGGCTATTAACATTTTGATAACTTACTTTTGGTCGATGTGCCACAGAGGCTCATTGGTCACCAAGAGTGCTAATAATTCCGTGCCATACGGGCTCATTGGTCACCAAGTGGAATGTTGTTTTGAGCCGCTATGGCACGGCGGTACTGAAAGGGATATATCGCCGCAAATTCACAACAAACATTTCCGGACTTGTCAAACAGCTCAAGCCTATGCGTAACAGTCCTCACCGAGCTGAAGCTAGCACAGTATTGGGCCCGAAATAGCCAGCCGCGTATTCCCGGAAAAAACCAGCCGCGTATTCAGAAAATAGAACACATGCAGTACAGGGAGGTGAACAAATGGCTAATTTTTCTCATTTCTAATGGTGAAATCGTTATTTTATCCGAACGAATACTCAAAAACAAGCCAAAAATTAGGGTTTTTCTCTCGATAATATTGAAATCATATAACTATAGGTCAATGGAAAGCAATAAAAATTAAAAAATGTAATACATAAAATGTTAGAAAATAAGCCGCAAACACGGAGACAAATTGAGTGTATGCATAATGTCATAATAGACGTTGTTTAATTTGAAAACACGTTTTGAAAAGAATTTGTACCCTTCGTTATGAATAAAAGTTAAACATTTTTTCAAGAATCTTGAAGACTTCTACCCTGGGCATATCAAATTTTTGAGCTGGCCAATTTCGGTCACTATTTAGTGGTTAATTACCCAAATCAATACAGACACCATTTGCTATAAATAGCACGCACAAATGCCTATACGGTTGAGTCAACTACATCTTGTAAAGAATTTGTACCCTTCATTATGAATTTAAAAAAAATAAATTGTCCAGAATCCTAAAGACTGATACCCTGGGCATATCAAATTTTTGAGCTGGCCAATTTCGGTAACTAATTAGTGGTTAATTACCCAAATCAATATAGACACCATTTGCCATAGGTAACACGCACAAATGCCTATACGGTTGAGTCAACTACCTCTGGTAAAGAATTTGTACCCTTCGTTATGAATATAAATACATTTTTTATTCCAGAATCTTAAAGACTGATACCCTGGGCATATCAAATTTTTGAGCTGGCCAATTTCGGTAACTAATTAGTGGTTAATTACCCAAATCAATATAGACACCATTTGCCATAGGTAACACGCACAAATGCCTATACGGTTGAGTCAACTACCTCTGGTAAAGAATTTGTACCCTTCGTTATGGATATAAATTATGTTTTTAGTCCAGAATCTTAAAGACTGATTCACTCAAGGGCGTCGATCGCTACTGAAAAGTAGGGGGGACGGTCGAGCAAGTCTTGAAAAAATACATCTTACATTATTTGCACCCCACATTTTTAATATGCTTCGGGAGTCCGGCGTTTATCGTGTGTCAGCTTGTAGTTCTTCGAAAAAACAAAATATTGCTTCTTCAACAAATCTTGTCATGGCCCAAACTGCTCCTATTTATTTGAATGGATTTTACAACATTTTGTGCGTTGTGCGATTGTAACAAAATGAAACACATTTGCACGTGTGCGCACACACATACTTCCTTTGTGGAGGGATCGTGTACCGTACATTATAGCATACACAAACGACGCATAACTTGAATGCTAACAAGGTATGTAAGCGGGATTTTGGCGTTCTTGTCTTGGACGATACGTGTCATCTATTGTCTGTATTATATAAGCGGAAATGGGCCCAAAATACCATTCTGCGCGTGGTCCATCAGAAAAAAATATGAAAATGAAGAAAACATTTCATCGTTTGTTCGCTATTCTTTTACTTGAAAAAAAATTGTAATGAAATATTAAATCAAGAAAATGTTGTTGCATATTTCTAATGAACAGTCAATCAAAAAGTGGGGGGGGGGGACATCTGATATGCTGTCCCCCAGTCTAAAAAGTGGGGGGAACATGTCCCCCCCCCCCCCCCCCCCGTCCCCCCCGTCCCCCCCGTCCCCCCCGTCCCCCCCGTCCCCCCCCCCGTCCCCCCCCCCCGTCCCCCCCCCCGTCCCCCCCCCCGTCCCCCCGTCCCCCCCGTCCCCCACCCATCGACGCCCTTGATTGGACCAGACGAAATCGACGACCATACCCTGGAGTTCACTTAGGACTTTGTCAGGGGGAGAGAGAACGGCTAAACAGTGGAAGATTTTGGAAGCCGCAAGTTGGTTTGCGATGAGAACTTTGCCTTTGTATGACAGAAAGTTTGCAATACCTTTCCAGCGTGAAAGAGTGTTGCAGAGTTTGTTTTTGCAAGCGACCCAATTTTGTTTGAGGTAGCAATTGGTATTTCCCAAGTGAACTCCAAGAAATGGAAGCCCCTCGTTATTCCAGCGGAAGTTAAGGGGCTCGTCGGTTCTGCCGATCCAGGACCCGACCCACAGGCCTCGAGATTTTTGGTAATTGAGGCAGGCAGCAGAGGATTTATTGAAGAGTTTATACACATCATCTACAATATTAAAACCACAATTGGTGGTGACAAAGATAGTAACGTCGTCTGCGTAGGCCGAGACCTGGCAACAAGGGCGTCGATCGCTACTGAAAAGTAGGGGGGACGGGCGAGCAAGTCTTGAAAAAATACATCTTGCATTATTTGCACCCCACACCATTACTTTTAAATTTAATTTGTGTAAAGGGAACGGTGACATCATACGTGTAGTTTTGTGCAAACAGACCATGTGACCACAACAAACATTTTTACGTAATAATTATGAATCTTACATACAGAGTGTATTTAGAGAATGACACGCAAAGAAATTAGTAGGACCGGAACGCACTCAAAATGTTCAAAAAGCTTTAGGTTAAATATTTATAAAATGTCTTCCCTTGTTGATGGATAATCATGTATGGAGATTAAAGCTTTAGTCCGGTGTTTATCGTGTGTCAGCTTGAAGTTCTTCGAAAAAACAAAATACTGCTTCCTCGACAAGGCTTGTCTGTCATGGCAAAAACTGGATTTTACTACATTTTGTGCGTTTTGCGATTGTAACAAAATGTAACACATTTGCACGTGCGCGTACACACAGACTTCCTTTGTGGAGGGATCGTGTACCGTACATAGCATACACAAATGACGCATAACTTGAATGCTAACAAGGTATGTAAGTGGGATTTTGGCGTTCATGTCTTGGACGAAACTTGTCGTCTATTGTCTATATTATAGAAACGGAAATAGGCCCAAAATATCATTCGGCGCGTGGTCCATCAAAAACAAAATGAAAATTAAGAAAACATTTCACCGTTTGTTCGCTATTCTTTTATTTCAACAAAAATTTTAATGAAATATTAAATCAAGAAAATAGTGTGTATTTTTATATTTTGTTGCATATTTCTAATGAAAAGTCAATCAAAAAGTGGGGGGGACATCTGATATGCTGTCCCCCCCCCCCAGTCTAAAAAGTGGGGGGGACATGTCCCCCCCCCCCCCCCGTCCCCCACCCATCGACGCCCTTGCCTGGCAATGTTTATCGGTACCAGGGAGAGGAAACCCATTGGTTCCCAAACGGTTTCTAAGTGTATTGAGTAAAGGCTCAATTGCAATTGAGTACAGCAGCCCAGAAAGCGGGCAGCCCTGACGAATACCTTTCTCTGCTGAGAAAGGGGTGGTGAGTGAGCCACCCACCTTGAGAAGGCTTTCGGCGTTTTTGTACAGAAGTTGTATGTAAGAAATGAACCGGTCACCAAAACCCATGGATCTCATGGTACTAAAAAGATATTCGTGGTCAACATTGTCAAAAGCTTTCCTTTGATCAAGGTTGAGCACGGCGAGGGGAGTGTCATTTAAATTAGAACAATTAATGATATCTTTAATAAGAAGGATATTGTCGTAAATTGAACGATCTGGAACACAATACGATTGATCATGATGGATTACCGAATGCATGTGATCCTTTAGCCTATTGGCCAGCAACTTAGCAAAAATCTTATAGTCGGTGTTGAGGAGTGAGACAGGGCGCCAGTTTGCGACGTCGGAAAGATCTCCTTTTTTGGAATGAGGGAGATGACTCCTTTTTGAAAGGAGCGGGGCAGGCTGCCACAATCAACGGCATGGTTTAAAACGGACAGTAAGTCATTTTTCAGGAGAGGCCAGAAACATTGGTAAAACTCACACGAAAGACCGTCAAGACCGGGCGCTTTGTTTATTGCTAAGTTGCTTGCACCGGCGGCGGAACCGGGGGGGCAAGGGGGGCAGTTGCCCCCCCACTTTTGAAAAGGTAGTCATTTTGCCCCCCCACTTTATATCGAGCTATTGAAACCAAATTAGGGTTCACTGACAACCCCGTTTGTAATATTATACACACCTTTAAGTTTCTCAAAATAATCTGATTCATATAGGCCTAACAAAAAACAGCAATTAACGCAAACGTAGGCGAGTTGCCATCCCCGGACAATAGATTAGTAATGGCCCACGATGCACATTTCACCAGTCCTGCAGTGCGAGTCACCGCTGGTCGAGTGTACTGCATGGCCGGGCCATAACCAGCAGCGATCGGGTGACTTTATAGCGGGCTGGGTCCGGAATCCCGGCTGCGCCACAACGTGTCTCCGTGCGTTCCCCACTAGAAGCCGTCAGCCGCAATTACAGCCTTAGCCGCAATTTGATGCATAATCTCTGAGCCCGATCTCACACACGACTTCCTACCCCGGAATACAAATTTTACATTTAAATCAATTTTTGACCGTCAAGTTTTGTCCAAATTACGGGCAATGCATCTTTAACTTCTTCCTTTGCCATTCGTAATTTTTTCCCCTGCCAAATTACTCTTTTATACGGGAGATTCGATAACGCGAGGTACAAGGTGCGAGGTGACAGATATTGAACACCATACTTTTATGATAACTCACTTGTAATTGTTTAAATTTGCAAGTCAATAACATATTAAGCATTTGAAACCAACGGGCTAATTTGTCCATGATAAACTTTATCTCACGTCGTTCCGGCATTCAATGGTTTTTCCCCCTTATGGATTGCCTGTGTAGTACTACACTTGAATTTGAGAAACGCCGGATAGTAATGTTTTTTTACCCGCGATGTTTTTAATGAATATGCATGAAACCAGATACCGACGAGATCCAAAATGAATATCATCACGCGTTGCTTCCTTTCCACATTTTTCATATTAGTCGGCTATGATGTTCAGGGATTAAAAAGGTCTGCAGCCCTATACCTTTCCAAATTACACACTACATTTATGCCCTGGTTAAACTTATAATTTCATTTTTTAACAGTAATCTGGTATAAGTTATTATTATGTGACACCACTTTCGCAAAACAAAGGTTTATCTGTAGGATATGGTTTGCCGCCCACTTATTCATGGATTTGCCGCCCAGTGATGAAAAGTAGGTAGCACCGCCCATAATGTTCTTATCAACAACGTCCGCAGTATTATTATTTAAAACAAAAACATTTGCTGACAATGTACCCGTTTTGTACACAATATTCTGGGGACTTCATGCGGGCATTATCAGCCTAACCCAGATGAGTGGCAATAAGTTCTAACAAGAGGGAGCTCGGAGCATCATTGAAAAATATTAAATAAAATTAAAAAGATTTATATGGATCAGAAGTGCTTAAAAAGTATGTCTTTTTTTCTAATGCATAAAGAGGCTTAATTTTTCACCCCCAAAACGCCAAAAGCTCAAACTCAAGGGGGCTTTGCCCCCAGGACCCCCACCGGGGCTTCTCCCCTGGACCCTACCAGGGGCCGTAAGGCCGGCCCCTGGACCCCACCCAACACATTGGTTTTAGCACCCCCCCCCCCTTCCCGGTTGAACACCGACCCAAGTATTTGCTTAAACTTGAACTTTTTAGTTAAAGCTTCTCAACTAAAGAAGATTTCTTGTGCGCCCGTTTTGAAAAATGCTTGTCACTTTTCTCGAAAGAGTCTTGAGGTACAGTCGCGATTAACTCCAAAGATCATTATGATTTATCTGCGTAAAAAAAATTGGTTCAGATAAATCACGTGAACATAGTTTTTTGAAAATGCTCGATAACGGCCAAATTTGACGGTTTTGTTTGCAAAATTTAAGGATTGGTCTAATCTACTCCTGGAAGACCTCCAGAGTCATGTGTGGGTCTTTTTGTACCCCCAAAATTGCCCAACATACCCGGTGTGTGCCTATATACCTAGGCCTATGTTGTGCAAATGGAAATAAAATACATGGGGACAAAATTTGCCCCCCCACTTTTAAAAGTGTTCCGCCGCCGCTGCCTTGACCTAGCAGCCAAGCACTCAAGTTCCTCAGGAAGTAACTGCTTATCGAGATCTTCCGAGTCTACAGAATCAAGTGATGGCAAGTCCGAAAGAAGAGTGTCGCGGGCGCTCTCGTCAGTCGGTACTTTGGTGTACAGTGTACGGTAGAAACTCCGCACATGGGATTTAATCTCATCAGGATCATCAGTGACTCTGCCGGACTGCAACTGCACATTGGTTATAGTTTTGGACTGTGAGTGGGATTTTTCCAGCTGAAAGAAGTATGACGAGCTGGTGTCAACTTCAGTAATGTGTTTAAAACGCGACCTGACGAGAGCGCCCTCGTTTTTAAGTAAGTTGTTTAAATTATTTTTCTGTTCATTGACAGCACGAATAGTTTCCTGTGTTAGATCTGGCGCAGACTGAAGTCAATAGAGTCATTCATTTGACGAAAAAGTTCGCGTTTATCTTGCGAAACCTTGGCTCCATACATTTGCGAGAGGGATTTGAGTTGGGTTTTACCGAAATCCCACCAAGCACCTAGGTCAGAAAACTCGTTCTTCTTAGTTCTCCAATCAGTCCAAAAGTGAGTAATAATGTCCTTATATTATGCATTGTCTTCGAGCAGAGAGTTATTATTAAGTGCCAATGGGCACTTCCTTTAGCGCTACTACCAGGAAGTTTAATAACAAAGGAGACTGCTGAGTGATCAGACAGAGAAACATGGCTTGATATCGCATGAGCGGACACACGACATGAGATTAAAGGGAATATAAAAGCGGTCAAGCCTGACTTTAGAAACGCCGTTTGCATTGTTTGGGTTATTTCTGAGCCAGGTGAACTTCTTCAGTGAGGGGTTCAGTCTGCTCCAGACATCGCGCAAAGAAAGGAAATTAATACACTATCATTGAGAGCCGTGGAGATTTTGGTCCGGTGTTCAGTGGGCCTACACAGACGATCAAGGGAGGGATTAAAGTGAATTAAAATCGCCACTGATAACAATGACACTGCGCTGCAACTGCGCTGCCAACAGTGGTTAAAAAGGGCTCGAATGGCCGCCAGAGCCGTATAGTCTTTTTGAGGAATGAGCACATTGTACATGTGGTAAAAACAATCTTGTGGTAAAGAATGTAGCTTTCGAACACAACTTGGGAGTCAGAAACGTTGATATTTTTGTTTTTAATGAGGGTTGTTACTCCCGAGCCTCGGACTGGGCTGGGAGCACAATAAGGAGTGTACGGCCAGAGTTTCCAACAACCGCAGTTTTTGCTGAGGTTGTTTGTCTCTTGAAGGAAAACAACATCGGGTCATTATGAAGCCTTTCAATATATGTTTGAAAGGCAGCGTTCCGGGTGGAAGAGGAGCACCCCCGGTGTTGAGGGTAAGCAGTGACAGTGTCATTGTTAGTGAAAACAAAAAAGTTCTAATAAGGATCCATTAGAAGGATCCATTAGAAAAAGAGTTAAACGTCAAGTTTTTTGATCAGCTTTTGAATCCTCTGCTGCATGCTTTTTTGGAGTAGAGGACTGTACCAGACTGAAGTGAGCACTAAATTTGGTGCCAGCGGCAACAAATTTGGTGCTAGCACCAAATTACAAAAAAACCTTGTCAACGACCGTCATTGACAGAGGGTACGGATTCCCGAAATCTCGAGTTACTACCTCGTTTTCAATTGCAATGTTTTCACTGAAACAGGAAGAAATTCAATGTTTTTTCTTAACAGGTGGTTTTCTAATATCCCAAACTTTACTAAATAGGCGCCCCCATTTAATTAGTCAACTGGTTAGCTCAGCACAACTAATTAAACATTTGCATAATTATAGCCCATTTGCGAATTTACAACACGAGTCGTAGAGTAGATATGCAACTACCCAAAATTCATTTGAAAAGTTGTCATCGAAAAAACATCAAATCTTAATTTTTTTTTGTTCACAGTTGTCTTCCTTATATCCCAAACCATCATGCCTAGGCGCCCCCAATTAATTAACCCACTAATTAGGTCAGCCCAACTAATTAAACAATCGCATAATATAGCCCGTATGCGAATTTACTGTGACAAAGTCTAGAAATAAACACGCTACTACCTAATTTTCATTTGAAAAGTTGTCATCGAAAAATATTAAAATCTTCATTTTTTTCTTCACAGTTATCTTCCTTATATCCCAAACCATCATGCCTAGGCGCTCCCAATTAATTAACCCACTAATTAGGTCAGCCCAACTAATTAAACAATTGCATAAATTAGCCCGTATGCGAAATTACTGTTACAAAGTCTATGGTTAAACATGCAACTACCTAATTTTCATTTGAAAAGTTGTCATCGAAAAATATTAAAATCTTCATTTTGTTCTTCACAGTTATCTTCCTTATATCCCAAACCATCATGCCTAGGCGATCCCAATTAATTAACCCACTAATTAGGTCAGCCCAACTAAATAAACAATTGCATAAATTAGCCCGTATGCGAAATTACTGTTACAAAGTCTATGGTTAAACATGCAACTACCTAATTTTCATTTGAAAAGTTGTCATCGAAAAATATTTAAATCTTCATTTTTTTCTTCACAGTTGTCTTCCTTATATCCCAAACCATCATGCCTAGGCGCCCCTAATTAATTAACCCACTATTTAGGTCAGCCCAATTAATTAAACAATTGCATAAATTAGCCCGTATGCGAATTTACTATTTTACGTCCAGAACAAACACGCTTCATTTGAAAAGTTGTCATCGAAAAATATTTAAATCTTCATTTTTTTCTTCACAGTTGTCTTCCTTATATCCCAAACCATTATGCCTAGGCGCCCCAATTAATTAACCCACTAATTAACTCTAGTACAATAGAGGCAGCCGGAACTGAATATAGATAGTCATAAATATAAGTTGTTATCATAATTACCCACTTCGCTCTGCACAAGATTATCCCCGGAACTCAAAAACGGTAAAATTTGACTAACTTTAATTGTTGATCGCCTGACGGACATCAGACCAGACTGAAAGTGAGCACTAAATTTGGTGCCAGCACCAAATTTGTTGCTGGCGAGAAATTTAGTGCCAGCACCAAATTTCAAAAAACATTGTCAACGACCGTCATAGGCCGACGTTGACAGTGTGAACGAAATCGCGAATTCTCGAATATTCATTTGAAAAGTTGTCATCGAAAAAACATAAAATCTTCATTTTTTTCTTCACAGTTGTCTTCCTTATATCCCAAACCATCATGCCTAGGCGCTCCTAATTAATTAACCCACTATTTAGGTCAGCCCAATTAATTAAACAATTGCATAAATTAGCCCGTATGCGAATTTACTATTTAACGTCCAGAACAAACACGCTTCATTTGAAAAGTTGTCATCGAAAAATATTTAAATCTTCATTTTTTTCTTCACAGTTGTCTTCCTTATATCCCAAACCATTATGCGTTTTGTTAACGGAAGGCGAGGATTCTGAAAACGGTGATAATTTATCACTTTTTGCAACTTTTGTTTTGCGGAGTGGATTTTCTGGACCCAACCCGACCTCGATGTGAGTATAAGAAACACATAGAGCCTAATTTTGGCGAGATCCGGTTTGGGAAATTAACTGTAGGTGCAGAAACGTGAAGGGAAAAAGTTTCGAATAGGATTTTGTACATGTCACTCTATGAGGGCAATGGAGACGATAGCGGAATGAACCTCAATCATAGTTCTAGGAGTACCTCTATTGCACATTTTCGAAAAACAGTGTATTCTATTTCGAGTTCCGGCAGATCAGGCAATTCCGGCTTTTAGTTACCCACACCCGAAATTTTGTCTCTTTCCCAGTCAAGTCTAACTAATATCTACAATTATTAATTATATATTAGGCCTACTATTTTACACAGAATGTTTCACTCAGCCACAGCTCAGCTGAATTTCCGCTCAGCTAGTCATGACCCAGACTCATCATAAATTCAAAGCTACTCTGTTTTAGCAGATAAATAATTTATGTACACATCTAATTTTACTCTAGGCTTGAATCACTGGCATTTTCTTTCAAGTTTCATTCAATGAAAATGATATATACACAAAATATTTTGTCTCATGGGAAAACTTCCTTTTTAACTTGTTTCAAAATTTATCTGATCAAATGATTTTAAAATTTACACTCAAGCCTCGACTCAAACTGCTTATATACTGAGTGCTATAACATTATTTAATAACAATCGCTAACTTACAATCATGTACTTATTTATTTATTCTTCTTTGTTTAATTGAATATCGTAGACCCGCTTGGCAAGACTTGGTGACATCGTGTCGTACCAGCCTCCCCTTTTTGTCATATGACTCGACGGTGTATTCTTCTGTCACCTTGACTAATTTATCCTTCAAGAGCTCTTCCACTTTGATTGGCTTCCATTTAGTTTGTCGGTGATTGTCCTCATCGTCACTGTCACTCTCCTCTGGTCTTATTAAGTTTCCTTTCCCTCGAGTGGTTCTTGGTTGTTCCTGGTGCTCCTCCTCAAGCTCTAGGTCAGAGGCCATGAGGGAGATGGCAGCCTCGGCAGCGCGTTGCTCTTCCTCCTCCTCCTCTTCTTTTGGGGTTTGGGGGGTTGGTTCCCTTGCTGGTTGGGGGGTCGTTTCTCGTGTCTTTTCTTTTTCTTCCTTCTCCTCTGCCCTTTTCTTTTCCGGTGATACCTGCTCAATCTGGGGCTGCGTCCTTATTGCCTCCTCCATCCTGGTCGGATGTTCGGCTTGGTAGTGCCGCTTGAGGGCAAAACGCCGCAAATATGTTTGTGGACATGCTCCTACAGTTGAATCGGTCCCGGTACTCCATATATATGAGTCATCCTGTGACGGTCAAAGTTATATCGCTTTCCAAACTTCTTCCCACATTCAAGGCAGGTGAAGATCCGTCTTTCGCTGAGGATTTCCTTCAAATCTTGAAGCTCAACCTTCAACAGGAAGTCCATGTCTCTCCAGTAATATCGGCTCTGTACTTTCTCCCTTGTTTTTCGAATTCCTAAGTGCCCTGCTGTCTTTGAATCGTGAAGCTCATTCAGTACTATTTTACAGAATTTCTTAGGCAATACGACTTTGTATTCCACTTGTTTACCATTTCCTGATTCCCATTTCCGACATAGTACTCCTTGTCTAACTTCTAATTGTTTCCACTGTGACACATAAATTTTTAATTCAGGTGATAACCCTGAAATTTTTTTCCATACGGGCCTTTCACCTTCTTGTTCCAAAGTAGTTAGTATTTGTCCCATTACTGAGTCTTTAAGTTGGGCTTCCCTAAGTTCTTCCAAAGTTATCTCTGCTTCAATGGCTATTACTCGAATTTGACTAAGTTTCCTTCCATCATTGGCATTGTCTTTGTCATTCACTGTGAATAGTTCATTCATTGTTGACATGTTTATTTCTTCTTCTTTATTTTCAGATTCACCTCCAGTGACATCTGTAGTCATTGCCCCAAGTTGTTGTTCTTCATCTGTCATCTGATTTATTTTCCGGCACTCGTCACGTCCACATTGTTGACACTTACGGGAAAGTCCATCTGCATTGCCATGCTGTCTGCCCGGTCGGTGTACTAATGTCACATGATACTGACTTATTGTCTCAAGCCATCTTGCAAGTTGTCCTTTTGGATCCTTAAAGTTTGTCAACCATCTGAGTGCTCCATGATCAGTCCGTACTGTTACTGCTCGGCCAAACACATAAGGTTTGAAATGCTTCAAAGCAAACACAACTGCCAGTAATTCTCTACGGGTTACACAGTAATTCTTCTCTGCTTTATTTAAGCTTTTACTAGCATCCAATTACTTTCTCCATTCCATCTTGGGTTTGTGAAAGTACTGCTCCCAGTGCATAT
The DNA here is from genome assembly GCA_037783415.1 of Leptasterias polaris. Lineage (NCBI taxonomy): Eukaryota > Metazoa > Echinodermata > Asteroidea > Forcipulatida > Asteriidae > Leptasterias > Leptasterias polaris. The sequence continues at coordinate 55,203 of JAZGTN010000063.1, read as the reverse complement.
CCGCTGGCATCAGTGTCCAATATGTAATCTCCTTCAGGTAAAAGATACGACAAGATTGGTGATGATATTAACTTCTGCTTCAACTGTACAAATGACTGCTCACATTCCTCTGTCCACGAAAACTGTCTGTTTTTCTCCGTCAATTGGTGAAGTGGTCTGGCTATACTTGAGAAGCTCTGGATAAAACGACGATGGTATGACGCTAATCCTAGAAAACTTTGTACCTCAGTAACGGTTCTAGGGCGTTCCCAAGTACTGTACACTTTGTTTAAGAAGATGGCATTTCTTTGGTTTTAACTTAAGCTTCGCCGCTCGCAGTCTCTGGAATACAACTTCTAATCTCAATAATGCTTCGTCTATAGTCCTTCCAAAGCATAGTATGTCATCAATGTATAGCAACAAGATCTCCCATTGAAGTCCTGCCATGACTCGTTCCATTAATCTCTCAAATGTTGCAGGGGCATTGCATAAGCCAAATGGCATTACACTCCACGAGAATAAACCACCTTGTACAACGAATGCCGACTTATCCTTTGCTGCGTCATCAAGTTCAACCTGCCAGTATCCTGAGGCAAGATCCAAACTCGAGAACCATTTTGCTCCTGCTAACGCGTTAAGTGAATCCTCAATATTAGGTACTGGATATGAATCCTTCCTCGTCACATCATTTAGTTTTCTATAGTCAATACAAAATCTCTTAGTGCCATCTTTCTTTGACACTAATACTACTGGTGATGCCCATGGGCTTGATGATGGTTCAATGAGTTTCTTCTCCAGCAGTTCTCCTACTTGTTTATTAATTTCATCTCTACTTGCTCCTGGTGCTCTCCTCAGTCTTTGTTTTATTGGTATGGCGGTTCCTGTGTCAATACCATGTTTGACTAAACTCGTCTTGCCAATATCATAGTCTCCTTTTGAGAAAACATCCTGATATTTAATCAGTAACTCAGCAACTGCCATTTTCTCTGGTTGACTTAAGTCCTCCGAACTGTCTCTCCATAAATCTTGTAAGTGATCTGGAATTTCCGCGTTCACATCTGTCATTGTACGAATACAAATGTTACTATTACTCATGTTTTCTCCAGTTGTGCCTGATGGTGAGTTTATAGATTCTTCATCAATGGGTGATAGTAATCCAATTACAGTCCCTTCTTTTATTGTAGTATCTTGAGCTCCCACATTCATTACTCTGACTGGTAATACTTCAATGGCAGTGTTCACCAAAGTCCTAGCTACTATAATTCCTCTGTCATTTAATATACTAATTGGTGGTCCTTCAATCAAACCGCATCCTTTATAGTTTACTGGTTTTGACAGGGTTGCTCTGACCAATGCTTCTTGTCCAGCAGAAATAGATAAGGTCTCCAGGACACTACCCTTAATTGAAATTTGTCATCTGCAGCTAAACACTGCATTTGTTCTCCTCTTATTTCCAAGACAAGTTTGTCCAAGTCCAAAGTTCCACCAGTTTCTAATAAGAAATCTATTCCCAGTATCCCATCATTGAAAATATTGGCTACAATCATTTCCAATGAAATATTTGTCCTCCCTATCTGTAGTTTGATCTTTCCACTCCCTAGAACTTCTAGTGGGTTTTCCATCAGCTTGTGTGATTCCATTTTGTAGTGGTTTTAGATGTGGTCTTAATCTAGCATGTAAGTTCAAGTAAGTCGACTTTGAAATAACTGTGTGGGTTGATCCCGTGTCTATTAGAAATTTGACATCCTTGCCACAGATTTTTCCATTAACAAAGAGTCCTGCTTGCATTTTATCCTTTTTAGAATGTCCAACTGTCTTAGGAAGCTCTAGTTTCTTGAAACTGTGCTCCTCTGGTTCACTGAGTCTTTCCCGAAATTTTGCGGCCTCCTCTCGACCCTCAGAGTTGACCGACAAATGTTTGACGGCATCACCCGGTGCTGTTGGTTTCGTGGATCCTGTGTTAGACAGTCACGAGCAAAGTGTTCATTTTTTCCACACCTATAACACAGACTGTTTTCTCCCTGACGATTGTTCTGAAACTTTGGTTTTCTCATCTCGTACTCCTCTCTATTGCAATTTATCGAACTCCTCCTCATGTGTTGCATGGCTTCTGTTAGCTCTGCTAACGTTGTTCTTATTTCTGCTAGTCCTGTAGCAAAACTTGTCATCTGATTTGATACTCCATCAGTTCCAGTAATGTTCCTTGAATACCTATTCGGCTTCATCTGATCCCGACTGTGTTCTGTGAGCAGGAAACATTCTGTTTCTGAAGCTGCTCTTATCGCATCATCTAGTGTCTCCGGTCTTGACCGAAATATTCCAGCTCTAATTTCTGGGTCATCCAAAGCATCAAGAAAGTGTCCTTTTGCCAATCTTTCTCTTACTTCTCTAGGTAATTCTGGGTATGCCATGGCAGTCAAATCTCGTATTTCTTGGCCAATTTCTTGAAGAGTTTCATTCCGTTTCCTCTTCCGCATCCTAAGTTCTAACAGTTCTCTGGGTGTTTTCCAGATCCAAATATTTGGTTCAACTTTAGCACTAATTCACTATAAGTCATATGACCATTCATTGGCATATTCCCCAATACTTTTAATGCTGGTCCTTGTAAACGTGTGGCCAGGTGAAAAGCTGCATCTTCATCTGTCCATTTATTTACTATCTTGCAAGCTTCAAAATGTCTGTGATAATCTCCCCATCCTACGCGACCATCAAATTTTTCTGGAGTTACTTCTTTCTTACTGATGAAAGATCGGTCTCCACGTCTTTCTGGATTTCTAAAATATCTATTATTGTCTACACTTGCGTAAGGTTCACGAGTATCTTTAGCTGTGTGCCAATTTCTCCCGGGCTCCTCGTATCGTCTATCCACTTGTCCATCATAGTCATCATCTCTATTGTACGGAAGTTCTCCTCGAACTAGGTATGTGTTTTGATTTCGCATCCTCCTGTTACTTTGGTATTCCTCATGTGGTTCCAACTCTGGATAGCTGAACCTAAGTTCTGCTGCTTTTGTGTGAGGATAAGTACCACGGTTATTCTCATGAGCTAATGGAGACACTGTATCTCCTCTGTATGTCATTTCGTCCATGACTACAGTTTTCTGCCTAATTCCTTGCTTCCCTGGTGTGGCTGTATTGCCTGACTGACTTAAGTTGGTGTTGTAACAAGCTAGGGAAAATTACTCCTATTCTTCCTATATCATTTATGTGAATTTCTTTTGTAGTCCAAACATACGAGGCACCATTGATTGAACCCCTGGGTGGTATGTAACGTGAGGTATTTGGGTTAATGGGTGTTCTGGGTTTTGTGTAGCGCCGTATAAAACCAAAGGAATGTTGTTCTGAGGTTGAGATTTGCGTTGTGGGTGCTGATGAGAGTACTGTTTCTGGTGGGTGTGGACCGCCGGACGGATAAGCCAGTGTGGAGGCTGTCGAGTCAACCCGTAGCTCGGGTAGTAGTCCGGCGGGTGTTTGAGGCCCTCCAGCAACGCAAATCCTCCCGGGAATCTCGGACCTGAGGATAAGCGGTGTCGAAGCCACAGGCATTGTGAGTAAACTTTAAGGTATTAATGCGATTTATGGATTGCTCATCAAATGCCCATTGCTCTAATAAATGCAACCAGTGTTTAATTGTTGATTAAGTTCATCCAGAATCTTTCGTTGTAAAGGCCTATGCTGTGGATAACTGAATATTTAGCGTGCGACTTTTAGTAGCTTTCCCGTTATTAAACGAAACTATAGTGTGGTAGTAAATGGTTTAATGGTAACATTTGCAGGAGTTCCCGTGACGTTACCTTACTGTGGGTCGAACCTTACTGTGGGTCGAACCGTCCTGGGGTGTGGTCGGGGTCACCGCAACGTCCAGTGGGCAGACTTGGGGGGGTCTACCTCTATGGTGACGGTGGGATGCCGGTTTACTTTTCTACTGGGTTTTCCGCAAGTTGACAGAGTCTACGCAACGAGCTGCTACACACAAGTTTATGTCAGCTCGTTGATGATCGTTAACTATTTCATGAATACTTGTTTTATATTAAAGATTTGATTGTATACTTATTTGTATTAAATCAATGTGTTGGACTTTGGGAAGAAATCGGAGCTTGTGAAACTATATAAGATTGTTTGGAGCAATACGAATGGGTATTTTTATTAAATTATTTATATCTTTGGATTTCTATATATGTTGTCTTTGCTTTCCTCTCTTTTGTTTGAGCTGTCTGTCGGTATGGGTCTGAGTGGAGTGGCGCAAGGGTCTGCTCCGCGACAGGTGTTGCTGACCTCCAAACATCTATCCACCTCTTGAACATCAGTGTTCATTTCATCCATGTCTTCTTATCCACTCAAGTTTTCCTTGAACTGTGTTACCTCCTTTGTAATCCTTACAAGCTATGTCCTTTATGTCTTGAGTGTTTTTCTCTCAAGATATATATATATATATATTTTTTAATCTAAAATTTTATCTGGAACACTATCTTAAATCCAAAGTTTTATCCTAAAACTGCATGCATTAATTTTCATCTCTGAATAATTATCCTAAAACTATTTCATCCCACCGCTGCCACCATTGTGGCGGAAATTGCGGCGACCCGGGTCCTCTCACAGGTCGTCCTCGATAGCGCTGCCACCAGGCGGAAAATTTACAGGCCTAAACCACCAGAGTTCCGCCTCACCGGTTTAGTATCACGAATTGGTAGACTAGGGTCCGTCGTCAAAATATATGACCAAGTAAGAGAATAATTCAGAGATGAAAACAAATAATTTAATTCAGACACAGAATGGTTTCAACTCTGCAAAAGGTCAAATTGTTTTAATTCAACTCTCAAATTCCTCAAATTATTATTTACAACATCCGCTCTTCCAGGCCAATAATTGTCTTGAGAAATAGATTGAAGTTACACTATGCACTAGGTCTCTAATATCTTCCAGTCTTTAAACCATTAATAATTTGCTGGCTCTTCGCCTGCAAATCCAATATAGACAAATATATATATACAAGTGATACTAGGCACCTTTCGTCCTTCAATATGCACTTATTTAAAACAATGAAGTGGTACTGCGCTCCTTGAGCTAACAACAATACCCACTTCCCACCAAATTCACAAGTGATACTAGGCACCTTTCGTCCTACAATATGCACTTCACTCCTAAAATACTCCTTAAATAAACCTACTGGAAAATATTAGCTAGTTTTATATTGCAACTATCCAAATCTCAATTGTCTTTACTGCTACTCTCGGGAGATGCTCCCCGAAACTTAAGATTGGCTCCTCTCAAACGGTTAACTACCGTAGCTCCTCTCGTATCATAAATTATCTACAGCTCTTCAAGTGTTAAATTTGCTCCCCGAGCATTAATCTAGCTCCACATCTCCTCAAGTATTAAAGTTGCTCCCAGAGCAATAATCTAGCTCCACAGCTAAACTAATTTAGCTCTACAATTGCTTGGTGTTTGGCTCCCCACGTAAGAAATCTAGCTCCACAGCTCCACTAAATTAGCTCCACAATTCTTTAAGTGACATCTCCCAAGTTAAAGATAGATGTATAAAATCCAAACAAAGCAGTGATAAATAATCCTAGAATACAAATTCCAAGAAGAATTTCCTAAAATATTATTAACATACCTCAATATCTCACTGCGCTCCTTGAAATCTGTAAAGTTTGGAGGTCAGCAACTCTTTAATTTACTCTTGTCAACGAGCAGCCAGTCAGTCAGCACAGAGTGTGAGTAAAGGGGTCGGGGTGCTGAAATCCCCAAAATTCGCTCTATTTATACTAGTTGAACTGCGCGCATTACACATAAAAAGTTCTCACGCCCAAAAGTTAAGCCACGCCCACAAATTTAACATTGGCTAAATTAATCTCCAAGTTCAAGTCGAAAACCAGCTCAAAATACTATTTTTGTACAAGTTTGCTCTGAATAAATGAGCTAAATTACTCCTTAGTGTTTAATCTGTCTATATTTGTAAGAAATAAATAGTCATGAAAGAAAGTTATTACTTGAAATCTATACCAAAAGTAATTTTAATCCCGAACGTAAACAAAGCCATTTTCATTGATAAAGTTGTATGACGTCACCTAATTAATATGCACGACTCAGTCAGTTCTTGAAGCAGACGATAAGTGCATAGTTTTTCTACTTAATTCCTCTACTCGAAGAGTCTCATTCCAATGTGTATCAAAAGAATAAAGACTTGTTCAGTATGAGATAATGTAAATCTACACTCATAAAGAAATGTGTTTTTGTGGCTAATCTCAAACTAGAAAATTAATTACCAGCTTTCGACCAATCGTAGCAAAGTTTAGAACAACGGAAGACGCCATCTTGGATTGTATACAAACTGTGTTTAGAGGTGTGTGTGTGTTCGTGTATCGTGTGTCACATCGTGTGATAATGACAGCTACAAAAATGTGGATTTATACATCGTAAATGTGGAAATAAAGACTTTGAAAGTTACTGAAAGTGTCTCTGGAAATAATAAGAGTTACCAGGAATTAATTATAAGGTAAGACTAGCGAAAATTGACTAAATTTCGGGCATTTTCGTCACAATAGTGTGACAAAAAGCTTCACTTTGGACCACTTACCCCATGGACCACTTACCCCCACCTTCTAAGAAACAAGGGTGTTCTGAACAAACTGGTTCATTCTGAGCGCAATCGGAGATGAAACAAATTCAAACTCCTCAAAACATGCTGAGATTAATTCTGTACTCAGAAACAAGGGTGTTCTGAACAAACTGGTTTATTCTGAGCGTATTCTGGGATTTAAAAAATTCAAACCCCTCAAAACACGCTGAGATTAATTCTTTACTAAGAAACAAGGGTGTTCTGAACAAACTGGTTCATTCTGAGCGTATTCTGGGATTTAAAAAATTCAAACCCCTCAAAACACGCTGAGATTAATTCTTTACTAAGAAACAATTGGGTGTTCTGAACAAACTGGTTCATTCTGAGCGTAATCTGAGATGAAAAAAATTTCAAACCCCTCAAAACACGCTGAGATTAATTCTTTACTAAGAAACAAGGGTGTTCTGAACAAACTGGTTCATTCTGAGCGAAATCTGAGATGAAAAAAATTCAAACCCCTCAAAACACGCTGAGATAAATTCTTTACTAAGAAACAAGGGTGTTCTGAACAAACTGGTTCATTCTGAGCGTAATCTGAGATGAAAAAAATTCAAACTTTTCAAAACGCTCACTGATTAATTCTGTACTAAGAAACAAGGGAACTGATGAACAAACTGGTTCATTCTGAGCGTAATAATCTGAGATGAAAACAAATTAATACATACCTCGGATAGTTTGTGCATTCTGATTGGTCGAGGACTGGTCACGTGGGGGTGTATTAACATGTGATAATAGACCGGCTCTGTAAACTAGCAAATAAATGGCCCCTAAACAAGAACAATGTTGTGTAAAAGTTCGTTTTGCACCGTGCTTGCTGTGCGGAAACTATCAAATCTGTTTCTTTGCGCGTATTGTTTTTGGTTATTAATTTTACGAGGACAGGATGGTGCCGCGTGTACGCGCATACCACGCGTGTTCGTGCATACCACGCGCGTATGCATAAACGCACAGACAATGTATCATTTTGGTAGCTGGTACGTGCATGAAGCCAAGGTAATTCAAAGCATAAAGCCGTACACCAACCAAAGTGTTTCTATTAATAGTGCTGTTACTTTAAAAGTCTGGTTCTTCAAAATATGCACATTTCTGATATATAGTTAATTAAGTGCAGGGGACTAGGAGCCACGCAAAAGTTGAACAGCCAAAAGAATGGCCCCTGAACATGCATGAGTGGATTCTTTCCAAAATTCTTTTTACGGCGAAAGAAAAATCACAAATTCTGATTATTACTACCCTTTTTCTTCGTTAAAGGTATTTATTAATGGGAATAACAGTGTGGGTAGCCGGTCTTCACTTAGACTTGATTCAAGTCCCTTTCTCGTGCGAGGTTCCTAACGTAACGCGCCAGCATGCAGCCACAGAATACCAGTGCGCCCTCACCGACAAAATGTAGTTATTTATGCGGTGGCGATCAAGGGACTTGACGGGGTCGTTTCCACGCATTTGAATAGAAAAATCTCCCCAAATGGGGAGATGTACAAATCCAATGGGAGCGTGGAAGTGCCGCCCCTTTCATTTAGTATTCATCTTGCTCTGTGACGTTTGTATCATGTATCTATGGACGTAAGCATCTCCAGAATGGCTGCCGGGCGGAAGAGGGGGTGGGTGTTTTAAGTCGCTGAATTGCATTTGTCAACAATTCAAAGTATGCATTTGCAAACAATACCAATCCCAATGTATACGTAATATTAACTTGAATTCAAATAAATTTGTAGTTTTTATATATATTCATGCATTTCGATCCTCGACAAAGTACTTTACCACCCCCGCAAATAAAAAAATCAACAAGTCTTCTTTTTGAACGCGTTTGATTGGACAACAAGTAATGCGCCATAACTTTGCATATTCGTAAGTGAATAAATTTACATATCAGGCAACTGCGGGTTCGTCAAGTCCCTGTCCCGCGCGCGGAACAGGTTGGGGAATGCAGAGCGCAAAATAATAGTTTTCTGACGATGAGGCAAGGAAGGGCCTTGCACGGGATTGGGACTTGAGTCAAGTCTAGTCTTCACTGCGTGGTAATGACCTTGGTTGGTGGATGGCCGCTGTTAATGGACCTCGCCTTCGGCTCGGTCCATTAACAGCGGCCAGCCACCACCCTGGTCATTACCACGCAGTGAAGACCGGCTACCCACACTGTTATTCCCTAATTAATACATACCTCGGAGAGTTTGTGCATTCTGATTGGTCGAGGACTGGTCACGTGGGGGTGTATTAACATGTGATAATAGACCGGCTCTGTAAACTAGCAAATAAATGGCCCCTAAACTAGCACAATGTTGTGTAAAAGTTCGTTTTGCACCGTGCTTGCTGTGCGGAAACTATCAAATCTGTTTCTTTGCGCGTATTGTTTTTGGTTATTTTTACGAGGACAGGATGGTGCCGCGTGTACGCGCATACCACGCGTGTTCGTGCATACCACGCGCGTATGCATAAACGCGCATACAATGTATCATTTTGGTAGCTGATACGTGCATGAAGCCAAGGTAATGCAAAGCATAAAGCCGTACACCAACCAAAGTGTTTCTATTTATAGTGCTGTTACTTTAAAAGTCTGGTTCTTCAAAATATGCACATTTCTGATATAGTTAATTAAGTGCTGGGGACTAGGAGCCACGCAAAAGTTGAACAGCCAAAAGAATGGCCCCTGAACATGAGTGGATTATTTCCAAAATTTACGGCGAAAGAAAAATCACAAATTCTGATGATTACTACCCTTTTTCTTCGTTAAAGGTATTTATTAATGGCAATAACAGTGTGGGTAGCCGGTCTTCACTGCTTGGTAATGACCTTGGTTGGTGGCTGGCCGCTGTTAATGGACCTCGCCTTCGGCTCGGTCCATAAACAGCGGCCAGCCACCACCCCGGTCATTACCACGCAGTAAAGACCGGCTACCCACACTGTTATTCCCTAATTAAAACTGCTCAAAACGATCTCAGATTAATTCTTTACTAAGAAACAAGGGTGTTGTGAACAAACTGGTTCATTCTGAGCGTATTCTGAGACGAAAAAATTTCAAACCCCTCAGAACACGCTGAGATGAATTTTTTACTAAGAAACAAGGGTGTTGTGAACAAACTGGTTCATTCTGAGCGTATTCTGAGACGAAAAAAATTCAAACCCCTCAGAACACGCTGAGATGAATTTTTTACTAAGAAACAAGGGTGTTGTGAACAAACTGGTTCATTCTGAGCGTATTCTGAGACGAAAAAAATTCAAACCCCTCAGAACACGCTGAGATGAATTTTTTACTAAGAAACAAGGGTGTTGTGAACAAACTGGTTCATTCTGAGCGTATTCTGAGACGAAAAAAATTCAAACCCCTCAGAACACGCTGAGATGAATTTTTTACTAAGAAACAAGGGTGTTGTGAACAAACTGGTTCATTCTGAGCGTATTACTATTCTGAGACGAAAAAAATTCAAACCCCTCAGAACACGCTGAGATTAATTTTTTACTAAGAAACAAGGGTGTTGTGAACAAACTGGTTCATTCTGAGCGTATTCTGAGACGAAAAAAATTCAAACCCCTCAGAACACGCTGAGATTAATTTTTTACTAAGAAACAAGGGTGTTGTGAACAAACTGGTTCATTCTGAGCGTATTCTGAGACGAAAAAAATTCAAACCCCTCAGAACACGCTGAGATGAATTTTTACTAAGAAACAAGGGTGTTGTGAACAAACTGGTTCATTCTGAGCGTATTCTGAGACGAAAAAAATTCAAACCCCTCAGAACACGCTGAGATGAATTTTTTACTAAGAAACAAGGGTGTTGTGAACAAACTGGTTCATTCTGAGCGTATTCTGAGACGAAAAAAATTCAAACCCCTCAGAACACGCTGAGATGAATTTTTTACTAAGAAACAAGGGTGTTGTGAACAAACTGGTTCATTCTGAGCGTATTCTGAGACGAAAAAAATTCAAACCCCTCAGAACACGCTGAGATGAATTTTTTACTAAGAAACAAGGGTGTTGTGAACAAACTGGTTCATTCTGAGCGTATTCTGAGACGAAAAAAATTCAAACCCCTCAGAATGCGCCGAGATTAATTCTTTACTAAGAAACATGGGTGTACTGAACAAACTGGTTGATTCTGAGCGTATTCTGAGACGAACAAAAATTCAAACCCCTCAAAACGCGCTGAGATTAATTCTTTACTAAGAAACATGGGTGTACTGAACAAACTGGTTGATTCTGAGCGTATTCTGAGACGAAAAAAATGCAAACCCCTCAAAACGCGCTGAGATTAATTCTTTACTAAGAAACATGGGTGTACTGAACAAACTGGTTGATTCTGAGCGTGATCGGAGACGAAAAAAATTCAAACCCCTCAGAATGCGCTGAGATTAATTCTTTACTAAGAAACATGGGTGTACTGAACAAACTGGTTGATTCTGAGCGTGATCGGAGACGAAAAAAATTCAAACCCCTCAGAATGCGCTGAGATTAATTCTTTACTAAGAAACATGGGTGTACTGAACAAACTGGTTGATTCTGAGCGTATTCTGAGACGAAAAAATTTCAAACCCCTCAGAATGCGCTGAGATTAATTCTTTACTAAGAAACATGGGTGTACTGAACAAACTTGTTGATTCTGAGCGTATTCTGAGACGAAAAAAATTCAAACCCCTCAAAACGCGCTGAGATTAATTCTTTACTAAGAAACATGGGTGTAGGCCCTACTGAACAAACTGGTTGATTCTGAGCGTATTCTGAGACGAAAAAAATTCAAACCCCTCAAAACGCGCTGAGATTAATTCTTTACTAAGAAACATGGGTGTACTGAACAAACTGGTTGATTCTGAGCGTATTCTGAGACGAAAAAAATTCAAACCCCTCAAAACGCGCTGAGATTAATTCTTTACTAAGAAACATGGGTAGGCCTATACTGAACAAACTGGTTGATTCTTAGCGTATTCTGAGACGAAAAAAATTCAAACCCCTCAAAACGCGCTGAGATTAATTCTTTACTAAGAAACATGGGTGTACTGAACAAACTGGTTGATTCTGAGCGTATTCTGAGACGAAAAAAATTCAAACCCCTCAAAACGCGCTGAGATTAATTCTTTACTAAGAAACATGGGTGTACTGAACAAACTGGTTGATTCTGAGCGTGATCGGAGACGAAACAAATTCAAACCCCTCAGAATGCGCTGAGATTAATTCTTTACTAAGAAACATGGGTGTACTGAACAAACTGGTTGATTCTGAGCGTGATCGAAGACGAAAAAAATTCAAACCCCTCAGAATGCGCTGAGATTAATTCTTTACTAAGAAACATGGGTGTACTGAACAAACTGGTTGATTCTGAGCGTGATCGAAGACGAAAAAAATTCAAACCCCTCAGAATGCGCTGAGATTAATTCTTTACTAAGAAACATGGGTGTACTGAACAAACTGGTTGATTCTGAGCGTATTCTGAGACGAAAAAAATTCAAACCCCTCAGAATGCGCTGAGATTAATTCTTTACTAAGAAACATGGGTGTACTGAACAAACTGGTTGATTCTGGGCGTATTCTGAGACGAAAAAAATGTAAACCCTCAAAACGCGCTGAGATTAATTCTTTACTAAGAAACATGGGTGTACTGAACAAACTAGTTGATTCTAAGCGTATTCTGAGACGAAAAAAATTCAAACCCCTCAGAATGCGCCGAGATTAATTCTTTACTAAGAAACATGGGTGTACTGAACAAACTGGTTGATTCTGAGCGTATTCTAAGACGAAAAAAATTCAAACCCCTCAAAACGCGCTGAGATTAATTCTTTACTAAGAAACATGGGTGTACTGAACAAACTGGTTGATTCTGAGCGTATTCTGAGACGAAAAAAATTCAAACCCCTCAGAATGCGCTGAGATTAATTCTTTACTAAGAAACATGGGTGTACTGAACAAACTGGTTGATTCTGAGCGTATTCTGAGACGAAAAAAATTCAAACCCCTCAAAACGCGCTGAGATTAATTCTTTACTAAGAAACATGGGTGTACTGAACAAACTGGTTGATTCTGAGCGTGATCGGAGACGAAAAAAATTCAAACCCCTCAGAATGCGCTGAGATTAATTCTTGACTAAGAAACATGGGTGTACTGAACAAACTGGTTGATTCTGAGCGTATTCTGAGACGAAAAAAATTCAAACCCCTCAGAATGCGCTGAGATTAATTCTTTACTAAGAAACATGGGTGTACTGAACAAACTGGTTGATTCTGAGCGTGATCGGAGACGAAAAAAATTCAAACCCCTCAGAATGCGCCGAGATTAATTCTTTACTAAGAAACATGGGTGTACTGAACAAACTGGTTGATTCTGAGCGTATTCTGAGACGAAAAAAATTCAAACCCCTCAGAATGCGCTGAGATTAATTCTTTACTAAGAAACATGGGTGTACTGAACAAACTGGTTGATTCTGAGCGTATTCTGAGACGAAAAAAATTCAAACCCCTCAGAATGCGCTGAGATTAATTCTTTACTAAGAAACATGGGTGTACTGAACAAACTGGTTGATTCTGAGCGAATTCTGAGACGAAAAAAATTCAAACCCCTCAGAATGCGCTGAGATTAATTCTTTACTAAGAAACATGGGTGTACTGAACAAACTGGTTGATTCTGAGCGTATTCTGAGACGAAAAAAATTCAAACCCCTCAGAATGCGCTGAGATTAATTCTTTACTAAGAAACATGGGTGTACTGAACAAACTTGTTGATTCTGAGCGTATTCTGAGACGAAAAAAATTCAAACCCCTCAAAACGCGCTGAGATTAATTCTTTACTAAGAAACATGGGTGTACTGAACAAACTGGTTGATTCTGAGCGTGATCGGAGACGAAAAAATTTCAAACCCCTCAGAATGCGCTGAGATTAATTCTTTACTAAGAAACATGGGTGTACTGAACAAACTTGTTGATTCTGAGCGTATTCTGAGACGAAAAAAATTCAAACCCCTCAAAACGCGCTGAGATTAATTCTTTACTAAGAAACATGGGTGTACTGAACAAACTGGTTGATTCTGAGCGTATTCTGAGACGAAAAAAATTCAAACCCCTCAAAATGCGCTGAGATTAATTCTTTACTAAGAAACAAGGGTATACTGAACAAACTGGTTGATTCTTAGCGTATTCTGAGACGAAAAAAATTCAAACCCCTCAAAACGCGCTGAGATTAATTCTTTACTAAGAAACATGGGTGTACTGAACAAACTGGTTGATTCTGAGCGTATTCTGAGACGAAAAAAATTCAAACCCCTCAAAACGCGCTGAGATTAATTCTTTACTAAGAAACATGGGTGTACTGAACAAACTGGTTGATTCTGAGCGTGATCGGAGACGAAAAAAAATTCAAACCCCTCAGAATGCGCTGAGATTAATTCTTGACTAAGAAACATGGGTGTACTGAACAAACTGGTTGATTCTGAGCGTATTCTGAGACGAAAAAAATTCAAACCCCTCAGAATGCGCTGAGATTAATTCTTTACTAAGAAACATGGGTGTACTGAACAAACTGGTTGATTCTGAGCGTGATCGGAGACGAAAAAAATTCAAACCCCTCAGAATGCGCCGAGATTAATTCTTTACTAAGAAACATGGGTGTACTGAACAAACTGGTTGATTCTGAGCGTATTCTGAGACGAAAAAAATTCAAACCCCTCAAAACGCGCTGAGATTAATTCTTTACTAAGAAACATGGGTGTACTGAACAAACTGGTTGATTCTGAGCGTGATCGGAGACGAAAAAAATTCAAACCCCTCAGAATGCGCTGAGATTAATTCTTTACTAAGAAACATGGGTGTACTGAACAAACTGGTTGATTCTGAGCGTGATCGAAGACGAAAAAAATTCAAACCCCTCAGAATGCGCTGAGATTAATTCTTTACTAAGAAACATGGGTGTACTGAACAAACTGGTTGATTCTGAGCGTATTCTGAGACGAAAAAAATTCAAACCCCTCAGAATGCGCTGAGATTAATTCTTTACTAAGAAACATGGGTGTACTGAACAAACTGGTTGATTCTGAGCGTGATCGAAGACGAAAAAAATTCAAACCCCTCAGAATGCGCTGAGATTAATTCTTTACTAAGAAACATGGGTGTACTGAACAAACTGGTTGATTCTGAGCGTATTCTGAGACGAAAAAATTTCAAACCCCTCAGAATGCGCTGAGATTAATTCTTTACTAAGAAACATGGGTGTACTGAACAAACTGGTTGATTCTGAGCGTGATCGGAGACGAAAAAAATTCAAACCCCTCAGAATGCGCTGAGATTAATTCTTTACTAAGAAACATGGGTGTACTGAACAAACTGGTTGATTCTGAGCGTATTCTGAGACGAAAAAATTTCAAACCCCTCAGAATGCGCTGAGATTAATTCTTTACTAAGAAACATGGGTGTACTGAACAAACTTGTTGATTCTGAGCGTATTCTGAGACGAAAAAAATTCAAACCCCTCAAAACGCGCTGAGATTAATTCTTTACTAAGAAACATGGGTGTACTGAACAAACTGGTTGATTCTGAGCGTATTCTGAGACGAAAAAAATTCAAACCCCTCAGAATGCGCTGAGATTAATTCTTTACTAAGAAACATGGGTGTACTGAACAAACTGGTTGATTCTGAGCGTGATCGGAGACGAAAAAAATTCAAACCCCTCAGAATGCGCTGAGATTAATTCTTTACTAAGAAACATGGGTGTACTGAACAAACTGGTTGATTCTGAGCGTATTCTGAGACGAAACAATTTCAAACCCCTCAGAATGCGCTGAGATTAATTCTTTACTAAGAAACATGGGTGTACTGAACAAACTTGTTGATTCTGAGCGTATTCTGAGACGAAAAAAATTCAAACCCCTCAAAACGCGCTGAGATTAATTCTTTACTAAGAAACATGGGTGTACTGAACAAACTGGTTGATTCTGAGCGTATTCTGAGACGAAAAAAATTCAAACCCCTCAAAATGCGCTGAGATTAATTCTTTACTAAGAAACAAGGGTATACTGAACAAACTGGTTGATTCTTAGCGTATTCTAAGACGAAAAAAATTCAAACCCCTCAGAATGCGCCGAGATTAATTCTTTACTAAGAAACATGGGTGTACTGAACAAACTGGTTGATTCTGATCGAATTTTGAGACGAAAAAAATTCAAACCCCTCAGAATGCGCTGAGATTAATTCTTTACTAAGAAACATGGGTGTACTGAACAAACTGGTTGATTCTGAGCGTATTCTGAGACGAAAAAAATTCAAACCCCTCAGAATGCGCTGAGATTAATTCTTTACTTAGAAACATGGGTGTACTGAACAAACTGGTTGATTCTGAGCGTGATCGGAGACGAAAAAAATTCAAACCCCTCAGAATGCGCTGAGATTAATTCTTTACTAAGAAACATGGGTGTACTGAACAAACTGGTTGATTCTGAGCGTATTCTGAGACGAAAAAAATTCAAACCCCTCAGAATGCGCTGAGATTAATTCTTTACTAAGAAACATGGGTGTACTGAACAAACTGGTTGATTCTGAGCGTGATCGGAGACGAAAAAAATTCAAACCCCTCAGAATGCGCCGAGATTAATTCTTTACTAAGAAACATGGGTGTACTGAACAAACTGGTTGATTCTGAGCGTATTCTGAGACGAAAAAAATTCAAACCCCTCAGAATGCGCTGAGATTAATTCTTTACTAAGAAACATGGGTGTACTGAACAAACTGGTTGATTCTGAGCGTATTCTGAGACGAAAAAAAATCAAACCCCTCAGAATGCGCCGAGATTAATTCTTTACTAAGAAACATGGGTGTACTGAACAAACTGGTTGATTCTGAGCGTATTCTGAGACGAAAAAAAATTAAACCCCTCAGAATGCGCTGAGATTAATTCTTTACTAAGAAACATGGGTGTACTGAACAAACTGGTTGATTCTGAGCGTATTCTGAGACGAAAAAAAATTCAAACCCCTCAAAACGCGCTGAGATTAATTCTTTACTAAGAAACATGGGTGTACTGAACAAACTGGTTGATTCTGAGCGTATTCTGAGACGAAAAAAATTCAAACCCCTCAGAATGCGCTGAGATTAATTCTTTACTAAGAAACATGGGTGTACTGAACAAACTTGTTGATTCTGAGCGTATTCTGAGACGAAAAAAATTCAAACCCCTCAAAACGCGCCGAGATTAATTCTTTACTAAGAAACATGGGTGTACTGAACAAACTGGTTGATTCTGAGCGTATTCTGAGACGAAAAAAATTCAAACCCCTCAGAATGCGCCGAGATTAATTCTTTACTAAGAAACATGGGTGTACTGAACAAACTGGTTGATTCTGAGCGAATTCTGAGACGAAAAAAATTCAAACCCCTCAGAATGCGCTGAGATTAATTCTTTACTAAGAAACATGGGTGTACTGAACAAACTGGTTGATTCTGAGCGTATTCTGAGACGAAAAAATTCAAACCCCTCAAAACGCGCTGAGATTAATTCTTTACTAAGAAACATGGGTGTACTGAACAAACTGGTTGATTCTGAGCGTATTCTGAGACGAAAAAAATTCAAACCCCTCAGAATGCGCTGAGATTAATTCTTTACTAAGAAACAAGGGTATACTGAACAAACTGGTTGATTCTTAGCGTATTCTGAGACGAAAAAAATTCAAACCCCTCAGAATGCGCCGAGATTAATTCTTTACTAAGAAACATGGGTGTACTGAACAAACTGGTTGATTCTGAGCGAATTCTGAGACGAAAAAAATTCAAACCCCTCAGAATGCGCTGAGATTAATTCTTTACTAAGAAACATGGGTGTACTGAACAAACTGGTTGATTCTGAGCGTATTCTGAGACGAAAAAATTTCAAACCCCTCAGAATGCGCCGAGATTAATTCTTTACTAAGAAACATGGGTGTACTGAACAAACTTGTTGATTCTGAGCGTATTCTGAGACGAAAAAAATTCAAACCCCTCAGAATGCGCCGAGATTAATTCTTTACTAAGAAACATGGGTGTACTGAACAAACTGGTTGATTCTGAGCGTATTCTGAGACGAAAAAAATTCAAACCCCTCAGAATGCGCTGAGATTAATTCTTTACTAAGAAACATGGGTGTACTGAACAAACTGGTTGATTCTGAGCGTGATCGGAGACGAAAAAAATTCAAACCCCTCAGAATGCGCTGAGATTAATTCTTTACTAAGAAACATGGGTGTACTGAACAAACTGGTTGATTCTGAGCGTATTCTGAGACGAAAAAAAATTCAAACCCCTCAAAACGCGCTGAGATTAATTCTTTACTAAGAAACATGGGTGTACTGAACAAACTGGTTGATTCTGAGCGTGATCGGAGACGAAAAAATTTCAAACCCCTCAGAATGCGCTGAGATTAATTCTTTACTAAGAAACATGGGTGTACTGAACAAACTTGTTGATTCTGAGCGTATTCTGAGACGAAAAAAATTCAAACCCCTCAAAACGCGCTGAGATTAATTCTTTACTAAGAAACATGGGTGTACTGAACAAACTGGTTGATTCTGAGCATATTCTGAGACGAAAAAAATTCAAACCCCTCAAAATTCGCTGAGATTAATTCTTTACTAAGAAACAAGGGTATACTGAACAAACTGGTTGATTCTTAGCGTATTCTGAGACGAAAAAAATTCAAACCCTTCAGAATGCGCCGAGATTAATTCTTTACTAAGAAACATGGGTGTACTGAACAAACTGGTTGATTCTGAGCGTATTCTGAGACGAAAAAAAATCAAACCCCTCAGAATGCGCTGAGATTAATTCTTTACTAAGAAACATGGGTGTACTGAACAAACTGGTTGATTCTGAGCGTGATCGGAGACGAAAAAAATTCAAACCCCTCAGAATGCGCTGAGATTAATTCTTTACTAAGAAACATGGGTGTACTGAACAAACTGGTTGATTCTGAGCGTGATCGGAGACGAAAAAAATTCAAACCCCTCAGAATGCGCTGAGATTAATTCTTTACTAAGAAACATGGGTGTACTGAACAAACTGGTTGATTCTGAGCGTATTCTGAGACGAAAAAATTTCAAACCCCTCAGAATGCGCTGAGATTAATTCTTTACTAAGAAACATGGGTGTACTGAACAAACTGGTTGATTCTGAGCGAATTCTGAGACGAAAAAAATTCAAACCCCTCAGAATGCGCTGAGATTAATTCTTTACTAAGAAACATGGGTGTACTGAACAAACTGGTTGATTCTGAGCGTATTCTGAGACGAAAAAAATTCAAACCCCTCAGAATGCGCTGAGATTAATTCTTTACTAAGAAACATGGGTGTACTGAACAAACTGGTTGATTCTGAGCGAATTCTGAGACGAAAAAAATTCAAACCCCTCAGAATGCGCTGAGATTAATTCTTTACTAAGAAACATGGGTGTACTGAACAAACTGGTTGATTCTGAGCGTATTCTGAGACGAAAAAAAATCAAACCCCTCAGAATGCGCTGAGATTAATTCTTTACTAAGAAACATGGGTGTACTGAACAAACAGGTTGATTCTGAGCGTGATCGGAGACGAAAAAAATTCAAACCCCTCAGAATGCGCTGAGATTAATTCTTTACTAAGAAACATGGGTGTACTGAACAAACTGGTTGATTCTGAGCGTGATCGGAGACGAAAAAAATTCAAACCCCTCAGAATGCGCTGAGATTAATTCTTTACTAAGAAACATGGGTGTACTGAACAAACTGGTTGATTCTGAGCGTATTCTGAGACGAAAAAATTTCAAACCCCTCAGAATGCGCTGAGATTAATTCTTTACTAAGAAACATGGGTGTACTGAACAAACTGGTTGATTCTGAGCGAATTCTGAGACGAAAAAAATTCAAACCCCTCAGAATGCGCTGAGATTAATTCTTTACTAAGAAACATGGGTGTACTGAACAAACTGGTTGATTCTGAGCGTATTCTGAGACGAAAAAAATTCAAACCCCTCAGAATGCGCTGAGATTAATTCTTTACTAAGAAACATGGGTGTACTGAACAAACTGGTTGATTCTGAGCGAATTCTGAGACGAAAAAAATTCAAACCCCTCAGAATGCGCTGAGATTAATTCTTTACTAAGAAACATGGGTGTACTGAACAAACTGGTTGATTCTGAGCGTGATCGGAGACGAAAAAAATTCAAACCCCTCAGAATGCGCTGAGATTAATTCTTTACTAAGAAACATGGGTGTACTGAACAAACTGGTTGATTCTGAGCGTATTCTGAGACGAAAAAATTTCAAACCCCTCAGAATGCGCTGAGATTAATTCTTTACTAAGAAACATGGGTGTACTGAACAAACTTGTTGATTCTGAGCGTATTCTGAGACGAAAAAAATTCAAACCCCTCAAAACGCGCTGAGATTAATTCTTTACTAAGAAACATGGGTGTACTGAACAAACTGGTTGATTCTGAGCGTATTCTGAGACGAAAAAAATTCAAACCCCTCAAAATGCGCTGAGATTAATTCTTTACTAAGAAACAAGGGTATACTGAACAAACTGGTTGATTCTTAGCGTATTCTAAGACGAAAAAAATTCAAACCCCTCAGAATGCGCCGAGATTAATTCTTTACTAAGAAACATGGGTGTACTGAACAAACTGGTTGATTCTGATCGAATTTTGAGACGAAAAAAATTCAAACCCCTCAGAATGCGCTGAGATTAATTCTTTACTAAGAAACATGGGTGTACTGAACAAACTGGTTGATTCTGAGCGTATTCTGAGACGAAAAAAATTCAAACCCCTCAGAATGCGCTGAGATTAATTCTTTACTTAGAAACATGGGTGTACTGAACAAACTGGTTGATTCTGAGCGTGATCGGAGACGAAAAAAATTCAAACCCCTCAGAATGCGCTGAGATTAATTCTTTACTAAGAAACATGGGTGTACTGAACAAACTGGTTGATTCTGAGCGTATTCTGAGACGAAAAAAATTCAAACCCCTCAGAATGCGCTGAGATTAATTCTTTACTAAGAAACATGGGTGTACTGAACAAACTGGTTGATTCTGAGCGTGATCGGAGACGAAAAAAATTCAACCCCTCAGAATGCGCTGAGATTAATTCTTTACTAAGAAACATGGGTGTACTGAACAAACTGGTTGATTCTGAGCGTATTCTGAGACGAAAAAATTTCAAACCCCTCAGAATGCGCTGAGATTAATTCTTTACTAAGAAACATGGGTGTACTGAACAAACTGGTTGATTCTGAGCGTATTCTGAGACGAAAAAAATTCAAACCCCTCAGAATGCGCTGAGATTAATTCTTTACTAAGAAACATGGGTGTACTGAACAAACTGGTTGATTCTGAGCGTATTCTGAGACGAAAAAAATTCAAACCCCTCAGAATGCGCCGAGATTAATTCTTTACTAAGAAACATGGGTGTACTGAACAAACTGGTTGATTCTGAGCGAATTCTGAGACGAAAAAAATTCAAACCCCTCAGAATGCGCTGAGATTAATTCTTTACTAAGAAACATGGGTGTACTGAACAAACTGGTTGATTCTGAGCGTATTCTGAGACGAAAAAAATTCAAACCCCTCAGAATGCGCTGAGATTAATTCTTTACTAAGAAACATGGGTGTACTGAACAAACTGGTTGATTCTGAGCGTATTCTGAGACGAAAAAAATTCAAACCCCTCAGAATGCGCTGAGATTAATTCTTTACTAAGAAACATGGGTGTACTGAACAAACTGGTTGATTCTGAGCGTATTCTGAGACGAAAAAAAATTCAAACCCCTCAAAACGCGCCGAGATTAATTCTTTACTAAGAAACATGGGTGTACTGAACAAACTGGTTGATTCTGAGCGTATTCTGAGACGAAAAAAATTCAAACCCCTCAGAATGCGCTGAGATTAATTCTTTACTAAGAAACATGGGTGTACTGAACAAACTGGTTGATTCTGAGCGTATTCTGAGACGAAAAAATTCAAACCCCTCAGAATGCGCTGAGATTAATTCTTTACTAAGAAACATGGGTGTACTGAACAAACTGGTTGATTCTGAGCGAATTCTGAGACGAAAAAAATTCAAACCCCTCAGAATGCGCTGAGATTAATTCTTTACTAAGAAACATGGGTGTACTGAACAAACTGGTTGATTCTGAGCGTATTCTGAGACGAAAAAAATTCAAACCCCTCAGAATGCGCTGAGATTAATTCTTTACTAAGAAACATGGGTGTACTGAACAAACTGGTTGATTCTGAGCGAATTCTGAGACGAAAAAAATTCAAACCCCTCAGAATGCGCTGAGATTAATTCTTTACTAAGAAACATGGGTGTACTGAACAAACTGGTTGATTCTGAGCGTATTCTGAGACGAAAAAAATTCAAACCCCTCAGAATGCGCTGAGATTAATTCTTTACTAAGAAACATGGGTGTACTGAACAAACTGGTTGATTCTGAGCGAATTCTGAGACGAAAAAAATTCAAACCCCTCAGAATGCGCTGAGATTAATTCTTTACTAAGAAACATGGGTGTACTGAACAAACTGGTTGATTCTGAGCGTATTCTGAGACGAAAAAAATTCAAACCCCTCAGAATGCGCTGAGATTAATTCTTTACTAAGAAACATGGGTGTACTGAACAAACTGGTTGATTCTGAGCGTATTCTGAGACGAAAAAAATTCAAACCCCTCAGAATGCGCTGAGATTAATTCTTTACTAAGAAACATGGGTGTACTGAACAAACTGGTTGATTCTGAGCGTATTCTGAGACGAAAAAAAATTCAAACCCCTCAAAACGCGCCGAGATTAATTCTTTACTAAGAAACATGGGTGTACTGAACAAACTGGTTGATTCTGAGCGTATTCTGAGACGAAAAAAATTCAAACCCCTCAGAATGCGCTGAGATTAATTCTTTACTAAGAAACATGGGTGTACTGAACAAACTGGTTGATTCTGAGCGTATTCTGAGACGAAAAAATTCAAACCCCTCAGAATGCGCTGAGATTAATTCTTTACTAAGAAACATGGGTGTACTGAACAAACTGGTTGATTCTGAGCGAATTCTGAGACGAAAAAAATTCAAACCCCTCAGAATGCGCTGAGATTAATTCTTTACTAAGAAACATGGGTGTACTGAACAAACTGGTTGATTCTGAGCGTATTCTGAGACGAAAAAAATTCAAACCCCTCAGAATGCGCTGAGATTAATTCTTTACTAAGAAACATGGGTGTACTGAACAAACTGGTTGATTCTGAGCGAATTCTGAGACGAAAAAAATTCAAACCCCTCAGAATGCGCTGAGATTAATTCTTTACTAAGAAACATGGGTGTACTGAACAAACTGGTTGATTCTGAGCGTATTCTGAGACGAAAAAAATTCAAACCCCTCAGAATGCGCTGAGATTAATTCTTTACTAAGAAACATGGGTGTACTGAACAAACTGGTTGATTCTGAGCGAATTCTGAGACGAAAAAAATTCAAACCCCTCAGAATGCGCTGAGATTAATTCTTTACTAAGAAACATGGGTGTACTGAACAAACTGGTTGATTCTGAGCGTATTCTGAGACGAAAAAAATTCAAACCCCTCAGAATGCGCCGAGATTAATTCTTTACTAAGAAACATGGGTGTACTGAACAAACTGGTTGATTCTGAGCGAATTCTGAGACGAAAAAAATTCAAACCCCTCAGAATGCGCTGAGATTAATTCTTTACTAAGAAACATGGGTGTACTGAACAAACTGGTTGATTCTGAGCGTATTCTGAGACGAAAAAAATTCAAACCCCTCAGAATGCGCTGAGATTAATTCTTTACTAAGAAACATGGGTGTACTGAACAAACTGGTTGATTCTGAGCGTATTCTGAGACGAAAAAAATTCAAACCCCTCAGAATGCGCTGAGATTAATTCTTTACTAAGAAACATGGATGTACTGAACAAACTGGTTGATTCTGAGCGTATTCTGAGACGAAACAAAATTCAAACCCCTCAAAACGCGCTGAGATTAATTCTTTACTAAGAAACATGGGTGTACTGAAGAAACTGGTTGATTCTGAGCGTATTCTGAGACGAAAAAAATTCAAACCCCTCAGAATGCGCTGAGATTAATTCTTTACTAAGAAACAAGGGTATACTGAACAAACTGGTTGATTCTTAGCGTATTCTGAGACGAAAAAAATTCAAACCCCTCAAAATGCGCTGAGATTAATTCTTTACTAAGAAACAAGGGTATATTGAACAAACTGGTTGATTCTTAGCGTATTCTGAGACGAAAAAAATTCAAACCCCTCAAAACGCGCTGAGATTAATTCTTTACTAAGAAACATGGGTGTACTGAACAAACTGGTTGATTCTGAGCCGAAAAAAATTCAAACCCCTCAAAACGCGCTGAGATTAATTCTTTACTAAGAAACATGGGTATACTGAACAAACTGGTTGATTCTGAGCGTATTCTGAGACGAAAAAAATTCAAACCCCTCAGAATGCGCTGAGATTAATTCTTTACTAAGAAACAAGGGTATACTGAACAAACTGGTTGATTCTTAGCGTATTCTGAGACGAAAAAAATTCAAACCCCTCAGAATGCGCCGAGATTAATTCTTTACTAAGAAACATGGGTGTACTGAACAAACTGGTTGATTCTGAACGAATTCTGAGACGAAAAAAATTCAAACCCCTCAGAATGCGCTGAGATTAATTCTTTACTAAGAAACATGGGTGTACTGAACAAACTGGTTGATTCTGAGCGTATTCTGAGACGAAAAAAAATCAAACCCCTCAGAATGCGCCGAGATTAATTCTTTACTAAGAAACATGGGTGTACTGAACAAACTGGTTGATTCTGAGCGTATTCTGAGACGAAAAAAAATTAAACCCCTCAGAATGCGCTGAGATTAATTCTTTACTAAGAAACATGGGTGTACTGAACAAACTGGTTGATTCTGAGCGTATTCTGAGACGAAAAAAAATTCAAACCCCTCAAAACGCGCTGAGATTAATTCTTTACTAAGAAACATGGGTGTACTGAACAAACTGGTTGATTCTGAGCGTGATCGGAGACGAAAAAATTTCAAACCCCTCAGAATGCGCTGAGATTAATTCTTTACTAAGAAACATGGGTGTACTGAACAAACTTGTTGATTCTGAGCGTATTCTGAGACGAAAAAAATTCAAACCCCTCAAAACGCGCTGAGATTAATTCTTTACTAAGAAACATGGGTGTACTGAACAAACTGGTTGATTCTGAGCATATTCTGAGACGAAAAAAATTCAAACCCCTCAAAATTCGCTGAGATTAATTCTTTACTAAGAAACAAGGGTATACTGAACAAACTGGTTGATTCTTAGCGTATTCTGAGACGAAAAAAATTCAAACCCTTCAGAATGCGCCGAGATTAATTCTTTACTAAGAAACATGGGTGTACTGAACAAACTGGTTGATTCTGAGCGTATTCTGAGACGAAAAAAAATCAAACCCCTCAGAATGCGCTGAGATTAATTCTTTACTAAGAAACATGGGTGTACTGAACAAACTGGTTGATTCTGAGCGTGATCGGAGACGAAAAAAATTCAAACCCCTCAGAATGCGCTGAGATTAATTCTTTACTAAGAAACATGGGTGTACTGAACAAACTGGTTGATTCTGAGCGTGATCGGAGACGAAAAAAATTCAAACCCCTCAGAATGCGCTGAGATTAATTCTTTACTAAGAAACATGGGTGTACTGAACAAACTGGTTGATTCTGAGCGTATTCTGAGACGAAAAAATTTCAAACCCCTCAGAATGCGCTGAGATTAATTCTTTACTAAGAAACATGGGTGTACTGAACAAACTGGTTGATTCTGAGCGAATTCTGAGACGAAAAAAATTCAAACCCCTCAGAATGCGCTGAGATTAATTCTTTACTAAGAAACATGGGTGTACTGAACAAACTGGTTGATTCTGAGCGTATTCTGAGACGAAAAAAATTCAAACCCCTCAGAATGCGCTGAGATTAATTCTTTACTAAGAAACATGGGTGTACTGAACAAACTGGTTGATTCTGAGCGAATTCTGAGACGAAAAAAATTCAAACCCCTCAGAATGCGCTGAGATTAATTCTTTACTAAGAAACATGGGTGTACTGAACAAACTGGTTGATTCTGAGCGTATTCTGAGACGAAAAAAAATCAAACCCCTCAGAATGCGCTGAGATTAATTCTTTACTAAGAAACATGGGTGTACTGAACAAACAGGTTGATTCTGAGCGTGATCGGAGACGAAAAAAATTCAAACCCCTCAGAATGCGCTGAGATTAATTCTTTACTAAGAAACATGGGTGTACTGAACAAACTGGTTGATTCTGAGCGTGATCGGAGACGAAAAAAATTCAAACCCCTCAGAATGCGCTGAGATTAATTCTTTACTAAGAAACATGGGTGTACTGAACAAACTGGTTGATTCTGAGCGTATTCTGAGACGAAAAAATTTCAAACCCCTCAGAATGCGCTGAGATTAATTCTTTACTAAGAAACATGGGTGTACTGAACAAACTGGTTGATTCTGAGCGAATTCTGAGACGAAAAAAATTCAAACCCCTCAGAATGCGCTGAGATTAATTCTTTACTAAGAAACATGGGTGTACTGAACAAACTGGTTGATTCTGAGCGTATTCTGAGACGAAAAAAATTCAAACCCCTCAGAATGCGCTGAGATTAATTCTTTACTAAGAAACATGGGTGTACTGAACAAACTGGTTGATTCTGAGCGAATTCTGAGACGAAAAAAATTCAAACCCCTCAGAATGCGCTGAGATTAATTCTTTACTAAGAAACATGGGTGTACTGAACAAACTGGTTGATTCTGAGCGTGATCGGAGACGAAAAAAATTCAAACCCCTCAGAATGCGCTGAGATTAATTCTTTACTAAGAAACATGGGTGTACTGAACAAACTTGTTGATTCTGAGCGTATTCTGAGACGAAAAAAATTCAAACCCCTCAAAACGCGCTGAGATTAATTCTTTACTAAGAAACATGGGTGTACTGAACAAACTGGTTGATTCTGAGCGTATTCTGAGACGAAAAAAATTCAAACCCCTCAAAATGCGCTGAGATTAATTCTTTACTAAGAAACAAGGGTATACTGAACAAACTGGTTGATTCTTAGCGTATTCTAAGACGAAAAAAATTCAAACCCCTCAGAATGCGCCGAGATTAATTCTTTACTAAGAAACATGGGTGTACTGAACAAACTGGTTGATTCTGATCGAATTTTGAGACGAAAAAAATTCAAACCCCTCAGAATGCGCTGAGATTAATTCTTTACTAAGAAACATGGGTGTACTGAACAAACTGGTTGATTCTGAGCGTATTCTGAGACGAAAAAAATTCAAACCCCTCAGAATGCGCTGAGATTAATTCTTTACTTAGAAACATGGGTGTACTGAACAAACTGGTTGATTCTGAGCGTGATCGGAGACGAAAAAAATTCAAACCCCTCAGAATGCGCTGAGATTAATTCTTTACTAAGAAACATGGGTGTACTGAACAAACTGGTTGATTCTGAGCGTATTCTGAGACGAAAAAAATTCAAACCCCTCAGAATGCGCTGAGATTAATTCTTTACTAAGAAACATGGGTGTACTGAACAAACTGGTTGATTCTGAGCGTGATCGGAGACGAAAAAAATTCAACCCCTCAGAATGCGCTGAGATTAATTCTTTACTAAGAAACATGGGTGTACTGAACAAACTGGTTGATTCTGAGCGTATTCTGAGACGAAAAAATTTCAAACCCCTCAGAATGCGCTGAGATTAATTCTTTACTAAGAAACATGGGTGTACTGAACAAACTGGTTGATTCTGAGCGTATTCTGAGACGAAAAAAATTCAAACCCCTCAGAATGCGCTGAGATTAATTCTTTACTAAGAAACATGGGTGTACTGAACAAACTGGTTGATTCTGAGCGTATTCTGAGACGAAAAAAATTCAAACCCCTCAGAATGCGCCGAGATTAATTCTTTACTAAGAAACATGGGTGTACTGAACAAACTGGTTGATTCTGAGCGAATTCTGAGACGAAAAAAATTCAAACCCCTCAGAATGCGCTGAGATTAATTCTTTACTAAGAAACATGGGTGTACTGAACAAACTGGTTGATTCTGAGCGTATTCTGAGACGAAAAAAATTCAAACCCCTCAGAATGCGCTGAGATTAATTCTTTACTAAGAAACATGGGTGTACTGAACAAACTGGTTGATTCTGAGCGTATTCTGAGACGAAAAAAATTCAAACCCCTCAGAATGCGCTGAGATTAATTCTTTACTAAGAAACATGGGTGTACTGAACAAACTGGTTGATTCTGAGCGTATTCTGAGACGAAAAAAAATTCAAACCCCTCAAAACGCGCCGAGATTAATTCTTTACTAAGAAACATGGGTGTACTGAACAAACTGGTTGATTCTGAGCGTATTCTGAGACGAAAAAAATTCAAACCCCTCAGAATGCGCTGAGATTAATTCTTTACTAAGAAACATGGGTGTACTGAACAAACTGGTTGATTCTGAGCGTATTCTGAGACGAAAAAATTCAAACCCCTCAGAATGCGCTGAGATTAATTCTTTACTAAGAAACATGGGTGTACTGAACAAACTGGTTGATTCTGAGCGAATTCTGAGACGAAAAAAATTCAAACCCCTCAGAATGCGCTGAGATTAATTCTTTACTAAGAAACATGGGTGTACTGAACAAACTGGTTGATTCTGAGCGTATTCTGAGACGAAAAAAATTCAAACCCCTCAGAATGCGCTGAGATTAATTCTTTACTAAGAAACATGGGTGTACTGAACAAACTGGTTGATTCTGAGCGAATTCTGAGACGAAAAAAATTCAAACCCCTCAGAATGCGCTGAGATTAATTCTTTACTAAGAAACATGGGTGTACTGAACAAACTGGTTGATTCTGAGCGTATTCTGAGACGAAAAAAATTCAAACCCCTCAGAATGCGCTGAGATTAATTCTTTACTAAGAAACATGGGTGTACTGAACAAACTGGTTGATTCTGAGCGAATTCTGAGACGAAAAAAATTCAAACCCCCTCAGAATGCGCTGAGATTAATTCTTTACTAAGAAACATGGGTGTACTGAACAAACTGGTTGATTCTGAGCGTATTCTGAGACGAAAAAAATTCAAACCCCTCAGAATGCGCTGAGATTAATTCTTTACTAAGAAACATGGGTGTACTGAACAAACTGGTTGATTCTGAGCGTATTCTGAGACGAAAAAAATTCAAACCCCTCAGAATGCGCTGAGATTAATTCTTTACTAAGAAACATGGGTGTACTGAACAAACTGGTTGATTCTGAGCGTATTCTGAGACGAAAAAAAATTCAAACCCCTCAAAACGCGCCGAGATTAATTCTTTACTAAGAAACATGGGTGTACTGAACAAACTGGTTGATTCTGAGCGTATTCTGAGACGAAAAAAATTCAAACCCCTCAGAATGCGCTGAGATTAATTCTTTACTAAGAAACATGGGTGTACTGAACAAACTGGTTGATTCTGAGCGTATTCTGAGACGAAAAAATTCAAACCCCTCAGAATGCGCTGAGATTAATTCTTTACTAAGAAACATGGGTGTACTGAACAAACTGGTTGATTCTGAGCGAATTCTGAGACGAAAAAAATTCAAACCCCTCAGAATGCGCTGAGATTAATTCTTTACTAAGAAACATGGGTGTACTGAACAAACTGGTTGATTCTGAGCGTATTCTGAGACGAAAAAAATTCAAACCCCTCAGAATGCGCTGAGATTAATTCTTTACTAAGAAACATGGGTGTACTGAACAAACTGGTTGATTCTGAGCGAATTCTGAGACGAAAAAAATTCAAACCCCTCAGAATGCGCTGAGATTAATTCTTTACTAAGAAACATGGGTGTACTGAACAAACTGGTTGATTCTGAGCGTATTCTGAGACGAAAAAAATTCAAACCCCTCAGAATGCGCTGAGATTAATTCTTTACTAAGAAACATGGGTGTACTGAACAAACTGGTTGATTCTGAGCGAATTCTGAGACGAAAAAAATTCAAACCCCTCAGAATGCGCTGAGATTAATTCTTTACTAAGAAACATGGGTGTACTGAACAAACTGGTTGATTCTGAGCGTATTCTGAGACGAAAAAAATTCAAACCCCTCAGAATGCGCCGAGATTAATTCTTTACTAAGAAACATGGGTGTACTGAACAAACTGGTTGATTCTGAGCGAATTCTGAGACGAAAAAAATTCAAACCCCTCAGAATGCGCTGAGATTAATTCTTTACTAAGAAACATGGGTGTACTGAACAAACTGGTTGATTCTGAGCGTATTCTGAGACGAAAAAAATTCAAACCCCTCAGAATGCGCTGAGATTAATTCTTTACTAAGAAACATGGGTGTACTGAACAAACTGGTTGATTCTGAGCGTATTCTGAGACGAAAAAAATTCAAACCCCTCAGAATGCGCTGAGATTAATTCTTTACTAAGAAACATGGATGTACTGAACAAACTGGTTGATTCTGAGCGTATTCTGAGACGAAACAAAATTCAAACCCCTCAAAACGCGCTGAGATTAATTCTTTACTAAGAAACATGGGTGTACTGAAGAAACTGGTTGATTCTGAGCGTATTCTGAGACGAAAAAAATTCAAACCCCTCAGAATGCGCTGAGATTAATTCTTTACTAAGAAACAAGGGTATACTGAACAAACTGGTTGATTCTTAGCGTATTCTGAGACGAAAAAAATTCAAACCCCTCAAAATGCGCTGAGATTAATTCTTTACTAAGAAACAAGGGTATATTGAACAAACTGGTTGATTCTTAGCGTATTCTGAGACGAAAAAAATTCAAACCCCTCAAAACGCGCTGAGATTAATTCTTTACTAAGAAACATGGGTGTACTGAACAAACTGGTTGATTCTGAGCCGAAAAAAATTCAAACCCCTCAAAACGCGCTGAGATTAATTCTTTACTAAGAAACATGGGTATACTGAACAAACTGGTTGATTCTGAGCGTATTCTGAGACGAAAAAAAATTCAAACCCCTCAAAACGCGCCGAGATTAATTCTTTACTAAGAAACATGGGTGTACTGAACAAACTGGTTGATTCTGAGCGTATTCTGAGACGAAAAAAATTCAAACCCCTCAGAATGCGCTGAGATTAATTCTTTACTAAGAAACATGGGTGTACTGAACAAACTGGTTGATTCTGAGCGTATTCTGAGACGAAAAAATTCAAACCCCTCAGAATGCGCTGAGATTAATTCTTTACTAAGAAACATGGGTGTACTGAACAAACTGGTTGATTCTGAGCGAATTCTGAGACGAAAAAAATTCAAACCCCTCAGAATGCGCTGAGATTAATTCTTTACTAAGAAACATGGGTGTACTGAACAAACTGGTTGATTCTGAGCGTATTCTGAGACGAAAAAAATTCAAACCCCTCAGAATGCGCTGAGATTAATTCTTTACTAAGAAACATGGGTGTACTGAACAAACTGGTTGATTCTGAGCGAATTCTGAGACGAAAAAAATTCAAACCCCTCAGAATGCGCTGAGATTAATTCTTTACTAAGAAACATGGGTGTACTGAACAAACTGGTTGATTCTGAGCGTATTCTGAGACGAAAAAAATTCAAACCCCTCAGAATGCGCTGAGATTAATTCTTTACTAAGAAACATGGGTGTACTGAACAAACTGGTTGATTCTGAGCGAATTCTGAGACGAAAAAAATTCAAACCCCTCAGAATGCGCTGAGATTAATTCTTTACTAAGAAACATGGGTGTACTGAACAAACTGGTTGATTCTGAGCGTATTCTGAGACGAAAAAAATTCAAACCCCTCAGAATGCGCCGAGATTAATTCTTTACTAAGAAACATGGGTGTACTGAACAAACTGGTTGATTCTGAGCGAATTCTGAGACGAAAAAAATTCAAACCCCTCAGAATGCGCTGAGATTAATTCTTTACTAAGAAACATGGGTGTACTGAACAAACTGGTTGATTCTGAGCGTATTCTGAGACGAAAAAAATTCAAACCCCTCAGAATGCGCTGAGATTAATTCTTTACTAAGAAACATGGGTGTACTGAACAAACTGGTTGATTCTGAGCGTATTCTGAGACGAAAAAAATTCAAACCCCTCAGAATGCGCTGAGATTAATTCTTTACTAAGAAACATGGATGTACTGAACAAACTGGTTGATTCTGAGCGTATTCTGAGACGAAACAAAATTCAAACCCCTCAAAACGCGCTGAGATTAATTCTTTACTAAGAAACATGGGTGTACTGAAGAAACTGGTTGATTCTGAGCGTATTCTGAGACGAAAAAAATTCAAACCCCTCAGAATGCGCTGAGATTAATTCTTTACTAAGAAACAAGGGTATACTGAACAAACTGGTTGATTCTTAGCGTATTCTGAGACGAAAAAAATTCAAACCCCTCAAAATGCGCTGAGATTAATTCTTTACTAAGAAACAAGGGTATATTGAACAAACTGGTTGATTCTTAGCGTATTCTGAGACGAAAAAAATTCAAACCCCTCAAAACGCGCTGAGATTAATTCTTTACTAAGAAACATGGGTGTACTGAACAAACTGGTTGATTCTGAGCCGAAAAAAATTCAAACCCCTCAAAACGCGCTGAGATTAATTCTTTACTAAGAAACATGGGTATACTGAACAAACTGGTTGATTCTGAGCGTATTCTGAGACGAAAAAAATTCAAACCCCTCAGAATGCGCTGAGATTAATTCTTTACTAAGAAACAAGGGTATACTGAACAAACTGGTTGATTCTTAGCGTATTCTGAGACGAAAAAAATTCAAACCCCTCAGAATGCGCCGAGATTAATTCTTTACTAAGAAACATGGGTGTACTGAACAAACTGGTTGATTCTGAACGAATTCTGAGACGAAAAAAATTCAAACCCCTCAGAATGCGCTGAGATTAATTCTTTACTAAGAAACATGGGTGTACTGAACAAACTGGTTGATTCTGAGCGTATTCTGAGACGAAAAAAAATTAAACCCCTCAGAATGCGCTGAGATTAATTCTTTACTAAGAAACATGGGTGTACTGAACAAACTGGTTGATTCTGAGCGTATTCTGAGACGAAAAAAAATTCAAACCCCTCAAAACGCGCTGAGATTAATTCTTTACTAAGAAACATGGGTGTACTGAACAAACTGGTTGATTCTGAGCGTATTCTGAGACGAAAAAAATTCAAACCCCTCAGAATGCGCTGAGATTAATTCTTTACTAAGAAACATGGGTGTACTGAACAAACTGGTTGATTCTGAGCGTGATCGGAGACGAAAAAAATTCAAACCCCTCAGAATGCGCTGAGATTAATTCTTTACTAAGAAACATGGGTGTACTGAACAAACTGGTTGATTCTGAGCGAATTCTGAGACGAAAAAAATTCAAACCCCTCAGAATGCGCTGAGATTAATTCTTTACTAAGAAACATGGGTGTACTGAACAAACTGGTTGATTTTGAGCGTATTCTGAGACGAAAAAAATTCAAACCCCTCAGAATGCGCTGAGATTAATTCTTTACTAAGAAACATGGGTGTACTGAACAAACTGGTTGATTCTGAGCGTATTCTGAGACGAAAAAAATTCAAACCCCTCAGAATGCGCCGAGATTAATTCTTTACTAAGAAACATGGGTGTACTGAACAAACTGGTTGATTCTGAGCGAATTCTGAGACGAAAAAAATTCAAACCCCTCAGAATGCGCTGAGATTAATTCTTTACTAAGAAACATGGGTGTACTGAACAAACTGGTTGATTCTGAGCGTGATCGGAGACGAAAAAAATTCAAACCCCTCAGAATGCGCTGAGATTAATTCTTTACTAAGAAACATGGGTGTACTGAACAAACTGGTTGATTCTGAGCGTATTCTGAGACGAAAAAAATTCAAACCCCTCAGAATGCGCTGAGATTAATTCTTTACTAAGAAACATGGGTGTACTGAACAAACTGGTTGATTCTGAGCGTGATCGGAGACGAAAAAAATTCAAACCCCTCAGAATGCGCCGAGATTAATTCTTTACTAAGAAACATGGGTGTACTGAACAAACTGGTTGATTCTGAGCGTATTCTGAGACGAAAAAAATTCAAACCCCTCAGAATGCGCTGAGATTAATTCTTTACTAAGAAACATGGGTGTACTGAACAAACTGGTTGATTCTGAGCGTATTCTGAGACGAAAAAAAATCAAACCCCTCAGAATGCGCCGAGATTAATTCTTTACTAAGAAACATGGGTGTACTGAACAAACTGGTTGATTCTGAGCGTATTCTGAGACGAAAAAAAATTAAACCCCTCAGAATGCGCTGAGATTAATTCTTTACTAAGAAACATGGGTGTACTGAACAAACTGGTTGATTCTGAGCGTATTCTGAGACGAAAAAAAATTCAAACCCCTCAAAACGCGCTGAGATTAATTCTTTACTAAGAAACATGGGTGTACTGAACAAACTGGTTGATTCTGAGCGTATTCTGAGACGAAAACAATTCAAACCCCTCAGAATGCGCTGAGATTAATTCTTTACTAAGAAACATGGGTGTACTGAACAAACTTGTTGATTCTGAGCGTATTCTGAGACGAAAAAAATTCAAACCCCTCAAAACGCGCCGAGATTAATTCTTTACTAAGAAACATGGGTGTACTGAACAAACTGGTTGATTCTGAGCGTATTCTGAGACGAAAAAAATTCAAACCCCTCAGAATGCGCCGAGATTAATTCTTTACTAAGAAACATGGGTGTACTGAACAAACTGGTTGATTCTGAGCGAATTCTGAGACGAAAAAAATTCAAACCCCTCAGAATGCGCTGAGATTAATTCTTTACTAAGAAACATGGGTGTACTGAACAAACTGGTTGATTCTGAGCGTATTCTGAGACGAAAAAAATTCAAACCCCTCAAAACGCGCTGAGATTAATTCTTTACTAAGAAACATGGGTGTACTGAACAAACTGGTTGATTCTGAGCGTATTCTGAGACGAAAAAAATTCAAACCCCTCAGAATGCGCTGAGATTAATTCTTTACTAAGAAACAAGGGTATACTGAACAAACTGGTTGATTCTTAGCGTATTCTGAGACGAAAAAAATTCAAACCCCTCAGAATGCGCCGAGATTAATTCTTTACTAAGAAACATGGGTGTACTGAACAAACTGGTTGATTCTGAGCGAATTCTGAGACGAAAAAAATTCAAACCCCTCAGAATGCGCTGAGATTAATTCTTTACTAAGAAACATGGGTGTACTGAACAAACTGGTTGATTCTGAGCGTATTCTGAGACGAAAAAATTTCAAACCCCTCAGAATGCGCCGAGATTAATTCTTTACTAAGAAACATGGGTGTACTGAACAAACTTGTTGATTCTGAGCGTATTCTGAGACGAAAAAAATTCAAACCCCTCAGAATGCGCCGAGATTAATTCTTTACTAAGAAACATGGGTGTACTGAACAAACTGGTTGATTCTGAGCGTATTCTGAGACGAAAAAAATTCAAACCCCTCAGAATGCGCTGAGATTAATTCTTTACTAAGAAACATGGGTGTACTGAACAAACTGGTTGATTCTGAGCGTGATCGGAGACGAAAAAAATTCAAACCCCTCAGAATGCGCTGAGATTAATTCTTTACTAAGAAACATGGGTGTACTGAACAAACTGGTTGATTCTGAGCGTATTCTGAGACGAAAAAAATTCAAACCCCTCAAAACGCGCTGAGATTAATTCTTTACTAAGAAACATGGGTGTACTGAACAAACTGGTTGATTCTGAGCGTGATCGGAGACGAAAAAATTTCAAACCCCTCAGAATGCGCTGAGATTAATTCTTTACTAAGAAACATGGGTGTACTGAACAAACTTGTTGATTCTGAGCGTATTCTGAGACGAAAAAAATTCAAACCCCTCAAAACGCGCTGAGATTAATTCTTTACTAAGAAACATGGGTGTACTGAACAAACTGGTTGATTCTGAGCGTAT
Organism: Leptasterias polaris; assembly: GCA_037783415.1. Lineage (NCBI taxonomy): Eukaryota > Metazoa > Echinodermata > Asteroidea > Forcipulatida > Asteriidae > Leptasterias > Leptasterias polaris. Next base: position 19,613 of record JAZGTN010000063.1, on the reverse strand, counting down.
TCTGAGACGAAAAAAATTCAAACCCCTCAAAATTCGCTGAGATTAATTCTTTACTAAGAAACAAGGGTATACTGAACAAACTGGTTGATTCTTAGCGTATTCTGAGACGAAAAAAATTCAAACCCTTCAGAATGCGCCGAGATTAATTCTTTACTAAGAAACATGGGTGTACTGAACAAACTGGTTGATTCTGAGCGTATTCTGAGACGAAAAAAAATCAAACCCCTCAGAATGCGCTGAGATTAATTCTTTACTAAGAAACATGGGTGTACTGAACAAACTGGTTGATTCTGAGCGTGATCGGAGACGAAAAAAATTCAAACCCCTCAGAATGCGCTGAGATTAATTCTTTACTAAGAAACATGGGTGTACTGAACAAACTGGTTGATTCTGAGCGTATTCTGAGACGAAAAAAATTCAAACCCCTCAGAATGCGCTGAGATTAATTCTTTACTAAGAAACATGGGTGTACTGAACAAACTGGTTGATTCTGAGCGTGATCGGAGACGAAAAAAATTCAAACCCCTCAGAATGCGCTGAGATTAATTCTTTACTAAGAAACATGGGTGTACTGAACAAACTGGTTGATTCTGAGCGTATTCTGAGACGAAAAAATTTCAAACCCCTCAGAATGCGCTGAGATTAATTCTTTACTAAGAAACATGGGTGTACTGAACAAACTGGTTGATTCTGAGCGAATTCTGAGACGAAAAAAATTCAAACCCCTCAGAATGCGCTGAGATTAATTCTTTACTAAGAAACATGGGTGTACTGAACAAACTGGTTGATTCTGAGCGTATTCTGAGACGAAAAAAAATTCAAACCCCTCAGAATGCGCTGAGATTAATTCTTTACTAAGAAACATGGGTGTACTGAACAAACTGGTTGATTCTGAGCGAATTCTGAGACGAAAAAAATTCAAACCCCTCAGAATGCGCTGAGATTAATTCTTTACTAAGAAACATGGGTGTACTGAACAAACTGGTTGATTCTGAGCGTATTCTGAGACGAAAAAAATTCAAACCCCTCAGAATGCGCTGAGATTAATTCTTTACTAAGAAACATGGGTGTACTGAACAAACTGGTTGATTCTGAGCGTGATCGGAGACGAAAAAAATTCAAACCCCTCAGAATGCGCTGAGATTAATTCTTTACTAAGAAACATGGGTGTACTGAACAAACTGGTTGATTCTGAGCGTATTCTGAGACGAAAAAATTTCAAACCCCTCAGAATGCGCTGAGATTAATTCTTTACTAAGAAACATGGGTGTACTGAACAAACTTGTTGATTCTGAGCGTATTCTGAGACGAAAAAAATTCAAACCCCTCAAAACGCGCTGAGATTAATTCTTTACTAAGAAACATGGGTGTACTGAACAAACTGGTTGATTCTGAGCGTATTCTGAGACGAAAAAAATTCAAACCCCTCAAAATGCGCTGAGATTAATTCTTTACTAAGAAACAAGGGTATACTGAACAAACTGGTTGATTCTTAGCGTATTCTAAGACGAAAAAAATTCAAACCCCTCAGAATGCGCCGAGATTAATTCTTTACTAAGAAACATGGGTGTACTGAACAAACTGGTTGATTCTGATCGAATTTTGAGACGAAAAAAATTCAAACCCCTCAGAATGCGCTGAGATTAATTCTTTACTAAGAAACATGGGTGTACTGAACAAACTGGTTGATTCTGAGCGTATTCTGAGACGAAAAAAATTCAAACCCCTCAGAATGCGCTGAGATTAATTCTTTACTTAGAAACATGGGTGTACTGAACAAACTGGTTGATTCTGAGCGTGATCGGAGACGAAAAAAATTCAAACCCCTCAGAATGCGCTGAGATTAATTCTTTACTAAGAAACATGGGTGTACTGAACAAACTGGTTGATTCTGAGCGTATTCTGAGACGAAAAAAATTCAAACCCCTCAGAATGCGCTGAGATTAATTCTTTACTAAGAAACATGGGTGTACTGAACAAACTGGTTGATTCTGAGCGTGATCGGAGACGAAAAAAATTCAAACCCCTCAGAATGCGCTGAGATTAATTCTTTACTAAGAAACATGGGTGTACTGAACAAACTGGTTGATTCTGAGCGTATTCTGAGACGAAAAAATTTCAAACCCCTCAGAATGCGCTGAGATTAATTCTTTACTAAGAAACATGGGTGTACTGAACAAACTGGTTGATTCTGAGCGTATTCTGAGACGAAAAAAAATCAAACCCCTCAGAATGCGCTGAGATTAATTCTTTACTAAGAAACATGGGTGTACTGAACAAACTGGTTGATTCTGAGCGTATTCTGAGACGAAAAAAATTCAAACCCCTCAGAATGCGCCGAGATTAATTCTTTACTAAGAAACATGGGTATACTGAACAAACTGGTTGATTCTGAGCGAATTCTGAGACGAAAAAAATTCAAACCCCTCAGAATGCGCTGAGATTAATTCTTTACTAAGAAACATGGGTGTACTGAACAAACTGGTTGATTCTGAGCGTATTCTGAGACGAAAAAAATTCAAACCCCTCAGAATGCGCTGAGATTAATTCTTTACTAAGAAACATGGGTGTACTGAACAAACTGGTTGATTCTGAGCGTATTCTGAGACGAAAAAAATTCAAACCCCTCAGAATGCGCTGAGATTAATTCTTTACTAAGAAACATGGGTGTACTGAACAAACTGGTTGATTCTGAGCGTATTCTGAGACGAAAAAAAATTCAAACCCCTCAAAACGCGCCGAGATTAATTCTTTACTAAGAAACATGGGTGTACTGAACAAACTGGTTGATTCTGAGCGTATTCTGAGACGAAAAAAATTCAAACCCCTCAGAATGCGCTGAGATTAATTCTTTACTAAGAAACATGGGTGTACTGAACAAACTGGTTGATTCTGAGCGTATTCTGAGACGAAAAAATTCAAACCCCTCAGAATGCGCTGAGATTAATTCTTTACTAAGAAACATGGGTGTACTGAACAAACTGGTTGATTCTGAGCGTGATCGGAGACGAAAAAAATTCAAACCCCTCAGAATGCGCTGAGATTAATTCTTTACTAAGAAACATGGGTGTACTGAACAAACTGGTTGATTCTGAGCGTATTCTGAGACGAAAAAATTTCAAACCCCTCAGAATGCGCTGAGATTAATTCTTTACTAAGAAACATGGGTGTACTGAACAAACTTGTTGATTCTGAGCGTATTCTGAGACGAAAAAATTTCAAACCCCTCAAAACGCGCTGAGATTAATTCTTTACTAAGAAACATGGGTGTACTGAACAAACTGGTTGATTCTGAGCGTATTCTGAGACGAAAAAAATTCAAACCCCTCAAAATGCGCTGAGATTAATTCTTTACTAAGAAACAAGGGTATACTGAACAAACTGGTTGATTCTTAGCGTATTCTAAGACGAAAAAAATTCAAACCCCTCAGAATGCGCCGAGATTAATTCTTTACTAAGAAACATGGGTGTACTGAACAAACTGGTTGATTCTGATCGAATTTTGAGACGAAAAAAATTCAAACCCCTCAGAATGCGCTGAGATTAATTCTTTACTAAGAAACATGGGTGTACTGAACAAACTGGTTGATTCTGAGCGTATTCTGAGACGAAAAAAATTCAAACCCCTCAGAATGCGCTGAGATTAATTCTTTACTTAGAAACATGGGTGTACTGAACAAACTGGTTGATTCTGAGCGTGATCGGAGACGAAAAAAATTCAAACCCCTCAGAATGCGCTGAGATTAATTCTTTACTAAGAAACATGGGTGTACTGAACAAACTGGTTGATTCTGAGCGTATTCTGAGACGAAAAAAATTCAAACCCCTCAGAATGCGCTGAGATTAATTCTTTACTAAGAAACATGGGTGTACTGAACAAACTGGTTGATTCTGAGCGTGATCGGAGACGAAAAAAATTCAAACCCCTCAGAATGCGCTGAGATTAATTCTTTACTAAGAAACATGGGTGTACTGAACAAACTGGTTGATTCTGAGCGTATTCTGAGACGAAAAAATTTCAAACCCCTCAGAATGCGCTGAGATTAATTCTTTACTAAGAAACATGGGTGTACTGAACAAACTGGTTGATTCTGAGCGTATTCTGAGACGAAAAAAATTCAAACCCCTCAGAATGCGCTGAGATTAATTCTTTACTAAGAAACATGGGTGTACTGAACAAACTGGTTGATTCTGAGCGTATTCTGAGACGAAAAAAATTCAAACCCCTCAGAATGCGCCGAGATTAATTCTTTACTAAGAAACATGGGTGTACTGAACAAACTGGTTGATTCTGAGCGAATTCTGAGACGAAAAAAATTCAAACCCCTCAGAATGCGCTGAGATTAATTCTTTACTAAGAAACATGGGTGTACTGAACAAACTGGTTGATTCTGAGCGTATTCTGAGACGAAAAAAATTCAAACCCCTCAGAATGCGCTGAGATTAATTCTTTACTAAGAAACATGGGTGTACTGAACAAACTGGTTGATTCTGAGCGTATTCTGAGACGAAAAAAATTCAAACCCCTCAGAATGCGCTGAGATTAATTCTTTACTAAGAAACATGGGTGTACTGAACAAACTGGTTGATTCTGAGCGTATTCTGAGACGAAACAAAATTCAAACCCCTCAAAACGCGCTGAGATTAATTCTTTACTAAGAAACATGGGTGTACTGAAGAAACTGGTTGATTCTGAGCGTATTCTGAGACGAAAAAAATTCAAACCCCTCAGAATGCGCTGAGATTAATTCTTTACTAAGAAACAAGGGTATACTGAACAAACTGGTTGATTCTTAGCGTATTCTGAGACGAAAAAAATTCAAACCCCTCAAAATGCGCTGAGATTAATTCTTTACTAAGAAACAAGGGTATATTGAACAAACTGGTTGATTCTTAGCGTATTCTGAGACGAAACAAATTCAAACCCCTCAAAACGCGCTGAGATTAATTCTTTACTAAGAAACATGGGTGTACTGAACAAACTGGTTGATTCTGAGCCGAAAAAAATTCAAACCCCTCAAAACGCGCTGAGATTAATTCTTTACTAAGAAACATGGGTATACTGAACAAACTGGTTGATTCTGAGCGTATTCTGAGACGAAAAAAATTCAAACCCCTCAGAATGCGCTGAGATTAATTCTTTACTAAGAAACAAGGGTATACTGAACAAACTGGTTGATTCTTAGCGTATTCTGAGACGAAAAAAATTCAAACCCCTCAGAATGCGCCGAGATTAATTCTTTACTAAGAAACATGGGTGTACTGAACAAACTGGTTGATTCTGAACGAATTCTGAGACGAAAAAAATTCAAACCCCTCAGAATGCGCTGAGATTAATTCTTTACTAAGAAACATGGGTGTACTGAACAAACTGGTTGATTCTGAGCGTGATCGGAGACGAAAAAAAGTCAAACCCCTCAGAATGCGCTGAGATTAATTCTTTACTAAGAAACATGGGTGTACTGAACAAACTGGTTGATTCTGAGCGAATTCTGAGACGAAAAAAATTCAAACCCCTCAGAATGCGCTGAGATTAATTCTTTACTAAGAAACATGGGTGTACTGAACAAACTGGTTGATTTTGAGCGTATTCTGAGACGAAAAAAATTCAAACCCCTCAGAATGCGCTGAGATTAATTCTTTACTAAGAAACATGGGTGTACTGAACAAACTGGTTGATTCTGAGCGTATTCTGAGACGAAAAAAATTCAAACCCCTCAGAATGCGCCGAGATTAATTCTTTACTAAGAAACATGGGTGTACTGAACAAACTGGTTGATTCTGAGCGAATTCTGAGACGAAAAAAATTCAAACCCCTCAGAATGCGCTGAGATTAATTCTTTACTAAGAAACATGGGTGTACTGAACAAACTGGTTGATTCTGAGCGTATTCTGAGACGAAAAAAAATTAAACCCCTCAGAATGCGCTGAGATTAATTCTTTACTAAGAAACATGGGTGTACTGAACAAACTGGTTGATTCTGAGCGTATTCTGAGACGAAAAAAAATTCAAACCCCTCAAAACGCGCTGAGATTAATTCTTTACTAAGAAACATGGGTGTACTGAACAAACTGGTTGATTCTGAGCGTATTCTGAGACGAAAAAAATTCAAACCCCTCAGAATGCGCTGAGATTAATTCTTTACTAAGAAACATGGGTGTACTGAACAAACTGGTTGATTCTGAGCGTATTCTGAGACGAAAAAAATTCAAACCCCTCAGAATGCGCTGAGATTAATTCTTTACTAAGAAACATGGGTGTACTGAACAAACTGGTTGATTCTGAGCGTATTCTGAGACGAAAAAAATTCAAACCCCTCAGAATGCGCTGAGATTAATTCTTTACTAAGAAACATGGGTGTACTGAACAAACTGGTTGATTCTGAGCGTATTCTGAGACGAAAAAAATTCAAACCCCTCAGAATGCGCCGAGATTAATTCTTTACTAAGAAACATGGGTGTACTGAACAAACTGGTTGATTCTGAGCGAATTCTGAGACGAAAAAAATTCAAACCCCTCAGAATGCGCTGAGATTAATTCTTTACTAAGAAACATGGGTGTACTGAACAAACTGGTTGATTCTGAGCGTATTCTGAGACGAAAAAAATTCAAACCCCTCAGAATGCGCTGAGATTAATTCTTTACTAAGAAACATGGGTGTACTGAACAAACTGGTTGATTCTGAGCGTATTCTGAGACGAAAAAAATTCAAACCCCTCAGAATGCGCTGAGATTAATTCTTTACTAAGAAACATGGGTGTACTGAACAAACTGGTTGATTCTGAGCGTATTCTGAGACGAAAAAAAATTCAAACCCCTCAAAACGCGCTGAGATTAATTCTTTACTAAGAAACATGGGTGTACTGAAGAAACTGGTTGATTCTGAGCGTATTCTGAGACGAAAAAAATTCAAACCCCTCAGAATGCGCTGAGATTAATTCTTTACTAAGAAACAAGGGTATACTGAACAAACTGGTTGATTCTTAGCGTATTCTGAGACGAAAAAAATTCAAACCCCTCAAAACGCGCTGAGATTAATTCTTTACTAAGAAACATGGGTGTACTGAACAAACTGGTTGATTCTGAGCCGAAAAAAATTCAAACCCCTCAAAACGCGCTGAGATTAATTCTTTACTAAGAAACATGGGTATACTGAACAAACTGGTTGATTCTGAGCGTATTCTGAGACGAAAAAAATTCAAACCCCTCAGAATGCGCTGAGATTAATTCTTTACTAAGAAACAAGGGTATACTGAACAAACTGGTTGATTCTTAGCGTATTCTGAGACGAAAAAATTTCAAACCCCTCAGAATGCGCCGAGATTAATTCTTTACTAAGAAACATGGGTGTACTGAACAAACTGGTTGATTCTGAACGAATTCTGAGACGAAAAAAATTCAAACCCCTCAGAATGCGCTGAGATTAATTCTTTACTAAGAAACATGGGTGTACTGAACAAACTGGTTGATTCTGAGCGTGATCGGAGACGAAAAAAATTCAAACCCCTCAGAATGCGCTGAGATTAATTCTTTACTAAGAAACATGGGTGTACTGAACAAACTGGTTGATTCTGAGCGAATTCTGAGACGAAAAAAATTCAAACCCCTCAGAATGCGCTGAGATTAATTCTTTACTAAGAAACATGGGTGTACTGAACAAACTGGTTGATTTTGAGCGTATTCTGAGACGAAAAAAATTCAAACCCCTCAGAATGCGCTGAGATTAATTCTTTACTAAGAAACATGGGTGTACTGAACAAACTGGTTGATTCTGAGCGTATTCTGAGACGAAAAAAATTCAAACCCCTCAGAATGCGCCGAGATTAATTCTTTACTAAGAAACATGGGTGTACTGAACAAACTGGTTGATTCTGAGCGAATTCTGAGACGAAAAAAATTCAAACCCCTCAGAATGCGCTGAGATTAATTCTTTACTAAGAAACATGGGTGTACTGAACAAACTGGTTGATTCTGAGCGTATTCTGAGACGAAAAAAAATTAAACCCCTCAGAATGCGCTGAGATTAATTCTTTACTAAGAAACATGGGTGTACTGAACAAACTGGTTGATTCTGAGCGTATTCTGAGACGAAAAAAAATTCAAACCCCTCAAAACGCGCTGAGATTAATTCTTTACTAAGAAACATGGGTGTACTGAACAAACTGGTTGATTCTGAGCGTATTCTGAGACGAAAAAAATTCAAACCCCTCAGAATGCGCTGAGATTAATTCTTTACTAAGAAACATGGGTGTACTGAACAAACTGGTTGATTCTGAGCGTATTCTGAGACGAAAAAAATTCAAACCCCTCAGAATGCGCTGAGATTAATTCTTTACTAAGAAACATGGGTGTACTGAACAAACTGGTTGATTCTGAGCGTGATCGGAGACGAAAAAAATTCAAACCCCTCAGAATGCGCTGAGATTAATTCTTTACTAAGAAACATGGGTGTACTGAACAAACTGGTTGATTCTGAGCGTATTCTGAGACGAAAAAATTTCAAACCCCTCAGAATGCGCTGAGATTAATTCTTTACTAAGAAACATGGGTGTACTGAACAAACTGGTTGATTCTGAGCGTATTCTGAGACGAAAAAAAATCAAACCCCTCAGAATGCGCTGAGATTAATTCTTTACTAAGAAACATGGGTGTACTGAACAAACTGGTTGATTCTGAGCGTATTCTGAGACGAAAAAAATTCAAACCCCTCAGAATGCGCCGAGATTAATTCTTTACTAAGAAACATGGGTATACTGAACAAACTGGTTGATTCTGAGCGAATTCTGAGACGAAAAAAATTCAAACCCCTCAGAATGCGCTGAGATTAATTCTTTACTAAGAAACATGGGTGTACTGAACAAACTGGTTGATTCTGAGCGTATTCTGAGACGAAAAAAATTCAAACCCCTCAGAATGCGCTGAGATTAATTCTTTACTAAGAAACATGGGTGTACTGAACAAACTGGTTGATTCTGAGCGTATTCTGAGACGAAAAAAATTCAAACCCCTCAGAATGCGCTGAGATTAATTCTTTACTAAGAAACATGGGTGTACTGAACAAACTGGTTGATTCTGAGCGTATTCTGAGACGAAAAAAAATTCAAACCCCTCAAAACGCGCCGAGATTAATTCTTTACTAAGAAACATGGGTGTACTGAACAAACTGGTTGATTCTGAGCGTATTCTGAGACGAAAAAAATTCAAACCCCTCAGAATGCGCTGAGATTAATTCTTTACTAAGAAACATGGGTGTACTGAACAAACTGGTTGATTCTGAGCGTATTCTGAGACGAAAAAATTCAAACCCCTCAGAATGCGCTGAGATTAATTCTTTACTAAGAAACATGGGTGTACTGAACAAACTGGTTGATTCTGAGCGTGATCGGAGACGAAAAAAATTCAAACCCCTCAGAATGCGCTGAGATTAATTCTTTACTAAGAAACATGGGTGTACTGAACAAACTGGTTGATTCTGAGCGTATTCTGAGACGAAAAAATTTCAAACCCCTCAGAATGCGCTGAGATTAATTCTTTACTAAGAAACATGGGTGTACTGAACAAACTTGTTGATTCTGAGCGTATTCTGAGACGAAAAAATTTCAAACCCCTCAAAACGCGCTGAGATTAATTCTTTACTAAGAAACATGGGTGTACTGAACAAACTGGTTGATTCTGAGCGTATTCTGAGACGAAAAAAATTCAAACCCCTCAAAATGCGCTGAGATTAATTCTTTACTAAGAAACAAGGGTATACTGAACAAACTGGTTGATTCTTAGCGTATTCTAAGACGAAAAAAATTCAAACCCCTCAGAATGCGCCGAGATTAATTCTTTACTAAGAAACATGGGTGTACTGAACAAACTGGTTGATTCTGATCGAATTTTGAGACGAAAAAAATTCAAACCCCTCAGAATGCGCTGAGATTAATTCTTTACTAAGAAACATGGGTGTACTGAACAAACTGGTTGATTCTGAGCGTATTCTGAGACGAAAAAAATTCAAACCCCTCAGAATGCGCTGAGATTAATTCTTTACTTAGAAACATGGGTGTACTGAACAAACTGGTTGATTCTGAGCGTGATCGGAGACGAAAAAAATTCAAACCCCTCAGAATGCGCTGAGATTAATTCTTTACTAAGAAACATGGGTGTACTGAACAAACTGGTTGATTCTGAGCGTATTCTGAGACGAAAAAAATTCAAACCCCTCAGAATGCGCTGAGATTAATTCTTTACTAAGAAACATGGGTGTACTGAACAAACTGGTTGATTCTGAGCGTGATCGGAGACGAAAAAAATTCAAACCCCTCAGAATGCGCTGAGATTAATTCTTTACTAAGAAACATGGGTGTACTGAACAAACTGGTTGATTCTGAGCGTATTCTGAGACGAAAAAATTTCAAACCCCTCAGAATGCGCTGAGATTAATTCTTTACTAAGAAACATGGGTGTACTGAACAAACTGGTTGATTCTGAGCGTATTCTGAGACGAAAAAAATTCAAACCCCTCAGAATGCGCTGAGATTAATTCTTTACTAAGAAACATGGGTGTACTGAACAAACTGGTTGATTCTGAGCGTATTCTGAGACGAAAAAAATTCAAACCCCTCAGAATGCGCCGAGATTAATTCTTTACTAAGAAACATGGGTGTACTGAACAAACTGGTTGATTCTGAGCGAATTCTGAGACGAAAAAAATTCAAACCCCTCAGAATGCGCTGAGATTAATTCTTTACTAAGAAACATGGGTGTACTGAACAAACTGGTTGATTCTGAGCGTATTCTGAGACGAAAAAAATTCAAACCCCTCAGAATGCGCTGAGATTAATTCTTTACTAAGAAACATGGGTGTACTGAACAAACTGGTTGATTCTGAGCGTATTCTGAGACGAAAAAAATTCAAACCCCTCAGAATGCGCTGAGATTAATTCTTTACTAAGAAACATGGGTGTACTGAACAAACTGGTTGATTCTGAGCGTATTCTGAGACGAAACAAAATTCAAACCCCTCAAAACGCGCTGAGATTAATTCTTTACTAAGAAACATGGGTGTACTGAAGAAACTGGTTGATTCTGAGCGTATTCTGAGACGAAAAAAATTCAAACCCCTCAGAATGCGCTGAGATTAATTCTTTACTAAGAAACAAGGGTATACTGAACAAACTGGTTGATTCTTAGCGTATTCTGAGACGAAAAAAATTCAAACCCCTCAAAATGCGCTGAGATTAATTCTTTACTAAGAAACATGGGTGTACTGAACAAACTGGTTGATTCTGAGCGTATTCTGAGACGAAAAAAATTCAAACCCCTCAGAATGCGCCGAGATTAATTCTTTACTAAGAAACATGGGTGTACTGAACAAACTGGTTGATTCTGAGCGAATTCTGAGACGAAAAAAATTCAAACCCCTCAGAATGCGCTGAGATTAATTCTTTACTAAGAAACATGGGTGTACTGAACAAACTGGTTGATTCTGAGCGTATTCTGAGACGAAAAAAATTCAAACCCCTCAAAACGCGCTGAGATTAATTCTTTACTAAGAAACATGGGTGTACTGAACAAACTGGTTGATTCTGAGCGTATTCTGAGACGAAAAAAATGCAAACCCCTCAAAACGCGCTGAGATTAATTCTTTACTAAGAAACATGGGTGTACTGAACAAACTGGTTGATTCTGAGCGTGATCGGAGACGAAAAAAATTCAAACCCCTCAGAATGCGCTGAGATTAATTCTTTACTAAGAAACATGGGTGTACTGAACAAACTGGTTGATTCTGAGCGTGATCGGAGACGAAAAAAATTCAAACCCCTCAGAATGCGCTGAGATTAATTCTTTACTAAGAAACATGGGTGTACTGAACAAACTGGTTGATTCTGAGCGTATTCTGAGACGAAAAAATTTCAAACCCCTCAGAATGCGCTGAGATTAATTCTTTACTAAGAAACATGGGTGTACTGAACAAACTTGTTGATTCTGAGCGTATTCTGAGACGAAAAAAATTAAACCCCTCAGAATGCGCTGAGATTAATTCTTTACTAAGAAACATGGGTGTACTGAACAAACTGGTTGATTCTGAGCGTATTCTGAGACGAAAAAAAATCAAACCCCTCAGAATGCGCCGAGATTAATTCTTTACTAAGAAACATGGGTGTACTGAACAAACTGGTTGATTCTGAGCGTATTCTGAGACGAAAAAAAATTAAACCCCTCAGAATGCGCTGAGATTAATTCTTTACTAAGAAACATGGGTGTACTGAACAAACTGGTTGATTCTGAGCGTATTCTGAGACGAAAAAAAATTCAAACCCCTCAAAACGCGCTGAGATTAATTCTTTACTAAGAAACATGGGTGTACTGAACAAACTGGTTGATTCTGAGCGTATTCTGAGACGAAAACAATTCAAACCCCTCAGAATGCGCTGAGATTAATTCTTTACTAAGAAACATGGGTGTACTGAACAAACTTGTTGATTCTGAGCGTATTCTGAGACGAAAAAAATTCAAACCCCTCAAAACGCGCCGAGATTAATTCTTTACTAAGAAACATGGGTGTACTGAACAAACTGGTTGATTCTGAGCGTATTCTGAGACGAAAAAAATTCAAACCCCTCAGAATGCGCCGAGATTAATTCTTTACTAAGAAACATGGGTGTACTGAACAAACTGGTTGATTCTGAGCGAATTCTGAGACGAAAAAAATTCAAACCCCTCAGAATGCGCTGAGATTAATTCTTTACTAAGAAACATGGGTGTACTGAACAAACTGGTTGATTCTGAGCGTATTCTGAGACGAAAAAAATTCAAACCCCTCAAAACGCGCTGAGATTAATTCTTTACTAAGAAACATGGGTGTACTGAACAAACTGGTTGATTCTGAGCGTATTCTGAGACGAAAAAAATTCAAACCCCTCAGAATGCGCTGAGATTAATTCTTTACTAAGAAACAAGGGTATACTGAACAAACTGGTTGATTCTTAGCGTATTCTGAGACGAAAAAAATTCAAACCCCTCAGAATGCGCCGAGATTAATTCTTTACTAAGAAACATGGGTGTACTGAACAAACTGGTTGATTCTGAGCGAATTCTGAGACGAAAAAAATTCAAACCCCTCAGAATGCGCTGAGATTAATTCTTTACTAAGAAACATGGGTGTACTGAACAAACTGGTTGATTCTGAGCGTATTCTGAGACGAAAAAATTTCAAACCCCTCAGAATGCGCCGAGATTAATTCTTTACTAAGAAACATGGGTGTACTGAACAAACTTGTTGATTCTGAGCGTATTCTGAGACGAAAAAAATTCAAACCCCTCAGAATGCGCCGAGATTAATTCTTTACTAAGAAACATGGGTGTACTGAACAAACTGGTTGATTCTGAGCGTATTCTGAGACGAAAAAAATTCAAACCCCTCAGAATGCGCTGAGATTAATTCTTTACTAAGAAACATGGGTGTACTGAACAAACTGGTTGATTCTGAGCGTGATCGGAGACGAAAAAAATTCAAACCCCTCAGAATGCGCTGAGATTAATTCTTTACTAAGAAACATGGGTGTACTGAACAAACTGGTTGATTCTGAGCGTATTCTGAGACGAAAAAAATTCAAACCCCTCAAAACGCGCTGAGATTAATTCTTTACTAAGAAACATGGGTGTACTGAACAAACTGGTTGATTCTGAGCGTGATCGGAGACGAAAAAATTTCAAACCCCTCAGAATGCGCTGAGATTAATTCTTTACTAAGAAACATGGGTGTACTGAACAAACTTGTTGATTCTGAGCGTATTCTGAGACGAAAAAAATTCAAACCCCTCAAAACGCGCTGAGATTAATTCTTTACTAAGAAACATGGGTGTACTGAACAAACTGGTTGATTCTGAGCGTATTCTGAGACGAAAAAAATTCAAACCCCTCAAAATTCGCTGAGATTAATTCTTTACTAAGAAACAAGGGTATACTGAACAAACTGGTTGATTCTTAGCGTATTCTGAGACGAAAAAAATTCAAACCCTTCAGAATGCGCCGAGATTAATTCTTTACTAAGAAACATGGGTGTACTGAACAAACTGGTTGATTCTGAGCGTATTCTGAGACGAAAAAAAATCAAACCCCTCAGAATGCGCTGAGATTAATTCTTTACTAAGAAACATGGGTGTACTGAACAAACTGGTTGATTCTGAGCGTGATCGGAGACGAAAAAAATTCAAACCCCTCAGAATGCGCTGAGATTAATTCTTTACTAAGAAACATGGGTGTACTGAACAAACTGGTTGATTCTGAGCGTATTCTGAGACGAAAAAAATTCAAACCCCTCAGAATGCGCTGAGATTAATTCTTTACTAAGAAACATGGGTGTACTGAACAAACTGGTTGATTCTGAGCGTGATCGGAGACGAAAAAAATTCAAACCCCTCAGAATGCGCTGAGATTAATTCTTTACTAAGAAACATGGGTGTACTGAACAAACTGGTTGATTCTGAGCGTATTCTGAGACGAAAAAATTTCAAACCCCTCAGAATGCGCTGAGATTAATTCTTTACTAAGAAACATGGGTGTACTGAACAAACTGGTTGATTCTGAGCGAATTCTGAGACGAAAAAAATTCAAACCCCTCAGAATGCGCTGAGATTAATTCTTTACTAAGAAACATGGGTGTACTGAACAAACTGGTTGATTCTGAGGCGTATTCTGAGACGAAAAAAAATTCAAACCCCTCAGAATGGCGCTGAGATTAATTCTTTACTAAGAAACATGGGTGTACTGAACAAACTGGTTGATTCTGAGAGCGAATTCATGAGACGAAAAAATTCAAACTCCCTCAGAATGCGCTGAGATTAATTCTTTACTAAGAAACATGGGTGTACTGAACAAACTGGTTGATTCTGAGCGTATTCTGAGACGAAAAAAAATTCAAAACCCCTCAGAATGCGCTGAGATTAATTCTTTACTAAGAAACTATGGGTGTACTGAACAAACTGGTTGATTCTGAGCGTGATCGGAGACGAAAAAAATTCAAACCCCTCAGAATGCGCTGAGATTAATTCTTTACTAAGAAACATGGGTGTAACTGAACAAACTGGTTGATTTCTGAGCGTATTCTGAGACGAAAAAATTTCAAACCCCTCAGAATGCGCTGAGATTAATTCTTTACTAAGAAACATGGGTGTACTGAACAAACTTGTTGATTCTGAGCGTATTCTGAGACGAAAAAAATTCAAACCCCCTCAAAACGCGCTGAGATTAATTCTTTACTAAGAAAACAGGGTGTACTGAACAAAACTGGTTGATTCTGAGCGTATTCTGAGACGCAAAAAAATTCAAACCCCTCAAAATGCGCTGAGATTAATTCTTTACTAAGAAACAAGGGTATACTGAACAAACTGGTTGATTCTTAGCGTATTCTAAGACGAAAAAAAATTCAAACCCCTCAGAATGCGCCGAGATTAATTCTTTACTAAGAAACATGGGTGTACTGAACAAACTGGTTGATTCTGATCGAATTTTGAGACGAAAAAAAATTCAAACCCCTCAGAATGCGCGCTGAGATTAATTCTTTTACTAAGAAACATGGGTGTACTGAACAAACTGGTTGATTCTGAGCGTATTCTGAGACGAAAAAAATTCAAACCCCTCAGAATGCGCTGAGATTAATTCTTTACTTAGAAACATGGGTGTACTGAACAAACTGGTTGATTCTGAGCGTGATCGGAGACGAAAAAAATTCAAACCCCTCAGAATGTCGCTGAGATTAATTCTTTACTAAGAAACATGGGTGTACTGAACAAACTGGTTGATTCTGAGCGTATTCTGAGACCGAAAAAAATTCAAACCCCTCAGAATGCGCTGAGATTAATTCTTTACTAAGAAACATGGTGTGTACTTGAACAAACTGGTTGATTCTGAGCGTGATCGGAGACGAAAAAAATTCAAACCCCCTCAGAATGCGCTGAGATTAATTCTTTACTAAGAAACATGGGTGCTACTGAACAAACTGGTTGATTTCTGAGCGTAATCTGAGACGAAAAAATTTCAAACCCCTCAGAATGCGCTGAGATTAATTCTTTACTAAGAAACATGGGTGTACTGAACAAACTGGTTGATTCTGAGCGTATTCTGAGACGAAAAAAAAATCAAACCCCTCAGAATGCGCTGAGATTAATTCTTTACCTAAGAAACATGGGTGTACTGAAGCAAACTGGTTGATTCTGAGCGTATTCTGAGACGAAAAAAATTCAAACCCCTCAGAATGCGCCGAGATTAATTCTTTACTAAGAAACATGGGTATACCTGAACAAACTGGTTGATTCTGAGCGAATTCTGAGACGAAAAAAATTCAAACCCCTCAGAATGCGCTGAGATTAATTCTTTACTAAGAAACATGGGTGTACTGAACAAACTGGTTGATTCTGAGCGTATTCTGAGACGAAAAAAATTCAAACCCCTCAGAATGCGCTGAGATTAATTCTTTACTATAAGAAACATGGGTGTACTGAACAAACTGGTTGTTCTTCTGAGCGTATTCTGAGACGAAAAAAATTCAAACCCCTCAGAATGCGCTGAGATTAATTCTTTACTAAGAAACATGGGGTGTACTGAACAAACTGGTTGATTCTGAGCGTATTCTGCAGACGAAAAAAAAATTCAAACCCCTCAAAACGCGCCGAGATTAATTCTTTACTAAGAAACATGGGTGTACTGAACAAACTGGTTGATTCTAGAGCGTATTCTGAGACGAAAAAAATTCAAAACCCCTCAGAATGCGCTGAGATTAATTCTTTACTAAGAAACATGGGTGTACTGAACAAACTGGTTGATTCTGAGCGTATTCTGAGACTGAAAAAATTCAAACCCACTGCAGAATGCGCTGAGATTAATTCTTTACTAAGAAACATGGGTGTACTGAACAAACTGGTTGATTCTGAGCGTGATCGGAGACGAAAAAAATTCAAACCCCTCAGAATGCGCTGAGATTAATTCTTTACTAAGAAACATGGGTGTGTACTGAACAAACTGGTTGATTCTGAGCGTATTCTGAGACGAAAAAATTTCAAAACCCCTCAGAATGCGCTGAGATTAATTCTTTACTAAGAAACATGGGTGTACTGAACAAACTTGTTGATTCTGAGCGTATTCTGAGACGAAAAAATTTCAAACCCCTCAAAAACGCGCTGAGATTAATTCTTTACTAAGAAACATGGGTGTACTGAACAAACTGGTTGATTCTGAGCGAATTCTGAGACGAAAAAAATTCAAACCCCTCAGAATGCGCTGAGATTAATTCTTTACTAAGAAACATGGGTGTACTGAACAAACTGGTTGATTCTGAGCGTATTCTGAGACGAAAAAAAATTCAAACCCCTCAGAATGCGCTGAGATTAATTCTTTACTAAGAAACATGGGTGTACTGAACAAACAACTGGTTGATTCTGAGCGAATTCTGAGACGAAAAAAATTCAAACCCCTCAGAATGCGCTGAGATTAATTCTTTACTAAGAAACATGGGTGTACTGAACAAACTGGTTGATTCTGAGCGTATTCTGAGACGAAAAAAATTCAAACCCCTCAGAATGCGCTGAGATTAATTCTTTACTAAGAAACATGGGTGTACTGAACAAACTGGTTGATTCTGAGCGTGATCGGAGACGAAAAAAATTCAAACCCCCTCAGAATGCGCTGAGATTAATTCTTTACTAAGAAACATGGGTGTACTGAACAAACTGGTTGATTCTGAGCGTATTCTGAGACGAAAAAATTTCAAACCCCTCAGAATGCGCTGAGATTAATTCTTTACTAAGAAACATGGGTGTACTGAACAAACTTGTTGATTCTAGAGCGTATTCTGAGACGAAAAAAATTCAAACCCCTCAGAATGCGCTGAGATTAATTCTTTACTAAGAAACATGGGTGTACTGAACAAACTTGTTGATTCTGAGCGTATTCTGAGACGAAAAAAATGTCAAACCCCTCAAAACGCGCTGAGATTAATTCTTTACTAAGAAACATGGGTGTACTGAACAAACTGGTTGATTCTGAGCGTATTCTGAGACGAAAAAAATTCAAACCCCTCAAAATGCGCTGAGATTAATTCTTTACTAAGAAACAAAGGGTATACTGAACAAACTGGTTGATTTCTTAGCGTATTCTAAGACGAAAAAAATTCAAACCCCTCAGAATGCGCCGAGATTAATTCTTTACTAAGAAACATGGGTGTACTGAACAAACTGGGTTGATTCTGATCGAATTTTGAGACGAAAAAAATTCAAAACCCCTTCAGAATGCGCTGAGATTAATTCTTTACTAAGAAACATGGGTGTATCTGAACAAACTGGTTGATTCTGAGCGTATTCTGAGACGAAAATTCAAACAAATTCGAATGCCTCTCAATGGTTATTCCCTCGATGGTATTATTTCTTTACTTAAACAAAAGGTTGATTCAGAACACCCTCAGTATGCGCTGAAGATTAACCTTCTAATTATCTCTAAGAAACATCGGTGTACTGAAACAAACTGTTGATTCTGAGTCGTATTCTGAGACGAAAAAATTCAAACCCCTCAGAATGCGCTGAGATTAATTCTTTACTAAGAAACATGGGTGTACTGAACAAACTGGTTGATTCTGAGCGTGATCGGAGACGAAAAAAATTCAAACCCCTCAGAATGCGCTGAGATTAATTCTTTACTAAGAAACATGGGTGTACTGAACAAACTGGTTGATTCTGAGCGTATTCTGAGACGAAAAAAATTCAAACCCCTCAGAATGCGCTGAGATTAATTCTTTACTAAGAAACATGGGTGTACTGAACAAACTGGTTGATTCTGAGCGTATTCTGAGACGAAAAAAAATCAACCCCTCAGAATGCGCTGAGATTAATTCTTTACTAAGAAACATGGTGTACTGAACAAACTGGTTGATTCTGAGCGTATCTGAGACGAAAAAATAAAAATCAACCTCAGAACCCATTCAAGAATGCGGCTAGTTCGGCCGAGATTAATTCTTTACTAAGAAACATGGGTTGTACTGAACAAACTGGTTGATTCTGAGCGTATTCTGAGAACGAAAAAAATTCAAAACCTCCTCAGAATGCGCTGAGATTAATTCTTTACTAAGAAACATGGGTGTACTGAACAAACTGGTTGATTCTGAGCGTATTCTGAGACGAAAAAAATTCAAACCCCTCAGAATGCGCTGAGATTAATTCTTTACTAAGAAACATAGGGTGTACTGAACAAACTGGTTGATTCTGAGCGTATTCTGAGACGAAAAAAATTCAAACCCCTCAGAATGCGCCTGAGATTAATTCTTTACTAAGAAACATGGGTGTACTTGAACAAACTGGTTGATTCTGAGCGGCTATTCTTGAGACGAAAAAAAATTCAAACCCTCAGAAACGCGCCGAGATTAATTCTATTACTAAGAAACATGGGTGTACTGAACAAACTGGTTGATCTCGAGCGTATTCATGAGAACGCAGAAAAATTCAAACCCTATCAGAAACGCGCCTGCCAGATAATTCCTTTTACTAAGAACATAGCGGCTGTACACTGAACAAACTGGTTGATTCTGAGCGTATTCTGACAGACGGAAAAAAATTCAAACCCCTCAAAACGCGCCGAG